>JALQBC010000079.1:0-75474 GCA_023375675.1 Cytospora piceicola | reverse complement strand
AACTAATAAGTTAGCTAGTAAGTTAGCTATTAAAATAGCTAATAAGTTAGTTATTTAGTTATTAAGTAAGTAAGTAAGTAGGTAAGTATATAAGTAAGTTAGCTAATAAGTTAGTTAATAAAGTAGCTAGTAAGTTAGTTAGTTAGTTAATTATCTCGCCGCTTAAGGCTGCGGAGAAGACGATAGAGTAACGCCCGAAGGGCGTTACTCTATCGGATCCGGAGCAGCCTAAGCGGCGTATCTAACTATCTACCTAAGTAGCTATTAAGATTCCGATCCTTCTTAACGGAAGGCCTTTTCGGCAGGCGGTCCTACCGCCGTTCCCTAGTATTTATATTTATATTTTTATATAAAGAAAAATGTTTACTTTTATTAATAAGCATTATATAATATAATGTTATACACCTACCGGTAGGTTTATAGCGAACCTACCTGTAAACGTACCTATAAATTTACCGTATATTTACCGGTAATTCGGATAGTTAAACGTACGGTAATTATATAGTAAACTTAAAGTAAGTTTATAGTAAGTTTATAAGTTTATATATAGTTTATAAAAATACTCGGTTATATAAAAAGAGAAAAAGAGAATTTATCTTTATTATATACTATTATATTATACTGTTATTATTAAATAGTAATTATAACTTAAATACGTTTTATTACGTATCGCTTAGCCTTTTAATACTACGAATTAGGTTTATCAGATTATATTATAATAGTTATCGAGTTACTATTACTATAATAGCTAATAAGTAATTAGCTTTAATCTCCGGATTTTAAAAGATTAAAAAGTATAAAAGCGTTATTTTATTTACTTAGCCGGTATTATTATTTATTTATTATAACTTACTAGTTATTTATTATAAGAATTTTATATTATAGCTATATTAGGTTTAAATAACGTACTTAACGTATATTTTTCGGATATATCTTTAACGATACCTTAAAACTATATAGTTATTAAAAATATTTAGCTTTTACGTTATATTAAAGCAGCTATTACTAAATACCTTACCCGATACCGACTTTATATTATAAACTACGATTTTACCTTTTTAAAGTATTCGATTAGTTATATTAATTAATAATAGCTTTATATCTTTTACTTTAAATATTACTATAATAATTAAAATAAAAACGACTAACTTCGTTATACTTAAAAACGTTTTATAAAATATATTTATAAAATATATTACTTTAGTTATTAGCTATAAAAGCTCGATAACGTTTACTTTTTTATTATTACTTATAGCTAATCCGGTGAGAATATTAAGTTTTATTACGAATTCCGGTACTTTTATAACCTATAACGGTTAAACTATATATATAATTTAAAAGAACGTAAGCTAATTTATTAGTTTTTATAGAAACTTAAGTTCGAAAGGCTTTTTTATAAAAAATAAAAATTACTTTTCGAAGCGATATTCGGTTTAAACTAAATAAAGCGTAAACGAAAAGTAATTATCTATAATACTTTAAAAACTCTGTTCTTATTAAAATACTAACCTTTTACTTATACTTTAGTTAAACTAATAGTTTATATAATAAAAAAACTTAAAGTGTTAAAAAGCTAAAAAATAATAGTCGAAATAAATAAAAAAAACGAAAAAACTATTTAAAACTTTAAATAACGATTAAAAATAATAGAAAGTATATAACGTAGTAATTTAAAGGTTTTACTTTTATTTAAACTAATAACTAAAACTATTTACCTATATATTATATTATTTTTAATTATTTTTATAATATTATTATAAAAAAAAGATTTAGTTTTATAAGCTATTTAAACTAATATACTTAACTAACTAGAAATTATTTTAATATAAGTAAACTTATTAAGTAGTTTTTAAAAAAAACGTTATATTAACGTTATAATCTCTATATTAAAAAATATCGAAACGTTCTAACTATATAAGTAAAAAATAAGTTTATAAATACTATTATCCTATATATTATTAAGTAATCCTTTTAATTTCTATTATACTACTTATAAACCGACAGCTTACTTTAAGAATTCTTATTAATATAATCGCGTTATTTAAAGAAGTAATATATAAACTATTAAAAACTATATATACTATATAGCCGGTAGCGGTAAAAATCTTAATAACGACTTTAACGATAGCTTAAATAATAATAACTTCGTTTATAATCGCGACTAAAGTAAAAGCCTGTTTAATCGTCGTTTTAACAGAAATAAAGGCTAAAATATACGTAACTATAAGCGTAAACTATCGATTAACGTTCTTTAATTATTTATAAACTTATTATTTACCTATAAGTTTAAAGAAAATACTTTCGGAAGATTTAAACTATATATTAATTAGAATAATATTAAAAAACTTATAAAAGTATTTTATATAAATAATAAAGTAACGGTATAAAAAAACCTATTAACGTTTATTTAACGTTATCGTATATATATCGCTAATATCGAAACTCGATAACAGACCTTATATTAAAATCTCTTTACTTACTTTACCGGATTTATTTATTTATAGTTTTAAAATACTTTATTAAATAAAGAAAGATTTAACTTAACTATTTACCTCGACGTATAGATAAAGTAGAAAAAGTACTTTATTATAAATTTTAGTATACTTTATAATATAACCGATAGAATTTTAAATAGCCTTTAATATATATAACGTAATACTTAAAATAATAAAAATATTTTAAACTTTACTTAATATATCCGTTATTATACTATTTTAACCGAATAGCCGGATAGTTTTATAGTTTAAAATATATAAAACTATATTAATAAATAAATAGTCGTTTATTATTTTAATCGCTTTAAGTATAACGTTAACTCTTAAGACTTTAAATATAAGCTTAAAACTAAATAAAAAACTTAGTATATACTTAAAAAAAAGGCTACGTTTATTTATATAAGACTACGATAGCTTATTATAAATAAATATCGACTTAAGTTACTACGATATTAGCTTTAGCTTATCTGTTTCCGGTTATAAAAAGCCGGTTTTTAATAACTAGTTTTATTATTTAACTATTTTAACTTTTAACGGTTTAAACAAGCTTTACTTTAAGCTTAAGTATTAAAATAGCCTTTATAGCTTAGTTTAAACGATTATTAAAAGTTATTACTTAAGTAGTAAAGATAGCTAATTAAAATATAAAAAGCCGTTTAAAACTAATAGCAGACTACTTATAACCTGTTATTACTTAAGTTAACGTTATAGCTACTAACTAATATTATAAACTAAAGTCTTTTTAAATAACGTTATTTATAAAAGCGTTATAATTAGCTTAAAATCTTCCGATATTTCGCTTATCCGAATAGTAAAGGTAACGTAATAATAAAAAACGTTTAACTCTTTAACGTAAATAACAGTATTTTTTAATATAATACCGCTTATAAAAAAAAGCTAATATAAAATAGCTTTTATTTAGTTAACGAAGAAATAACGTTTATTATAATAAATAAACTACTAAATAATATTAGTAAATAGATAAGTTTAAAAAATAACTAACTTACCGATAAAAAAAGACTTTTAAATAATAAATACGTAATAGTCGAAAACGTCGATATATATAACTTTAATATAAAACTATCTACTTTAAAACTATTAAACGATAGTATTTATTATAAAAGATATCTGTTTTATCCGGACGATTTCCGTTATATCGATTATAGTTACGTTTCCTTAATTAAACTACGTTTCTTTAAGTATTATCGTTATTATAGTAACGTTAAAACGTACCTCGGTATAATAAAATAAAAAGGTTTCGTTTTAAACTTTAATATACTACTTTAAGTATTATTCTATAAAGGTTATAGTTATATATACGCTTATATCGAAGTACGCGGTTTTTTAACCGGTTATACTTTTAATACTTATTATAATACTAAAGCTTTTAGATATACAATCTTTTAAGTAATACTAAACTTAATACCTAATACTAAAGTAAACTAAAAAGCCCGAGCTAATTTTTAAAAAATAAGTAAAATAAATACCTTTAGCTAAGCTAAGTTTAATATCTTTTATTAAATTATTTTAAATAGTTCGCTTATTATCTTATCGGTAAAAATAAGAACGTAAGTATTTAAATATTTAAATATAAAACTATTAGTAAGATAAGAATTTATAGTATTATATTAAATAAATATTTTTAATTCGGTAGCTAGCGTATCGTTTAATTACTTTAATAGTATATAAATAAAAGTATCGGTTTTTATTAAAACTATCTTATATACTTATAAGGTAAAAGCCGCCTTTATTACTATAATTTTACTATAATTAAGCCGTATCGTACTTATTATTAAACTATTTATAAAAAAACTAAATCTTTTTTATTTAAGTTAAAGTAAGAAGGTTAAATAAATACTTTAATTAGCTAAGACTTTTATAGCGTAATAGCTATAAATTAATCGTCTTTTCCTTTAAAAATTAATAAAAACACTTATTTAAGTATACTTAAACCTATTTTTAAAGAAAATATAAAATATATAAGATAAGAAAGTATTATTTAAACCTTATTAAATTATAATTAATTACATTTTTATTATTTCGAGCTATTTATATAAGATATAATTATTAACTTATTTTTTAAGTTTAACTTTATTAGTATATTAAACGCTTTAAATAATATTAAATAACTTATTAATATTAAAGAATTTATTTTAAATAAGCCGTCTTTAAATAAAACGGACGTAAAAATACGTAAATATTTTCGCTTAAATAGAAAACTCGGTATTACTTATATTAAAAACCTACCTAAAACGAAGCTATTAAACGATATATATATATACCAGTATTCGTTTAAGTTTATATCGAAGGTAGACCGTTTTATACGTAAGTTTATATATATATTTAAAGATACTTTAAATATTCGAGTATTTAATAATAGTAACGGTACGGTATAGTAGTATATAATAAAGATAGATTTCTCTCTTCTTTCTCTATATAACCGAGTACTTTTATAAACTATATATAGACCTACGAACTTACTATAAACTTACTTTAAGTTTACTATATAATTACTATACGTTTAACCGTCCGAATTACCGGTAAATATATAATAAATTCGTAGGTACGTTTATAAGTAGGTTCGCTATAAACTTACTAGTAGGTATATAATAATTACCTCCGGAAGAAAAAATCCTTATTTATAGGGATATAGGTATTATAATCGTAATTAGATTAATAATAAGTCTATAGTATAAGGGTAGTTATATTTATAGGATAAGAAGAAGAACCGTTATTAATTTATAAAAGAAGTATTATATTTAAGTAACGATAGTATTTAAATTATAATATAACGAAATAACTAACAAAAGCCTAAGTAAACTATAGTAATATATATAGTAAAAAAAATAAAAGCTTATAGAAATATAAGGTATAGTTAAAAAAAGAGTACGGTTAACTATAAAAAAAAGAAGGTAAAAGCAGTTTTTATCTTTAAATACCTGCTTTACAGTATTAATAAACCTACGCGTATTACTAACACTGTTAAATAAATAGAAAAAGAAAGGTAACGACTGTTTTTATCTTTAAACACCTGCTATATAACGTCGGTTTACTTATACGTATAGTCGATACTACGAAAAAGCCTATAAACTTATAGATATAAAATAACGAATATAAAAACAACTATAAAATAACGATTAAATAATAATTAAACGAAACGTATTTCTAAAGAACTTAGCGGAGTTTTAACTCCTTTTTAGCTAAAAGAGATAACGAACCGAATAACGCCTTTATATTTTTATTAAAAACGTTTTTAGTTAACGTCGCGACCTTATTAAACGTTAAAGCTATAGCTTTAATTATACTATAAGCTTCGAAATATAAATTTATACTATATAGGCGGCGTTTAAATGTCTCGGTAAATATATAACCGAGGTTACTTATATAAAGACGTTTTTATTTATAACGAATACTTGTTTAGTTAATATTACCGCCTTTTTAAAACTTAGTTTTAACGAAACCGAAGTTTATTCGGTAACGGAAGAAGTATTTAAGTATAAAAGTAACGTTAAAGTATTATATATACGATTCTTTATCGAGTCTTTAAACACGATAGATAAAGTTTACTACTTATATAGTAATACCGTATAGTACTATAATACTAGTATTAGTTATATTAAGTAGTAAAATAATATAGAGCTTTTAACTGTTTATTTAAACGTAAACGTTAGTTTTAGGCTTACAGCCCGCCTCGATAATATATATAATAAGCGTAATAGTATTAAACTAAATAAACGCTTTAAGCTTATCGTTCTTATATATATCGTCGATAACAGCGATAAGGTATATTAAACGTTTACGCTTTATAAAAAGCGAATCTACTTTAAACTTATCCGATTTACAGATTATAATAAATAAACCGTCGTCGATAACGTAACGCTTTTTACCTATAAAAAAGCTTTTAACGAAGTTAAACTAAAAGCCGTATACTAATTCTTTTTTAATATCGTCTTTTATAAAGATAAAAGCGGTAGATAAGCTTCCTCGGCCCGATAACTATAAGTTCTATAATAAGCGTTTAAGAGTTAACTACGTTTTAAGCTCTTTAAAGACGTTTATAACGACTTCGGCGTAGGTAATAATATTAAATATAAGGCTATAATATTTCTTTTTAGTTTTTTACTATTCTTTTATAATAGCGTAACCGGTATTTATAAGCTTAATACTTAAAAACTATAAGCTTATAATAACGTATTATATTATAATTAAGTCTGTTTTATTAATAGTAAAGTTACTTACGTTTTAAGCGAATTAGCCTTTTTTATTATAACGGATATATTTATTACGTTTATAAGATAAGGTAAATAAAGGTATAAAGAGACCGTAAGCGAATAGGTTTAAACCTTTTTAAGCCGATATTATAAAAGAATTTAATAAATATACTAGGTTAGTTTCTTTATATCTGTCTGTAAGCAGATTTATCGCTTAACCTATATAGCCGTTTTATATATTAAGATAAAGCTTTTATCTACGGTATAGTATACTATCGCGGTTAATTTATATAAGGATAAGATATTAACTAAAGTATTACTAAGCTTCGTAATAGGTAACCTTACGGCTAATCGGGTACGTTAAGAGCTTTAAAAGCGGTATGTATATATTAAACTTTACTTTTCGGTCGATAAAATTAATATATCTTTCGTCGATTACTTTTTATCGAAAATATATCCGTTCGGCCGTATAGTAATATAGGTAAGTATTAAATCGGGTATTAATAACAAACGTTTTAATAAATACTACCGATTCTCTTTTATATAGGTAAAGTCCTTATCTATATCCGTCGAGGTTTAATATATCCCGACGTAAGGCCTTATAGACCTTTATTAAGTATTCTTTTATATAGCTTTTCTGTAAGTATAAACGACCGGGGTTATAAAAGGTAAGGTATAATACTAAATAAAACTTTAGTATTTTAAAGTATTTATAAAATATTCGGCCGTTAATATTTTATATAGGTTTTTTAGTTTAATATATATATCTAACGGTAAATATAAGGTAAGTTCGATATAATAGTTTTAAATTATATAAAATAATAAGTAGACGGTAACTTTAAAGTAAGTTTTTAAGCAGAATACTTTATATAATAGTTAAGCTAACGATATAATATTTTAAAAATAAGCTTTAATAAAAAAAATAAAATAAAGAAAAGTAGTAAATAGTATAAAAAAAAAAAGTTTAAGTTAATAGTCGGTCGGTAAATAAGTCTTTTTTATTATCGTTCGTTATTTAATATTAATATAAACGTATTTAACCTTTATTACCCGGTAACCTTTTATAAACGTCGAATATTACTTTTCGGCTTTAACGCCGACGTTACTAACCGATTTACCGGTTATCTATTAAGTAGTTTTCTTTTTAGTTAAGGCTATAGTACTTAAGTAACTATTTCTCCGGGTTCCGGTTATCTTATAAACAGTTCCTTTCTTATTACTAACTAAATACGTAGCTTTTTTATTTTTTCTTATTTTATCTCGAATTCTTAAATTATTTTATTAATATTTAAAGTATCTTATAGTATTTATATATTAAAATAGCTAAAGTAATCGGTTTATTTTATAAAATACTCGATATACAGCTACTTATAACTATACTTCCGCTTACGTTTAGCTATAATACGTTATAACTTATAATATTTAAAGGCTTTATTATACCTTTACGCTTTGTTATCGTTTACTTTTATAAGCTTTATAGCTAGTAGATCTTACTTATACAGGTTAAACCGTAATAGCTTACTTAAAAATAAATAAATTATAGATAATACTAAGTAGATGTTTATATATAAAGCTATTTTAAGCTTATATATTAGTCTACTTACTTTATATATAACTTAAAACGGTTTTATATACTATTAAAAATACTTTCGGGCTAAATTCTTAAATAACGTATAGCTATAATAAAGTTCGATAAAAACTTAGTTACTTAAAGTAAACTTATATTAACGATACTTTTTATTATACTATAGTTTTATAGCTATTTAAGCCTCGGTAATTATAAGTTACGCTTCTTTTTAAAATATATCTCGGGCTAACGCTAAAATACCTTCTCTTAGCTAGCTTATTCTAATAAAATTAAATCCGTATAAAAGCTAGTTAGTAAAGTATTTCGTAGTTTTATTATAGGCGTTATTTAAGTTAAACTATAGTATTAAGATAATATCGGTTTATTCGACTTTAAAATACGTTATAATAAATATCCGGACTATTAATTCTACTATTTTATTTTTACCTTCGAACTAGCTGTCGGTCTATAAATACTAGGCGGTTAAATAAGCTAGCTTAATATTTAAGCCGGACTATAAGCCTTATTAAAAGTCCGAAAAGAATTTAAAATCTTTATTAAAAATAATACGTTATAAAATACTTTAATTATACAGATATAATATATATAATAGTATATATACTTAATCTGTAGCTATATATACAGTATTACTAAGGATAACGATAATTGTTTTATTATACTTATTTGTAACCGAGAGAAAAGCGTCGAAGAAAAGTACTTTAAAGATTACTTATAAAGTATTAACAGCTAAAACGTCGGGTAAAGCCGTTATAAAGTCTATAGTAATAATATAGAACAGAATTAGCGGCAAGAGAATAAGCTATATTTCGTTTAGTAGCTACTAATTTTTATTACGATTTACTATATAAACCGGATAATTCTTAATATATTTAAAAACCTTTCGACGGTAATTCTTAATTATAAACCGGTCGGTAAAATCGTATTAAACTCTGTTTTTACCGAAATAGTGTTTAACGTTATAAGCTTTAACGATAAAATCTGTAACTACTTTTACTAAGATATAAAAGCATCGTTTACCTAATAACTTTATAAAATATAAAAGTCTATCCGTATTTAACTCGAATAGTACGTCCGCTTCTATTTAATTACTTTATAGTTATTAAATAATATTAATTTAACTAACGTATTCTTAATATCTTATAATAATACGATCTTTAAGCGTTTAGTCGATAAAGATTTTAGATATACTATATAAAGCAGTATCTTTCTATAATTTACTAAGTATACCTTTATCTTTTATAAGCGGCTAACTCGTCGGTAGCTTAAAAATAGTATCTATTAATATATTAGTTACCTCCGGAATATAATAAACGTTTAAACTATACTAGCTTAAGTATTCTAATATAAAAATAAGCTTTATATTTATCTTAGTTTTATTTATTATATCGAAGGACGTTTACTTAACGATACCGACGGTAGTAGTATAGTTTATAAAGATATATATAGGTTATTTACGGTTTAAATTAATAACCGTATAAAGTTTATAAACTAGTTATACTAAATAAATAACCTTAAGTTCGGTTAGCTAGTATTTACGTTTAGTTATATTAATAGTCTTACTTAGATACTATAGTAGATAGATCTAAGTATAAGATATAGGTAACTTCCGGTTTTACTTAAAATTATCGTTTAGTTAAAAGACGATATTTAAAAATCTAACTTCCTTCGAAGTATTTAATTAAATAAATAATAGCTTATCCGGGTTTTAATAAAACAGGGCGTTTTTATTTATTAAAGCCGACTTAAGATTATTAAAGGAGTATACCTTTTTATAAATAGGCTTAAAAGAAGTTTAATAAGTATAGTTTTTCTAGGCGTTACTCTTCGGAAGTTTCTTGTTTTCTTATCCTTTAATAAGTATTTAAGTCTTCTATCTTTATAACGGATTAATACGTTTAGTATATTATAGTACGAAATAGCGAAGATAACTTATAAGGCTAATAAACTTTTCGAGTTATTATAGCGTAGTAAAGAACTATAACTAAGTAATAGTTTTTACCCGGTTTAAGGTATTATATATACTTAGTCCGTTAACTTTAAATCCGAGTAATTCTATTAAAAGATATCCGATAAAGGATTTCTTAGCTAATAAGGATATATAACGCTTTATAAATAGTATAAACAGCTGCTTTAAATACTTTATATACTTTTCGGTAGTATTAAAGAAAACGATAATATTATCGATAAATACGGTAGTAAAATACTTAAACGGCCGAAGTATATAGTTTATATACCGTTAAATATACGCCGGTAAGTTATAGAATCCTATAAATACGACTTTTAGCTATTCTTAACTACGGTAACTAACTAAAGTAAACCGTTTATAATATAGCTAATATACTTAAAACTAATAGAAAAACGAGCTTATATCGATAATAGTAAAAAAGGACTTCTTATAAATATTTTTAAAAACGTTTAACTAAAGGGGTAGCAGATACGTATCGGGAATAGTTACCTTATTAAAGGTATAGAGGTTTATAACTATACGTCCTTTACGCTTACCTTTTACTATCTTTTATACTATAAAGATAAGTAAGCCGAATAAAGTAAACTAGGTAACCTACTCGGTATAACCTTATTCGTAAAGACCGTCTATTATACCGTTAATAATTTTCTAGTCCTTTTTATTAAAGTAGTACGGTCGTTATAATATCTTTTAATTTTACTAGCCTTCGACTAAAAGAATTTATATCTGCTTACCTTTAAATACTCGAATATTTAAAGTATCTTTAAATATATATATAAACTTATATACGAAACAGTTTACTTCCGATATAAACTTAAATAAATGCCGGTATACGTATACGTCGTTTAATAGCTTTATTTCAGGCAGGTCTTTAATATAAGTAATGCTAAGTTTTCTATTTAAGCGAAAATATTTATATATCCTTACGTCTGTTTTATTTAAAGACGGCTTATTTAAGATAAATTCCTTAATATTAGCAAGTTATTCGATACTATTTAAAGCGTTTAATACGTTAATAAGGTTAAACTTAGAAAATAAGTTAACGATTATATCTTATATAAATAGCTCGGAATAATAGAAAAGTAATTAATTATAATCTAATAAGGTTTAAATAGTGCTTTCTTATCTTATACGTTTTATATATTCTTTAAAGACAGGTTCGAGTATATTTAAATAAGTGTTTTTACTAATTTTTAAAAGAAAAGATAATTAATTTATAGCTATTACGCCGTAAGAGTCTTAGCTAATTAAAGTATTTACCTAACCTTCTTACTCTAGCTTAAATAAAAAGAATTTAGTTTTCTTATAAGTAGCTTAATAATAGGTACGATACAGCTTAATCGTAGTAGAATTATAACGGCGGAAGTAGCTTTTACCTTATAAGTACGTAAAGTAGTCTTAATAAAGACCGATACCTTTACTTATATACTATTAAAATAACTAAACAACACGCTAGCTACTAAGTTAAAAATATCTACTTAATATAGTATTATAAATTCTTATCTTACTAGTAGTCCTATATTTAAACGGTTAAACACTTATGCTTTTATCTTTACTAATAAGATAGTAAGTAAACCGTTTAAAATAGCTTAGTAAAAAATGTTAAACTCGGCTTAATTAAAGGCACTTATTTTACTTATTCCTTAAAGATTAGCTTAGGCTTTTTAGTTTACTTTAATATTAAGTATTAAGTTTAGTATCGCTTAAAAGATCGTATATTTAAAAGCCTTAGTATTATAATAGGTACTAAAAGTATAACCGGTTAAAGAACCGTACGCTTCGGTACAGGCGTATATATAACTATAACTTTTATATAGCGATACTTAAAGTAGTATATTAAGGTTTAGAACGAAACCTTCTTATCTTATCGTATCGTAATACGTCTTAACATTACTATAATAATAATAGTACTTAAAGAAATATAGTTTAAATAAAAAAACGTAACTATAATCGATATAACGGAAATCGTCCGGATAAAATAAATATCTTTCGTAATAAATACCGTCGTTTAATAGTCTCGAAGTAGATAGTTCTATATTAAAGTTATATATATCGACGTTTTCGACTATTACGTATTTATTATTCGAAGGTCTTTTTTCGTCGGTAAGTTAGTTATCTTTTAAGCTTATTTATTTACTAATATCGTTTAGTAGTTCGTCTGTTATAATAAGCGTTATTTCTTCGTTAACCGAATAAAAGCCGTTTTATATTAGCTCCTTTTTATAGGCGGTATTATATTAAAAGGTACCGTTGTTTACGTTAAAGAGTTAAACGTCTTCTACTATTATATTGCTTTCGTTATCTTAATAAACAAAACGTCGGAAGATCTTAAGCTAATTACGACGCTTTTATAAGTAACGTCGTTTAAAAAGACTTTAGTCTATAGTATTAGTTAATAGCCGTAACGTTAGCTTAAGTAATAACGGGTTATAAGTAGCTTATTATTAGTTTTAAACAGTCTTTTACGTTTCGATTAGCTGTTTTTACTACTTAGGTAATAACTTTTAATAATCGCTTAAACTAAGCTATAAAGGCTGTTTTAATACTTAAGTTTAAAGTAAAGCTTATTTAAACCGTTAAAAGTTAAAACGGTTAAATAACAGGACTAGTTAATAAAAGCCGGCCCTTTATAGCTAGGAACAGATAAGCTAAGCTTAATATCGTAGTAGCTTAAGTCGACGTCTATTTATAACAGGCTGTTATAGCTTTATATAGATAAGTATAGCCTTTTTTTTAAGTATATACTAAGTCTTTTACTTAGCTTTAAGCTTATACTCGAAGTCCCGGAAGTTAACGCTATACTCGAAGCGATTAAAGTAACAGACGACTATCTGTTTATCGATTCGGTCTTATATATTTCGAACGATAAAATTATTTAGCTACTCGGCTAAAACAGTAAAGTAACAGATACGTTAAATAAAGTTTAAAATATTCCTATTATTTTAGGTATTATATCGCGTATATCGAAAGTTATTTAAAATTTCGTCGGCTATATTATAAGGTATATTAAAGTTTATAATAAAGTACTCTTTCTACTTTATTTATATATCGAAGTAAATAGTTAAGTTAGATCTTTCTTTATTTAATAAAGTATTTTAAAACTATAAATAAACAGATCCAGTAAAGTAAGTAAAAAGATTTTAATATAAAGTCTATCGTCGAGTTTCGATATTAACGATATATATATAATAACGTTAAATAAACGTTAGCAGGTTTTTTTATACTGTTACCTTATTATCTATATAAGATACTTCTATAAGCTTTTCGGTATTATTTTAGCTAGTATATAGTTTAAATTTTCCGAAAGTATTTTTTTTAAACTTTCGGGTAAATAATAGGTTTATAAGTAGTTAAAGAATACTAATCGATAGTTTACGTTTATAGTTACGTATATCTCGGTTTTTATTTCGGTTAAAACGACGATTAAGTAGGCTTTTACCTTAATCGCGATTATAAATAAAGTTATTATTATTTAAGCTGTCGTTTAAATCGTTACTAGGGTTTTTACTACTACCGGCTATATAGTATATATAGTCTTTAACAGATTATATATTACTTCCTTAAGTAGCGTAACTATATTAACGAGAATTCTTAAGGTAAGCTGCCGGTTTATAAGCAGTATAGTAAAAATTAAAAGGATTACTTAATAATATATAAAACGACAATACTTATAAACCTATCTTTTACTTATATAGTCGGAACGCCTCGGTATTTCTTAATATAGAGATTATAGCGTTAATATAACGTTCTTTTTTAAAACTACCCGGTAAGTTCGTTTATATTAAGGTAATTTCCGGTCGGTTAAGTATATTAGTTTAAACGGCTTATAAAACTAAATCCCTTTTTTATAATAGTATTATAGAAATAATTAAGGATAATATAATATATAAACGGATAGTTTCGGTTATTAATCTAAATAAGAGTAGAACTTTTAAATTACTACATTATATACTTTTCGTCGTTTCTAATTGTCGTTCGAGGTTTTAAATAGTTCTTTTATTTTCTTTATCTGTTTTAACCGTTATTTTTCGGCTTTTTAACTTTTCCGGTTCTCCTGCTATATAAACTACCGGTTCGACTAAAGTATAAATAAAAGGTTAATATTTTAATAAGAACAGAGTTTTTAAGGCGTTATAGATAATTATCTTTCGTTTACACTTTATTTAGTTTAAACTAAGTATTACTTTAAGAAGTAGCTTTTATCTTTTATAAAACAGGCCTTTAAACTTAAGTTTTTATAAAAACTAATAAATCGGTTTACGTTCTTCGAGGTTATAAGTATAGCTTAACCGTTATAGGTTATAAAAGTACCGGAATTTATAGTAAAACTTAATATTTTTACCGGACTAGCTATATATAACGATAAAAAAATAAACGTCGTTAGGCTTTTATAGCTAATAACTAAGGTAGTATACTTTATAGATATATTTTATAAAACGCTTTCGAATATAACGAAGTTAGTTGTTTTTATTTTAATTATTATAGTAATACTTAAGGTAAAAGGTATAAAGCTACTATTAGTTAGTATAGTTAGTCGAGTATTTTAAAAAAGTAAGATTATAGTTTATAATATAAAGTCGGTATCGGGCAAAGTATTCGGTAATAGCTACCTTAATATAACGTAAAAGCTAGATATCTTTAATAACTATATAGTTTCGGGGTACCGTTAAGAATATATCCGGAAAGCGTACGTCGAGTACGTCGTTTAAACCCGATATAGCTATAACACGGAATTCTTATAGTAAATAACCGGTAAGTTATAGTAAACAGGTAATAATACCGGTTAAGTAAATAAAATAACGCTTTTACGCTTTTCGATCTTTTAAGATCCGGAGATTAAAGCTAATTACTTACTAGCTACTATAGTAATAATAACTCGATAACTATTATAGTATAGTTCGATAAACCTAATTTATAGTATTAAAAGGCTAAACGATATATAACGAAACGTATTTAAGTTATAGTTACTATTTAATAGTAACGGTATAGTATAGTAGTATATAATAAAAATAGATTTCTCTTTTCTTTCTTTATATAACCGAGTACTTTTATAAACTATATATAGACTTACGAACCTACTATAAACTTACCTTAAGTTTACTATATAATTACTATACGTTTAACCGTCCGAATTACCGGTAAATATATAGTAAATTCGTAAGTATATTTACAGGTAGGTTCGCTATAAACCTACCGGTAAGTGTATAACATTTAAAGATAAGTAGATATAAGTTCTTTTAGTTAAACGCTAGTAAAATTAAAAGATATTATAATAACTATACTACTTTAATAAAAAAGACTAGAACATTATTAATAATATAATAAACGGTTTTTATAAATAAGGTTATACCGAGTAAGTTACTTAGTTTACTTTATTCGGCTTACCTATTTTTATAATATAAAAGATAGTAAAAAGTAAGTATAAAAGATATATAATTATAAACCTTTATACTTTTAATAAGATAACTATTTTTAATATATATCTGTTACTCTTTTAGTTAAACGTTTTTAAAAATATCTATAATAAATCCTTTTTTATTATTATCGATATAAGCTTATTTTTCTATTAGTTTTAAGTATACTTATTATATTATAAACGGTTTACTTTAGTTAGTTACTATAGTTAAAAACGGTTAAAAGTTATATTTATAAGATTCTATAACTTACCGGTATATATTTAATAATATATAAACTATATACTTTAACCGTTTAAGTACTTTACTATAATATTTATCGATAATACTTTTTTTAATACTATTAAAAAGTATATAAAGTATTTAAAATAGCTATTTATATTATTTATAAAACGTTATATATCTTTATTAGTTAAGAAATCTTTTATTAAATATCTTTTAATAAAGTTATTTAAATTTAAAGTTAATAGATTAAATATATATAATATTTTAAACCGGATAAAAACTATTATTTAGTTATAGTTCTTTACTATATTATAGTAACTTAAGAAGTTTATTAGCTTTACCGGTTATTTTTATTATTTCGTATTAAAGTATATTAAATATATCGATCTGTTATAAAGATAAAAGATTTAAATACTTATTAAAAGATAAAAAGATAAAAAGCTTTCGAAAGGTAACGCTTAAAAAAACTATATTTATCGAACCTTCTTTAAGCTTACTTATAAAAAAGTATACTTTTTTAATAATCTTAAGTCTGCTTTAATAGGTAAAAACGCTTTATTTTATTAAAACCTAGATAAGCTGTTATTTATTTAGTTAAATATTTTAAAAAAAGTTAGATTTTTAAATATCGTCTTTTAATTAAATAATAATTTTAAATAAAACCGGAAGTTACTTATACTTTATACTTAAATCCGCTTATTATAGTATTTAAGTAAAACTATTAATATAGCTAAACGTAAATATTAGTTAACTAAACTTAAAGTTACTTATTTAATATAGTTAGTTTATAAACTTTATACGGTTATTAGTTTAAACTGTAAATAACTTATATATATTTTTATAAACTATACTACTACTATCGGTATTATTAAGTAAATGTTTTTTAATATAGTAAATAAAACTAAAATAAATATAAAGCTTATTTTTATATTAAAGTACTTAAGCTAATATAGTTTAAACGTTTATTATATTCCGGAAGTAACTAATATATTAGTAAATACTATTTTTAAACTACCGATAAATTAGCTGCTTATAAAAGATAAAGGTATACTCGGTAAATTATAAAAAGATATCGCCTTATATAGTATATTTAAGATTTTTATCGATTAAACGTTTAAAGATTATATTATTATAAAATATTAAAAATACGTTAATTAAACTAATATTATTTAATAACTATAGAATAATTAAATAAAAATAAATATACTATTCGAGTTAAATATAAATAAACTTTTATATTTTATAAAATTATTAAATAAACGACGTTTTTATATCCTAGTAAAAGTAGCTATAGATCTTATTACTAAAGCTTATAACGTTAAATATTATTTCGGTAAAAATAAAGTTTAATATAACTTTATTAACCGGTTTATAATTAAAAATTACCGTTAGAAAGTTTTCGAATATATTAAGAATTATCCGGTTTATATAATAAATTATAATAAAAATTAATAACTATTAAGTAAAATATAGCTTATTCTTTTATTACTAATTTTATTCTATATTATTATTATAAACTTTATAACAGCTTTATTTAATGTTTTAGCTGTTAATACTTTATAAATAATCTTTAAAGTACTTTTCTTCGACGTTTTTCTTTTAATTATAAATAAGTATAGTAAAGTAACTATCGTTATCTTTAGTAATACTATATATATAGCTATAAATTAAGTATATATATTATTATATATATTATATTTATATAACTAAGGTATTTTATAACGTATTATCTTTAATAAAGACTTTAAGTTTTTTTTAGATTTTTAATAAAGCTTATAGTCCGGTTTAAATATTAAGCTAGTTTATTTAACTACTTAATATTTATAAACCGACGGCTAGTTTAAAAGTAAGAATAAAATAGTAGAATTAGCTATTTAAATATTCGTTATAATATATTTTAAAGTTAAATAAACCAATATTATTTTAATATTATAGTTTAACTTAAATAACGCTTATAATAAAGCTACGAAATACTTTACTAATTAGCTTTTATATAAATTTAATTTTACCGGAATAAGCTAGTTAAAAGAAAGTATTCCGACGTTAGCTTAAGATATATTCTAAAAAGAAACGTAATTTATAATTACCGAAGTTTAAATAGCTATAAAACTATAATATAATAAAAAGTATTATTAGTATAAGTTTACTTTAAATAACTAGGTTTTTATCGAACTTTATTATAGCTATATACTATTTAAGAATTTAGTTTAAAAGTATTTTTAATAACGTATAAAACTATTTTAAGTTATATATAAAGTAAGTAAACTAATATATAAGCTTAAAATAGCTTTATATATAAATATTTACTTAATATTATCTATAATTTATCTGTTTTTAAATAAGCCGTTATAATTTAACCTATATAAATAAGATTTATTAGCTATAAAGCTTATAAAAGTAAATAATAATAAAGCGTAAAGGTATAGTAAAGCTTTTAGATATTATAAGTTATAGTATATTATAGCTAAATATAAACAGAAGTATAATTATAAATAGCTGTATATCGAGTATTTTATAAAATAAACCGATTATTTTAGCTATTTTAATATATAAATACTATAAAATACTTTAAATACCGATAAAATAATTTAAGAATTCGAAATAAAACGAAGAAAGATATAAAAACTATATATTTAATTAATAATAAAAAAAGAATCGCTTATAAGGTAACCGGAACCCGGAGAAATAGTTACTTAAATACTATAGCTTTAACTAAAAGGAAAACTACTTAATAAATAACCGGCAGATCGGCCGATAACGTTAACGTTAAAGCTAAGAAATAATATTCGATATTTATAAAAGGTTACCGGGTAATAAGAGTTAAATACGTTTATATTAATATTAAATAACGAACGATAATAAAAAAGACTTATTTACCGACCGACTATTAACTTAAACTTTTATTTTTATACTATTTATTACTTTTTTCTATTTTATTTTTTTTCGTTAAAGCTTACTTTTAAAATACTATATCGTTAGTTTAACTATTATATAAAGTATTCTATTTAAAAACGTACTTTAAAGTTATCGTTTACTTACTATTTTATATAATTTAGAACTATTATATTAAACTCGCCTTATATTTACTATTAGGTATATATACTAGATTAAAAAACTTATATAAAATATTAGCGGCCGAATATTTTATTTTTTTATAATATTAGCTCGAAGAGGTTTAAACCTATTTACTTACAGTCTTTTCGCGTTTCTGTCTACTTTATCTCGTAGGCGTAATAAATATATCCGTTATAATAAAAAGAGCTAATTCGCTTAAAACGTAAATAATCTCGTTATTAATAAAATAAACTTAATTACAATATAGTATATTATTATAAGCTTATAGTTTTTAAGTACCGAGCTTATAAATACCGGTCTTACTATTATAAAAGAATAGTAAAAGATAAAAAAGAAATACTATACCTTTATATCCGATATTATTACTTACGTTAAGCTTATTATAAACGCTTTTAAAAAGCTTAAAGCGTAACTAACTCCTAGACGTTTATTATAGAACTTATAGTTATCGAGCCGAGAAAGCTTATTTACTACTTTTATTCTTATAAAGGATAATATTAAAGAAGAACTAATATACGGCTTCCGGTTTAACCTTATTAAAAGCTTTTTTATAGGTAGAAAGCGTTATATTACCGACGATAGTTTGTTTATTATAGTTTATAAATCGGATAAGTTTAAAGTAAATTCGTTTTTTATAAAGCGTAAACGTTCGATATACTTTATTACCGTTATCGACGATATATATAAGAATAATAAGCTTAAGGCGTTTACTAAGTTTAATATTATTATGTTTACTATATATATTATTAAAACGAGCTATAAGCTTAAAACTAACGTTTATATTTAAATAAACGGCTAAAAGTTTTATATTATTTTGTTACTTAATATAACTAATACTAATATTATAATATTATATAATACTGTTATATAAATAATAAACTTTATCTGTTATATTTAAAAACTCGATAAAAAGTTATATATATAATACTTTAACGTTATTTTTATACTTAAGTATTTCTTCTACTACCGAATAAACTTCGGTTTTATTAAAACTAAGTTTTAAAATAATAGCGATATTAATTAAATAAGTATTTACTTCGAATAAAAACGTTTTTATATTAATAACCTCGGTTATACGTTTATCGAAACGTTTAAACGTTATTTATATAGTATAAATTTTTATTTCGAGGCTTATAGTATAATTAAAACTATAGCTTTAATATTTAATAAGATTATAACGTTAATTAAAAACGTTTTTAATAAAGATATAAAAACGCTATTCGGTTTATTATTTTTTTTTAATTAAAAAAGAATTAAAACTTTACTAAGTTTATTATAAATATATTTCGATTAAGTTATCGTTTTATTATTACTTTATAGTTATTTTTATATTCGTTATTTTATATTTATTAGTTTATAGCTATTTTTATAATATCGATAGTACGTATAAGTAAACCGACGTTATATAATAAGTATTTAAAAATAAAAACTATTATTATCTTTCTTTTTTTATTTGTTTAACGGTATCGGTAATATATATAAGTTTACTAATACTATAAAATAAGTATTTAAAGATAAAAACTATTTTTACTTTTCTTTTTTACAGTTAACTATACTTTTTTCTTAATTATACTTTATATTTTTATAAGCTTTTATTTCTTTTTATTATATATACTATTATAGTTTACTTAGGCTTTTACCGGTTATTTCGTTATATTATAATTTAAAAGCTATTATTATTTAAATATAATATTCTTTTCGTAGATTAATAATAGTTCTTTTCTTTATTTTATAAATATAACTACTTTTATATTATAAATTTACTATTAATTTAATTATAACTATAATACCTATATCCTTATAAATAAAGATTATTTCTTTTAAAGGTAATTATTATATACTTACCGGTAAGTTTATAGCGAACTTACTTATAAACGTATTTACGAATTTACTATATATTTATTAGTAATTCGGACGGTTAAACGTACGGTAATTATATAGTAAACTTAAAGTAAGTTTATAGTAGGTTTATAGGTTTATATATAGTTTATAAGAGTACTCGGTTATATAGAGAGAGAAAGAGAGAATCTATCTTTATTATATACTACTATACCGTACCGTTGCTATTATATAAGTAAATATTTAAAGTAAGTATATAAATTAAGTTAAAGTAACTAGCTATATAAAAATATTATAATAGCTATATAAGTAAAGATATTAGTAACCTTTTTTTTTTAATTTTAATAGATCTGTTAGATACTATAAACTTTATTACTTTACTAGAAATTAATAATGCGAAGTATATACTTAATCTATAAGAATAATATCTGTAGGAAATATTAATCCTATATATATATTCCCGTCACCTAGTAAACTCGAGTATATCGAAGCATCCCGATGCACACAAACGAAGCCCCTTATAACCACAAAACAAAAGAGCACATGTTTCGCCTGACGCTTCAGCTTTGTATGGAAATGCATGTATGTATTACCAGACGTGGACATGGACATGGAATGTCTTTAACACTGCAAAAGATCCAAACACCACTAACCATCAGAGACAAACAACAAGGCAAGATATCAAGACGACCGCAGGGTGATGGGACTAAACGGCAGCAACAACGACAAGAAGCATGTCCACCCCCGAGGAAAACCAAACGCCAGCATTCACCCAGGGCCAGGTCGCAAGGGCTCATGCTCGATGGCTCGAGGGCAAGTTCCACTCGAATGACAACAGGGAAAGGGGTGGTGGTGGAGGTGGTAGTAGTGGAGACGAGGAGGAAAGCCCGGGACGATCCCCAGAAAGAGCGGCTGCGTCGTTGTCGTCTCGTCCAAGATCGGCTCCTCCTCGTAGCCGCCCATGCCTGCGAGATCCAGAAAGCAGCATCTCAGGCCCTCTTCAACATGAAGTGTCAAGGCTGGAGCGCCCCAAGTCGGTCTCGTGGGCAGACAGGGCCTCGTCCCATGCCCGCCTTGACCTTTCTAGGCTTGCCAACCCGAGACAACTCCTTCCTGGTGCGCTCAGTGCGGTCGGGCACAAGCGAGTAGGCGAGAATGAGGAACACCAGACGATTGGTCACGATGATTCTGCTGGTGATGACAGAGAGGAAGAGGAGGAAGACGACGACGTTGGAAAAGAGGGCGAGGAGAATGAAGAGGAGGACCAAGAGAACAACGAGGGCGAGAAAGAGTACGACGGTGGTGACCATGCTCAAAACCAGAGGCCATCATCACCACCATCATCACGACCATCATCACCATCATATGGCTTCCGTCTGCCACGGGCGGAATTCTTTCGACAGCACACTCCACTCTGGGCCCAGTACATCCTCAAGTCTGTCCTCATGCTGTGTCTTGTCGCTGCCATCACCATGTTCGCCTGGATGTGCCTCCAGATCTACTTCCCGCCAGCCCGATGGATCGCCAACCTCATCCAGTGGATCGTGTGGGTTGTCGACAAAACTACTACCAAGTCAGCATCGTCGTCATCGTCATCATCATCAGCAACGGCACCATCAGGGGCACATCCTCTCCCAGGCACGGCCGACTTGTCCCTCGGGCTGTTCGGGTACATAGCCGTGCTGGATGCCTCCCTCGGCCTTGCCAAGCTTGTTATCCCTTTCCTCGTCGACCCGGACAGCCCGGGCCACAGCCTCGACTACGACACGCGCCAACAGATCGCACTCGAGGTTGCCCAGTACCAAATATTTCTGGCATCCCAGCGGGAGGTTGACTCTGCCCTCCAGGACGGCCTCTCCGGCCCGTACCTCCAGCTCGGTATCCTCCGCTCCGATATTACGGGCCTGTCTATGGCGGGAGAAGCGAGCACCCTTCAGCACAGGCCGGTGCCGCTCTCTAGACAGCGCGAGATACCGAGAATCTTGAGGCAGAGGATCGGCCGGCTGCACAGCGCCATAGACGAGGCGCTCTCACACTTTCCTCCCGCCAGCGAGTATAAGGCGAGGAGCTCTAAGGGCGGTGCCGCCGGTGTTGGTGGTGGTGGCCTGGATCTGGAAGACATATTCGACCCCGACCCAGCCACGGCGGACATAACCGACGCCGCGTGGGCAGTATGGCGCGATGCGGTGCTGCACGAGCAAGCGCAGGTCGAGGACTGGTGGACCTGCCTCGTGCGTACAAACGACACCCTCGTCCGGGCAGGACTGCCGCTGGACTCGGGCTGTAGGTGGCTGGGAGGGGCTGACGAGGACAGTCCCGACATTGGGTGGTACGTGGCGGCGTGGCAGCGGTTCAAGAAGGTCAAGGTGGATGAGCAGTTCGTCAGCGATACCGCGGCCTGTGAAAACCTGTTGCTGACGAGATTGGACAATGCCAGGAGCGCGATGGAGGTCTTAAGGGAGAGGTGTGTATCGAGAGTGTGATACTGACAGACAGAAAGACATACAGACCGACACACCGGATGATAAATTCGACGAGTAAGTCAAAATAGTACAAGGTTGTTTCCCTACCCTTCACTGCTCATGGAGATAAGTTCCTGAATACGACGGTGCCTGTCCTGCCCGTTCAGTCAAACAATACCCGCCAAACTTGCTGTGATTTGAGGGCCGAGCAGCACTGTCCGTGCCAGTCTCAACATGTCGACAAGACGACGCCCCTCTTCGGCTTTCCGTTCACCATCGTGACTGAGCGTAAGCGTGAGCAGAAGCTCGTCCTCAATCCTTCTTGCTTCAAGCTCGATGGACCTCGCCTTTTCGATATGCGCTGTCGAGACGGCCCTCACTCCTGTTGCCGCGATGCGGTGGCTTAGCACAAGTACCTTGTCCATGACCGAGTTGATACGTGCCAGCGCTTGGGCGTTCGTGATGTTTGAAGACGGAGAAGCAGAAAGAGGGGGAGGAGGAAGTAGTGGTGGTAGTGGTGGTGGCGGCGGCGGCGGCTTCACTATCATCGGGACTACCGGCTGTTGCTGTTGCTGCTGCTGTGATTTCTGGCTCTCCTGAGCTATCAATCGAGCTCTGCTGGGGTGTTGAGTACTTGAGGTCGAAACCGAACCGTCCAAGACGTCTAGCCATGCCCAGACCCTGCCCTTGTCCTTGCCATCGGCGTCGTCTACTTCTGCTCCTCCTCGTTGTACATCTTCTTCTTTGCCACATGTCACCATGACCGGAGAGGCGGCAGTGATATGGCCAGTCTCATCTCCAGGATTTTTCGTTTGGGGATAGGGAGCCCGAGGTTGATCTTTTTCTACTAGGGTGGTGCCGGTGGTGCCGGTGGTGCCTCCTCTTCCCTCGGCCGGTTCGTCTTGGGCTTGATGGCCTTGATATTGATGCTGAGAATAGAGCCACCACCCATCGGGATGGCCGTGCTGATGCGGATGCTGGATATGATGCTGACGTTGATGCTGATGGTGTTGATGGTCATGGTCATGGTCGTGGCCATGGTCGTGGTCATGGTCGTCATCCGAGTCCTTATTCTTGTTGCATCCAGCTATCTGCTGTTGATGATAGGCCTGGTAAGCAGCGCCAGCACCAGCGGTAGCATCTGTCGCGCGGGCATCTGCCTCGAGAAAGGCTGCCGCTGCAGCTGCAGCCGTCTCTCGGGCCACGATGGCCTCCCACCTCTGTTTTACCTCCTGGCTTGGTGGTGTTATGTCTCCGTTCCAGTCAGGCTGGGCCCACCCCCTTGTCCAGGCAGGCCAGATGGCCCTGTCGTGCTGCACCGTGATGATGCCTCTCTTTAGGAGTTGTCGCCACCTGCTCTCAAGGGCAGATACGACCTTGGGCACGACCAACCGCGCAAACTCGCCCTCGAAGTTGCACCCCAGGGGCACCAGCAACTCGCCGAGGTACAGCCACCTGAGGTCCTTATAGCCGAGCTGGTGCCTTGCCATGTGGGCGTACATCTCCCTCACGCTTGAGCCCTGCCACTGTATCTTCCTCCGGCCGCCATGAGTGAAGTCAGCGAGAGGGATCCCTTCGACTTGGTCGGGTCTGTTGTCGTGGACCATGTTGCTGTGATACTGGACTGGACTGGAGAGAAAAGCTGCGGCACGAGCCTGCTCCTCCTCCTCCTGCCAGCTGCTGATGATGAGCGACTGTGAATGGGACCGCAGGTTGTCTTGTCGTTTCCAAGCCTCTTGCCACAAATGCAACCTTGGAGCACAGTCATAAACAAACGGCTAATACATGATAGTTCGGAGAGTGCAGGAAGGTGGGATCAGCCTCGGAAGCCATCAATCCAACAGAGATTGGTCACGTTTGTACATAGAGACGTGTAGTAATTACTATAGCAACCCATGTCTCCTGCGAGCGGCGGTCATCATGCAGTTCACAAACAGGTAACCCATGTGCTTGCTTCCGAGCCAACCTGGGCGAGCTGCTGCTGGTATTTGCAGACAGTTCGTTTTGACTATTTCTTGTTCCCGGTTGGTTTATCACTGCATGTGCACATACATGCGATCAACCAGCCAGCCAGCTATACAGACCCGATTTATGCCTGGGCAATTCGGTAGTTGGGCAGTTTGTTACTTCACTTTGAGGTTGGAGAGAAGGGGGATAGAGTACAGAATATGTACGTATTTATGTGGTCTACATGCGTCTGTCCGTCTGTTGTTTGCCTTAGTACCAACACGGCAGTCGTCTTTAATCAGCAGTAAGTCTCATACTACAGCCAACAATAAGGAGCAATGCTTTGAAATGATATAACTCCGCCATGCATAATTTCGATATGGATTTCGAGATCCATCTATATGATCGACATCCTATGCTCCCTCGGTTCCAGGGGCCGAGACATGCTTCTGATTACCCGAAACTTGATCTTGGTCTTGATCTTGGTCCGGTTTACATCCAGCTGCAACCTGCCGAAGGACTGCAGCATCACCGGCGCACCGGCATGTCTGCAGGTTTGCACATGTGCATGCGCATTGGATCATGTCATTCCACTTGGAAGAGAAGGATTACAAGGAGTGAGGGTGGGGCTTTGGGAGGCCAATGATTCCTTTGAAGCAAGTTGATACCTGGGGAGGCCAACGGGTTGAGGAATCAAAACCAGAACCGAGTCGAAAAAAAAAGAAAAAGGGATAGAAGCAACATTCAGGCAACAACGTTGTGAAGATCAACAAAAGTGAACCAGAGGTGAGAGTCTCAGGAACCCATTGATTATCAGGCTGTTTAGGTATGAGGCTGCAGGAGGGGGATGAGAGAGAGGCCTTCTTTCTTTGTTTGACATAGATAACCAGAGTAAGGGAGATGTATCAAAAGGACACGTCAGGCAGCTAGTGCCGGCTCAGGGTAATATCTATCTATTCATGCATCTATCTACCTTCTCCATACTCCGAGGCTCTCGATGAATACATGAAATATGCATGTTACTCGGGGGCTTTGTCGCAAAGTTGTCATCCATCTCCCAGCGTGTCTTACTCTGAGCTCGTCCCTTATCTCTCTCTTCCTCTCTTTCTCTCTGGTTGGTTCGGACTCGGAGACCAGGACTTGGACACTTGGAATCGACTGGAAAGAAACTCGACTGGAAATAAACCCGGAGGTGACAAACTCTGGAATGGAGTACAAGTAAGTTCCGGCCCAAGTCCCACCGAATCATCCTCTATAGAGACGAGTCCGTCGACAAAGGGGCTCGCCTGGCCTGCCTGGCCTACTTCACACAGCTGACCGTTGACCTCGAACACTGTTTAGCAACCAAGCCCGGCCAAGTGACAAGGCGGAGGCGGCGGCCAAAGTGAAGTCCACCAAGAACCGAGCATTATTCCAGCTTGCCCAGTCCATAGTCCAGGCCTCGTCGCTTTCAGCGTCTACCTCGGCCACGCCACCAGCAGCAGCCTCACATTCAGCGTCCCAACGGAAGCGGAATCACACCATCGTCATCAAGGATCCGCAGCAGCAGCAGCAGCAGCATGACTCTGCAAGAGCCAGAGAGGCCGAGACCCAAATCCAGGCGCTGAACCAGCGAAACCTTGAGCTGACCCAGAAGCTGGCTGTACAAGACTTGAGGGTTCAGAGCCTGGAGGAAGACCTGGCACGCGAGCGTGGCCATCGCCTCCGCCTCCTGACCACGATCCTCAACCAGCGAGGTCCGGCAGTAGTCATGTGCCGCATACGCCCGAGAACACAGAGCGAGGTCGTGGCCGGTGCACCCCAGCTCCCCATAGAGAAGACGGACGACGGCCAGCTGAGGATCGTACGTCGGGAGAAGACAGCTCAGGGCTCGTTCCGCGAGAGCCTCCTCACATTCGCACACGCCTACTCCTTCTTTCCCTCTGCCTCGGACAGCGACATGTGGGACGAGCTCGAGCCAACAGTCCGGGGCGTCCTTGATGGGGTGCGGCCTCGCTGCGCAATTGTAGCTTATGGCCAAACCGGATCTGGCAAAACGTATGCGATCAAGGAGCTCCGTAGCCGTATTGCTACGGCAATTTGGCAGCAACTTGGCGACGACGAGGCCGACGGCAGTGCCAGCAGAGCTAATACAGTTACGGTCACAGTGTCCTGCGTTGAGCTTTACATCAAGGACGTGCAAGACCTCCTCGCCGCCCCTGCTAATACCAGGAAAGACGAGAGGTGTCAGCAGAAGCTGGCTGGCCTCCGACGTGCGCCCCGAAAACAAGGGGAAGACGTCTTCCCCTCCGGAGGAGAGCTGTTCGTGGTCACCAACCCCGCAGAGCTGAGCACAGTCTTTGATGTGGCGGACCAACGCCGGACCCAACGGGCCACCAAGGCCAACAGCCAGTCCTCCCGATCGTCAGCCATCTACACGATGCGCATCGACGGCATCACGTCTTCTTCTTCTCCGTCTTCGTTTTCTCCCGGCGGCCGGCCCGGCTACCTCACGCTGGTCGACCTCGCAGGCAGCGAGCGCGCCGATGAGACTGGCATGAATGATGGACAGGCACGGGCAGAGGCTGTCCAGATCAACCTGGGCCTCTCGACGTTTCAGCAAGTCATCACGGCGCTGGTCCACAACCACCGTCACAGCCACAGCCGAGGTCAGAACACCAAGAAGAAGAAGCACCAGCAGCTGGTGCCGGTCCCGTACCGCCAACACCCCTTGACGGAGCTGCTCAAGCCCGTCCTGGCTCAGGGCATCATTCTAATGCTGGCGCTCAGTCCCCTCAAAGCCTCGGAGGAGCAGACCATAGCCACTCTGAAGTTTGGTAACAGGTGTCAGGATTTTGACTGACGAAACAATGATTATCGGCAGGGGGAAAAAGGGACAAGTGCTTTTCAAGAGGAGTAGTAGGATCAAGAGCAAGTAGTGCGTTAGATGATCTGCTGCAACTCGGGACATTTCGCTGTCGACGACAACACTAATACCGCCGCCAACTTAGTGTTCATTGTTACCATTATAACTAGCGCCGTCAGCTTCTGCCGCCTCACTATTATCACTCGTACCGTCGTCGTCGCCTTTGTCGTCGTTTTCAATTAATAATTCTCCGCATAGCACAGGGCAAGGTTGTTATAATTTCTAGCGGTGTGAAACTCCCAGCCAGCCAGACCGAGTCCTACCAACCTATTCTAGTCGGTGATCTAGTACTGGTGTAGTTAGCCCCTTATCGAGCCTCACCTACAGTGCTTGACCACGACCTGTCAGGCGTTAACGGCCCCGTTATTTTGCTGGCAGCTGTTGGGAGGGACCATTATTGGTGCTTTGGCTGTTGCTGTTCGCTCGTTATGTATGTATGGTTATCTTGTAATTGTGTGTGTGTCTTGTACATGTGGTCCTTTAGGGTTCTGCTTACTAGTAGAGTAATTGCTGACGTGCTTAGCAAAAAACAGGATCACCACCACAAGCAGCGGACACCATCACACATAGATGCTCCGTTCCGTCTTGCATGTCGGAAGAAATTCGGGTCAAAGCTGATACTAATACCCCTTCATAGCCGCATGCCCGGTTCGGTCTCTCTCCGGAGGCTCATAGGATGATGGTAAGACGATGAGGTAAGCTCTGTGACAGTAGAGCAGGACTGGTACCAGCTTGAAATATTATCCTCCGCCACTAACTGCGTTGGTAAGCACACGCAGTACTACCAAGCAGTTATGCCAGGAAATGTTATTTGGTGGTTGAAGCTGAACCCACCCACAACTGTCCAATCGTGTTACCAAGTGATTGATGCAACTTATGTCAGACGGCAGCAGGGGTCCCTGCGGAAATACCTCGGTCCGTATGAATAAGCAAGTCACACAATTGACTTCGGGATGTATTTAATATGGAAATTAGCGTACCCGAGCAAGCGGGGTACGAGACAAGACATCAACACATTAATCGAGTACATATTACGTGTGACAACTTATGGTGGAGGAAAAAGCCGTGGAGGAAGGGTCTTGATCAAAAAGTCGTGGAGACAAAAGTCGTGGAGACAAAAGTCGTGGCACAGATCAAGTGTGTGTATACACCTCCCACCCCCCAACCCCAACCAAAATAAGGAAATGACATAGATTGAAACGATGAAAAAATTCATACATACATACATTTCTGCATAGATACAAGACAGATTCCCAGCAACTGACTGTCTTTTACATATGCGGGACGGTCGTAGTGGCAGCGATTGTCTCGTTTTGGTTGGTCTGACCAACCAACACGACAGACAAGTCGCAATATCTCACCCACAACGTGTAGCAAATGCTACCGGACAAATTACGCAAGGTAGAGAACATGATAATAGTCATTAATACCAGTTTTGATTGGTCAATTTGAGGTGTTGAAATTTCATGTTGTTTGGAGCGGATCCCCCCCCCCCCACTTCAGGGCGTTGTCAGTGTCAAGTGTTGCAGCACAGTGTTGCAAGTCACAGTTCAAAATCACGGGAGCAGAGGGTTCGACATTCCCTCTGGGTTCAGTTTTCCGTACATACAGCCACAAGTAAAATGGGAGATATATCAGTGAAGAGTTTTGTTTATGTTTGTATACATGTTACTTAATTGCCGGAGTACTTCCCATAATGACACAAAGCCCTTACTGTGGTGACCCTACTGCTAAGCGCGTGCACCGGCAGGCAGTAGTTGCCGGTAGGCAGGATTCCGGCAGGCATGGCAGGCATGGCAGGCATGGCAGGTACAGCAGGCAAGGCCACAGCACAGAAGGAAAGAGAGACACCACACCCCGCATTACACATACAAACAAACAAACAAATAACCATCACCGTCTTTTTTATTCCATCATCAGCACCTCCGTTCGAACCAAACCTTATTGATATGACTACGATGCAAAACACACCTCCGACTCCTGTGCACACATACCTCTGAATCTTGTCTCGTATCTTCCTCCGCGCTATGGTCAGATCTGTCAAGAGGCGCCAGCCGTTGCGCCCGTCTCGACAACCTCCTCGAGCCTCATCTGCAACCACCCGTGTCAGTTCTGCCCGCCGTCGCAGTGAAGACGCAGATGAAGACGAAGATGAGGACGAAGAAGATGAAGACGCAGCTGAAGACGAAGACGAAGGCGCCGACGAGGATAACAACGACGGGGTGTCCGACGATGACGAAAGCGGCAGCGAGAACGACACCGACGACGACGCCGACGATGTCACCCCCATCAAAGACGTACCCAAGGCGACTGCCAGCTTGCGGGCCACCCTCATCGAGAATGCAGGCAACACCAGACATGGCTGGGGCGTAATGGTCAGGAGTTACCTCCACGAGAACTCTCGCCGACAGCCACGACCAGCCCTGTTCGCTCTATGGGCTTAGGATACCTTTGAGCAACGGGAGCTGGCGCTGATACTGACGGCCGAGTTCCACCACGACGATGACGGCTTTGGGTTCGGCAGCAACGTCTACCTGCCCAAGATCTACGAGCTGCTGCACCTCCTCCCCGGCGTCGATCCTGCCATCGGCCGAGACAACGACCCTCACCAAATTTGGAAGTGTCTGGCGCTGTTCTTCGGCACGGAACTCTTCAAGTCGAGAAGACTGCTGGACGCCATCGTCGATGCCTGCCGTCTGGTCCGTCCCGAGCCACCACGCCACGATAACGAGCAACATCAAGATCTGCCTTTTGACTCCTTCGCCGAGATGTACACAAGTCTTATCAGGACCCTGGTGGTTGTTAACGACCATGCGGTTGGTGATGATGATTGTGCTTTTGAGGAAGAAGACTGGGACGGCACCGGCAATGGTGCGGGAGGCGGAACTCAGGGTACCCGTGAGGCTCTCGCCTTCAAGAAGATATGCTGTATTTCAAGACACCGCCGCCAGCCTCTCCTTGCGCTCCGGCTCGCGTTGATACCGAAGCTCGTCAAAGGGTTTGTCAAGACCGCCGCTGGCAAGACCCCCCCAGTCGTTGACGCCAGTCTCTTGTCGCCATCGTCTACAATCCCATCCCCAGTACAGGAGGGAATGCCACAACCTAACTCAACCCCTCAGAATGGCGGGGAAAAGGCTGAGGTAGAGGTTGAAGGCCTTGATGGCCACCGCGACAAGAGCGAGCAGAACAAAAAGGGGTATGACGAGCATCACAGAAATGATGACACAGATTCCAGCCCAACGGGAGCCGACAATATGCGTTCCCCTGAGCTTCCGCGAGGTTTTACAGACCTGAATTCGCCTTTCGGCGAGTTCATCAGCGCCAGAGGAACCCACGGCCTGGCTTCTCCTCTCTTACCAACGCTGTCGTCGGTAGGCAGCACTCCTGCCGCTCCTCACCATCCCTCCTCACCAACCCCTCTGCGCCACCGCCAGCCTTATGAAGCCATTTACGATTTTGATAATAGCTACCACCAAGCTCCATCTCAAGCCCGTGGCCTTCCCCGCCCTTCTCTGTCGCCTACATGCAGGGATGAGCAAGGCAGTAGCGACCACGAAGCTGCGCAGGACCAGCCTATTTGGAAAGGAGTTCTTCAGACGCAGGACACCAGCAAGCAGTTGTCCGTCGATGGGCGACTGAGCTTCCCAGGGCTGGTAACCTTGGCGAAAGTGGACCTCGACCTCAATAAGAACGTCAAAATCACCAGCCCCGATGCCAGTGCCAATCACGGTATCGCCGTCGACACGGATGTGCCGCCCAAACATGCCAAGTGGGCCGTCAGCGATGCCACGCTCCTTCGTGTTTTGTCGTCAAGGTCAGATGAAACGGCATGGTTGGACGATATCGTTATCAACAACATCGTTCAATTAGCCATGCTCTCTTGCGCATACTACCCTCTTCCTTCCGGGTGCCTTCCGCTCCGGGACAAGACATCTTCTACCGTCAGTGGGTGCAGCGACATCATGTTCAAGCAGGACCTCAAGGACCTCTTTCAATACAGGGGTGTCGGTTTCGCCTACAACGAGGGCTCGACCCACTGGTCACTAGTATACCTCGATTTCAAACAACGGGTCATTGCGACCGCCGATCCCCGAAGCAACAGCAGCAGCAACAGCATCTCTGCCGACGACCCACTCACTCAGCTGGTCCAACATCTTCGACCAGGAGAAGACTTGACGGTGTGGAGACGGCGCAGTATCGCCTGTCCGCAGCAGACCGATACACACAACTGTGGTATCTATACCATTCACTCTGCGCTCTCAATCGCCGCCGCCTTGGGATCTTGGCAGGAAACTGAAGGCACCAGCAGCGTCGCCCTCGAGGATGTTACAATTCCTACAGATGTGACACTGGACACATCTATCTGGCGGCAAATCATCGCTTCCTTCCACCGCAGCACGGATCAACAGAACCTCCGGGCCTCCATTCCGGACAGCATGTTCCAACAACCTTCTTTAGTCGTCACCAGAGACCAGGATCAGGATCAGCAGAAGCAGCAGCAGCAAGCAGCGGGGGAGAGCAATGACACCAGGGCCACCAAGAAATCCCGAACCATGCACCCAGGTCTACTCGACATGGGCGATGTCGATCCCGCCACGGCCATCAACACCCTTCTTGCGCGGGTTGGTCAGGTGCGCCTCGCTACCCTGCCCCGGATCAAGGAAAAGATCGCCGCCATCGATAACCTTCTGTTGTCACTCAAGAGCGCCCAGGAACTCTTCGACAGCCTCGCAGCCATCAACGTCGGCACGACAGCCTTGCTGCTTGATCAGGTCCACAAGATCACAGGCGAAGAGGAGCGGCGGGCAGGACTTGTGCAGGATCTGCGGTCCCTTCGCATCTCGGGTGGCTTCCCGGGCCAGGAAGAAGCGTTGGACGCAGCCATGAGGGAAGGGGGCAAGGCATTGGCCGCGGCACGGCGCTGCTATCAAGCTCAGCTGGATCACCTTCACGAGGGAAGCAGACGGGCTGGGGACCTGGGCATAAGTGACTTGATTGGCGAGCTCGAGGGTGTTCGGGAGGCGTGCAGGGCGACGCAGCAGTCGGTGCGTGAGTCGGTTCGGAAGGGTGTTGAGTACCTCCAACAGCTGGATGTTGATATGTAGAAGATAGACTTATCAGGCAAGAAAGCATCTCGGAAGATGTGTGTATTTGACGAGGCGTGCAAGACTATCATTGATGGCTAGGAGCATGTTATCGAGCTGGTCGATGCTAATAATTATGTCTATGCTAATCATGAGCTGAACGTTCCAAGCCTGTGATCGTTGACCTCTCGTGATCCCGGCAATTATGGAGAGAGTGTGAATATGTGGTCGCGCTGCATTGAATAGACTTATTCCATGGAGGGAGGAAAGTAATTACTAGTACGGTACGGTGCGGTTGACGGAAGTGATTGTCAAGAGGATGAGATGAATGGTGACGAGCAGGATGACGAAACAGAGGTAGATACCACGACAGAAGACCTTGTCACTAACCGGCCCTCTTAATAGTGAATAAATTGATTGTCCGGTTGTCTGGTTCTAAACTTCATGAGAGTAACAGCAATATTACAGAGCTGTATAGGCTCCTAGAAAATCACTATGTTCACATGTAGGACGGTGATGCTGAATCTCAGTAATCAAGCCGTTTCTTCTCCCCTCAAAAGCTAGTTACTTATAGCCAACACTAAGACCATTAAGACGGAACTATCAACTTAAACAATTCTAACCTGTATTTCCGGAACCCCGTCCATAAACGCTCGTGCATCATGTTCGCTTCTAAATTGACCGCATATTGTTCCTAACCTCCGGTAGTCACCCTCTCCTGTAGCCTCAAGAACGAGGCCAGAGCCAGTGTAACTTTCCATATAAGAATGACTGATGTATACCCATATAAAAAAAGCCTCGTCTCTGATATCACTCAAAGTATCAAAAAAAACATTCCCTGTGAACTTGTAACCTTTCTCCTCAAAAGGATTCCGTCCATCAAGCATTTCAACGGTCCGAACTGTCTTCTGGTTTGTGAAATAAGGAACTTCAACGTCAATTCCTATACACGCATGGGCGCATGGACCTGACAAGGTAAGTATGCCGCTCTCTACCTCTCCTGTATCGTCTTCACCGCGACACACCATTTCCACTGAGATCACGGACGTGAAAACAGTAGAGTCTTTCCCAAGGTCTGCGCCCAAAACTCCAAGGTTCCCATCAAGACATGCCCAGGACCATGAAGGTGCCCGATAATCAAGGGATCTCTGAGCTGGACCATAAGCACTCCACACGAGGGTATTTATCAATTCCTCATCCCACAAGCCAGCAAGATACCAATGTGGACCTGGCTTCAACTTTTGGAGCCTGGCTTTCATATCGTTGGCTATTCCAGACAGGGCAGGAAGCTTGTCGCTAGCCACAGTCAGACTCCGACTTGCGTAATAGAAGACGATCTTATTCCAGTCGATGAATAGTTGCTCGTACGGATCAGAGGCATACCGACGTTCTGGGGTGTCTAGAAGCTGCTTCCAAAGAAAAGGGTGACGGGTGATTTGACCCGCGTTATCTTCACTCTTATAATTATCGTTATTGTCGCGGTGGGTTAAGCCGTATACGCCCTGCGGGTGTGTCTCACAACAGGACGCTTCCCGGCACTCCCAGAAGACCTGCCGAGATCCAAAATGCAAGGTTCGAGGTGCCAGAAGTCGTTCTTGAACGATCCACGATCGTTGGACAACAGGCTCATTTTCGAAAGAAAATCGCCAGGCCAGCATTTCAAAATTATATATGAACGCCTTCTCGTCACCATCTTCCTTTAGCTTGAAGCGAACAATTGTTGGCGACACTTTCGAAGGATCGCGCTGGAAGAAGCACCCGCTGTTGTCGTCTTTCGCCCCAAGCGCCGAAATGCTAATATATGCATTCCTGTAGACGCTTTGCATAGTCGAAGCCTCCTTTTGCCAGTCTTCAGACGAGTCTTGGAATATACAGAGCCGATCGATCCAGATGTAACGGATCCCAAGGTGCTGGATAATATCTATAGCGTGTCTGAAGGTTCTCGGCAAAACATTCACTGATTGTTCCTGAGTCAAGTTCCCAAAAGTGGATTGAAGCAGTCGTAGTATGCTACCAACTGGTTTCGTACCCCAGCAATAGCTCAGAGCCGCGTATTGGGTGTCGGCTGGGCACTCAGTACCAAGAGCAAGGCGAAAGGTTTGCGGTGTCTCAAGCTTGATCAGACGAGTCGGCCGATATGAGAGGGAAGCCTCTGACTGTCTACATTGTTCGTGAGATGCGAGACAGGTGGTCATCCAGGTATCGATGATAGACCATGTCTCAGGACTGTTATTAGACGATCCGAGTTCAAAGTTCATATGAGCATCATATTTCGGATCTATAGTGGCAAAAACGGCGTTAGTCTTCAACTGTTCCGCCAAAAATGTAAAACACATAGCACGAATCTTACCGCCGAAGGGACAGAACTTAAGTAACCCTGGAGAGGATTCCCCATTTTCGACAAACATACCAGGCTCCGACGGGGTCCCTTCCTGATCGGGTAAAACATGGAAGACCGAGAAGTAGCCAACCGCCTTGTATATAGCGTTAGACTCAGTATCATGTTTTGGGCTGCAACGGATACATATAGCACATCCCTCTCTTTTCGAGGCAAGGAATGAGAGTTGGTCTTTATGATGACCGTATATATACTCGTTAGGTTGAAGGTTCGTTGAAACAGCCATGTCTGTTCAAGGATTTAGTTAGCAGATGAATATAAGTCGAATACGCTGTTAGAGTTGTTGTAAATAATTACCGATAGTGAGCTTCTTCGTGTAATCTATTGAACCTGAACTTTTCCAGTCTTTCCAGTCTTTCAAGAGTGCAAGCCGCTTACTACGACTCGGATCCCACATTCCCTCGAGTCCATCCTTGCACACTTTGCAGAGCATCTTTCTGAGATGAAGCGGAAATTTAAAAAAGAGAAGTAACTATATTTATCAATGAAGTGCGGGGTAGGTTGTACTTGTTTGTGGCAGGCAGCATTGAAAGGCGAAATAGAACAATCTTGACACTATGCCGACACGCGTTTCGTGAGGAAAAACGTTGCCTTTCGCCTTATAGAGCTTGGTAGGATAAGACGAAGTGTTAAGAGAGGGTGGAGTCTTCAGTTTTATCCCAGGATGAAGGCAGGAAGCAATCCACCCTTTTGTATGATATGTGAAAGCTGAAGATAACACCCAGCTTTGCTATTTGCGCAAAAGTGTAGAGCAACGTTGTACAAAAGCAACGTTGCTGTAATACGATTACTATGTAGGACTACTGCAATATAGATGTGGTGGTATTTGCTATACGGACCGATCATCCGCTTCGGTACCGAGTTATATATACTTAAGTATACACCTAAGGGTTGCTATAGTAATCCCATCTTATCTTATCTCATCTCATCTCATTATCTTATCTTACCGATTGAGTACATACCATGCAAGTATTACATAATCAAACTGATGACTCAGCCCAGCCACCTTTATTCAACGTAGCATCAAGTTGACCGTCTCCTCTCTCTTCACACTCATCAACGAACGAGTCACTGCTTCAACAAATACAGACCCCACACTGCTCCATTGCACATAACCGGAGTTTTACTGTACAATACGCTCTTCAGGAAATATTTATCAAATATCAATCATCCTTGGTCGCTTCACACCCAACTGCCAAGCTACAGGATCTCCTCTTTCTTCCCTCTTTGTGGATGAATGAGCCTGGGCACTGGGATGGTTTGATCTCGGCCCAACGGACTGCGATGCAAGTACCTCAGTCCTGCCCTTGAGGCATTCGGGACCGGACTGCTGGTCTTCTTGCACCTCTCCAGCAGCATTTGAGCCGCAGCTAAAGCTGTACGGTACAGTAGCTCAGCTGTATGGGAGGGAAGGACGTTCGCCGAGACTTCAAAACCGCCTGTGAAAACCGGGGGTGCCTGAATTGAGCGTTGTTCAGTCGTGTGCTTTCGATGCTGGACTCCACCTGTCGTCCTTCATCCTCCCCTTCGATCAAATCATCTCCGTTTCCTCCTTGTATCATCTGTATCATCCCACTCCACTTCAAGCTTCTGGACATAGTCTGCTTCCCCAGTCTTTGCAGTCCATCACGCCGTAAGTATATACGATCGACGTTCCAGTATATCTAACCTCGAGACCTAGACCGGCCACTCAACCCACAATTATTTGCCGAATCGCTTGTCAAAAAACAATCGACAGAGCGACCATGTCAGAACCTCGCCCAGCCAATCTCGACCCCGACCCTGACCCCGATGTTGACCATGATCATGAGCCGGCAACTCTCTCCGAGTCGATAACCACTGGGGCAGTGGTTTCGTGGTCCGGGGATGACGGTGAGACCCTGCTTCTGCCTTGTAGCAACGATGGTCCACCAGCCCCGGTTGACCTTACTATTCATTACAACCTCGCATCCCGAACTGCCCTCTTCAAGTTGCGAACTACGGTTGAACTACGCCGGCGGGGGCCTAGAAGGACTCCCATTTTCATCTACATCGACCCGAGCAGGGTGCAGACGCTTGAACTAGCCGATGCGACGCCGGCGGTGCTTCCCCGGCAAGAGGAGGCTGCTGCTTCTGCTGCTTCTGCAACACCGGGGCATGACTCCTTACGCTTGCACTTCGTCATGACCCGTCCCGCCGATCTGGTTGTGCCCAAGAATGTGCCCTTGCGTGCTAGCCAGGCAGCTCAGGCCCAGCTTGCGTCTGTTCGTCTGTTGGCCAGGCAGACTGTTTTTGATGTATACCTCGACAGCCGCCGTGGCGGGTCGACTCCCCAGAGGGGCCTTTTGGACTCGCTCTGCCGGGCCGTATCAGACAGAAGCCTGGTATCGCGTGACCCCTCTGCTGATGTCAGTACCCTCTATGCCGGTCACGGTGGCAGGATCGTTGATCTCAGCCATGATACCGATCAGGACCACCAACACCCTGCGAGTCCAGGGTCATTTACCGAGAACCCCCCGGAATATGACAGCCTGGGCCTTCCTCCTGCGCCACCGCCACCACCACCTATACACAAAGGTCAGTGATCCATTGTGTTCAAGTATACATACATGGCCGCTAAACGCAGAGCAAGCAGATGCGGCACCTAGTAGTAGTAGTGCTGGGCCGAGCTCTAGAAAACGCCCCCGGTCTGACTCAGGCGATGACGCTGCGCAGGATATGCCTAAAATGCTAAGGCTCGAGGACGTCAAGGTCATCTGTAGGGAGGTGCTGGCGGAGCAGCAGGCCCAGGAGAAGGAGACGCTGCGCAGAGAACTGGCCAGGTTGGAAAACCGTATCATGGACCAGGTCGAGCGACGACTGGAAGAACGGATGGATGAGGAGTCGAGGCGGCTGGACGACGCGCTAAACGAGCAGGTGGAGATTCTCGACGAGCAGATAGGCGATGTCGACAGGCATATTGATGAGAGGGTTGACTTCGAGGTCGAGGAACGCGTCGTGGGGATACAGCTAGAGCTCGAGTCCTTTGTCAGGGAAGAGCTGAACGAGGCAGAGGACAGAATCAAGCATTCGCTTAGCGAGGCTAGAATGCATATCGAGTTTGATGACTAGGTTTCTTTTAGTGTTTTGGTGTTTTGATTTAGGGAGAAATATTACATACATACCTACCTACCTACATACACCCATCTATCCATCAAAGGGCCCAACACAAGCGGCTGGTGCTGCTGGCTGGCTGGTTGTTTGCGTATGCGACCGGTGCCACCAACGTCGTCGTCTTCGCCGTTGTCGTTATTAACGTTATCGTCAAGTGCCCGACATCCTCCATCAGTCTGGCCACCTAATACACGAACAAGCCCGGTAATATTTCATAAGATATAAGCTTCCAATCCACGTTCGTGTTTCATGATCGGGCTCCCTATCTTCGATCTCTTCCATATTTCTATCTTGGAGCGTATGCTCTCCTGTTATTAGCACCCCGGAGTTGTCTACTTCTCCATATGTAGTCCGACCTCTCTTCGAAACTTGTCCAAACCCTTCTTGAAAGTCGGCCCATCGAACGCTGCTTTGATGTTCTCGTATAATCTGCCCTCGCATACGTCCTGTGGGGGTTCTTGATAGTCGGCCACCACGGCGGTTCCATTCTTCGCCACCGGTCCCCTAAGCCCTGCTACAGTCTGGCCCGTCACTGTTTCCCATTCTGCTCTCCTTCCATTCGGTGGCATAAAGACATCAACCCAGTCCCACCTCCTCACACTCGCCCGGGGAGAATATGGTAGGCAAGCAATGAAGGTGAGAGTTCCATCCACTGAAGACGATCGACGGCATCCGCCTTGCAACTATTGGCTGGGTGGCCAGCACATTGTCCTCCAGTGTCGCCTTGAAGATACGGGGCGGCAGCAACATAAGCAAGTAACATGCCAACCGTGCTGCACTCCCCCACCCTTGCCTGTTAACGTCGACGCTTGAAGGACAGCTGCTGCTGCTGCTGCTACTACTACTACTACTACCGCCTGCTAGAGCAGTCAGAACAGCAGCCTGCATCACCAGAACCACAGCTAAAACCCGTGCGATCCGCAGCAGCAAGCGAGGAATGTTCATCCGGATGGGTATGTTCGCCAGCGCGTGTAATTGTGAAGAATAACCTACGAGCACATCGATCTCGGACGAGTTCTAACCCGCTGCTACAACGTGCACATCGATCGCAGCGCCCCCCGAAGTCTTGAACTTGGTTTCAACCTTGATCTCGCCCTGCTTAGCCATGATAGCTAGGCTGAATGTTTGCAGGACTGAGACAAGGATTGTTTTGGCGACGAGACATGCAAGAAGGCACTGGGAGCGCCCCGAGATAGAGCCCATGGAGAGACAAAACCGTTGCAAAGGACGTGAAGGCAACCAGTTCGAGAACAGTGATACTGTATGAGAGCCATAACTTGCAAGCTCCAGGAGAATATCCTTCGCTCGAAGTGTGCGTCTTAGTTTGTGGAACCAAAAAGGTGACGTTCAGCATAGTCGGTCTGAAAGCTGCTAAAGCGGCATCAACACTCGCATCCGCCTCTGCACCCCCGGGGCACTGACAAACCCCCTCTTCGTGAGAGCCGTATGGTCGAGAACAGCCGAGTTGACTAACGTGAAACTGTTCCCATGCCTCAGGCTGACGACGTGCCGGACCGGCTGACCGGGTGTTGGGTACTCGAAGACATCCTGCGGGCGCATGTTGCAGAGGACGGCCAGGTCCTTGATGCAACCAGTGACTGAAGGGTGGACGCAGATCGTGCCACAGATTGACCGGATAAGAACAGATGTTACCCTGAGGTTTTCCGCATAAAGAGTGATCGGGGCGTATGAAATCACGTTCAGGATAGTAGCTACTATGGAATTTGTCCCGGAATCCACCTCATTTTGCTGGGTCGCTTCGGATGCTGTCGATGAAGGTAGCGGCTCCGAAGTGGATACAGGGCTCGAAGAAATCACAGCAACGAGAAGGAACAAGACCGTCATAACAGTTCCGAAGCACGACAAAGAAGGAAAGGTTTCCATTTTGGGCGACTTTATTCAATGTTTTGTATCAATTATAGAAAGAAAACAAACACAGCACTGTTAATCGAGGAGAGACCAGCCGTGTTTAAAATAACTTTCGAACGAAGGCGGCAAGGCAGATTCAGGGAGACACAATTTTCCACCGCCACAAGGCCGATTTTCACTTACTGGATGAAATTCACGAATCGATGGCATCTTCCGCCCCTCATGCAGTCCTGGTTACACTGCAGGTCGTCCTACAGTAGTACAGTCCCGGTCATCATCTGATGAGCTCGACATTAAGGCGAGAATGCCGAAGCGGCTGGAGAAACTGAGAACTCTTCCCTCAGAATTATCACCAGAAACTCTGAGTCCCGTCTGCCCAGGTGATTCTTGTTCCGCCATGGATCACATACCTGATTTAGGTCCCAACATCATCCGAGTGCCGCTCCTAGATGGCGATGGTTGGGATAATGGAGACTTTTGTACGTATGACAAACCCCATGAGCACCATGAGAACCAAGAATTACCCGGCCCGATGGAAAAGATGGTCTTTGTCCAAACTTGGTTATTCTTCGGTCTCCTCACAGAAGTGTTCAAGCTTGGAGCTATCCAGCTCGAGCAAAACGACTTTATCAATAATGATGAGCAAGGACGGCAGATAGTCACGAGGATATTACCTTTGTACCTGGTGGAATTATTGAGCTTTGAAAGGTCGCAGCCCTCCGGAAAGTCAGAACGATGCGAAACGGTTACGAAGTACCTGGGGAAGTTGAAGGATATCGCGGAGACATATTGGGAATATGGTGATGAGAGCAGATGTGTAGCTGGAAGGGACTTTGTGAGGGAAGTGGGCGGCCCGGTGCTCCTATCCATATCACTGGTCTCACGAGCCTTGGATGAGGCCTGTACTGCCTTCTACGGTAAGGACTTCATCTCAGGCTGCGGTGTCGTTAAGAACATGTTAGGCGCCAGGTTCCTTCTCGATACAATGAAGTCCGAGGGCTGGTGTGCCAGCCAACCAAACCAACTAGCACGTATGGGCGGTCGCGAGCTACTATACCTCGGATATACCTACAAACTATCAGTGACGGAGGGCTCAGACCACTCGCACTATTTGGAATAGTTTTACAGCCACAATCAAGTCGACACAAGCACCTACCATCCTCAGCACCAGGCCGCCGATTGCAGTTGCAGGTTTCTACAAGTCCTCCGAGAAAAGTTAGAATCCATAGTCCGTAAAGGCGGAATACCGGTATGCCGGTTACTTACGATCGAAGGAGAGAATGGAGACCCAGCAAGCCTCGTAACTGAGGTGGAGGCAGCCGAAGAGCATCGGCCGTATATAGCAGTGTCACATGTGTGGGCACAGGGAATGGGGAACCCTAGAGAGAAAGGACTACCAAGGTGTGTTCTGACACATATCCAAAGCAGAGTCGGCGGAGCTTGGCATAGACTCGGAACACAAGGCATACGCCATCCTAGAGATGAATATGGTTGTCGACATGGCTTCTGGATGGATACCCTCTGCGTACCAGTGCATCCATCGTCAAGACAGCTACGGAGGAAGGCAATCGCCCAGATGAAAGACATCTACAGCGGTGCCGTTGAAACTCTAGTTTTCGATAATTGACAAGATGCTTCAGGGCCGCACGGTGTTCACAATGACAGAGGGCCTGGCTTCTGTGGCAATAAGTCCATGGGCGTGTAGACTATGGACGCTTCAGGAGGCGGTGCTATCTAAGAGGGTTACTGCTTTGATATAAGACGAACTGGCCTTCGACCTGGACGATCTAGTCCATCAGCTCATTAACCAGCTTAGCGGAAAGGTAACCATCTTCTGCGCCGGGGACTTCTCCCAGGTATCGAGTTGGTCATTGTTCTGTTCTGACTTGGATTTTAGGGGGACTTTCCGATTGATACCAGTTGACCCGCTTCTACTCAACCGTCGTCAGATCCGTGTTTCTGTTCTGGCGCGGCCTTCGCCCATACGCACCCCTCGGCTCAATCCAGGTCCAGATCCCTGTGCATCTTCAAGCCAACCAGGCACTGTCGTCCTCCAAGACCGGAATTAACGGCGCCGCCGCTGCTGCAGTCACTCTAGGACTACTCTCAGCACGCTCCACTAGCCGCATCTCAGACGAGACGCTCTGCATCGCCAACATCTTAGGACTGGATGCTATGCCCTTCTAGAGATCGGCGTCAACCGGTACCAAGCTGATATCCTGGACGAAGATACCAGCGCAATGTGCGAGGAACGTATAATTCTCCTCCTCGAATCCCTGGCTGGTGTCCCCACATCCCTTGTCTTCTCCGGCGGCCCTAAACATTCGGCTCCGGGTTTTCGCTGGGCACCGCGCTCGTTCCTCCAGCGCACCACGGGCGAGAGGAGCACGACTATACAGAGCGGGAAGCTGGCCACTGTCTTACCATCCCGGGGCGGCCTTCTGTGCAATATGGATGCTATAGTGCTCAGTCCAGCCTTCTCGAACAATGTAGTGGCAAATGAATCGGAGCTCCTAGTTATTAAGCAGGGTGTTCTCTCCTCGGGCCCCATTCTGGTTGCGGATCCACCTAATGAGGCATATCACCGGAAGAGAATTGTCATTGACCCACCGAGCGTAAGGGGTTCTGAGTTAGGTTGTTTGTTAGTATTGTTGTTTTCCGACCTTATCAGCAGCAGTGTGGATACAGTGGTAATGCTAGGAATAGTCAGAACCGCGGACGGAAATAGTAGTTTAGGGGCTGAACTTCAAAAAGGAATATTAGAGCCTGGGGCGACGTATGTTACCCTAGGGTATAGGTGGAGAAGGAAGAGAGGATGACTTGAAGAGAAAAACCATCAGGATTGATGATGCTAAGTATACGGATCCTAGGAGAGGGAAGACCGTTATCAAGGACGGAAAGGAGTCTGCGGCAGCAGACGTGGGGTCTGTTGAGGAATTTCTGAAAGTCATGATTGCTCGAAGGTTCAAATGTTTCCTATGCAGCTAGCTGCAGACAGCTTGAGCCAGTATCCGGGAACACTTGTATTAGATAGGAAATGGGTCTTAACTTAGGAGGTATATACATACTTTGAAGAAGACTTTTAAATATGAAAAGGTAAAGGTTTTATTTGCCTCGCTACACCGCTGCCCTGGAATATTACGCTTGGGGGATGCTGAAAAGAAGTGATAGAAACAATAGAGTACAGGGCCAGCCTGTTTAAGGTAGTAAACTTAATATTATAGAGAAAAAAGATCTCTAGTATGTTGACCACAGTAAACATGTTTTCGAAAACACCGTAAACAAACCAACCGCCCATTCTCCTACTACAATATTTTACTTACGGCCAGGTATCTTACTTTTTACCGTTATCACGTGGTTACGGGCATATGGGTGGCATCAAATAATATGCATCACCAACAATCACTGTGTACTTAAGTAGTCAGTCTATCTGCCTATAAGAATCTTGCATGCCATACCTGCTATATTATGGCATGCTATGCTTTGGTATGCTCTCTTCTTGCCTGCAAGTCGGAGAATGTGAATGAATTCAGATATGGATCACACTGCCATGTTGGAAAATATTGTGACAGTAATTACTTGGGGTGGGAAACGTTGGTCACGTTACCGTTAACATCGACGTTGACGTCGCGTCGCGTCGCGTGGTGTCGTGTCGCGTCACGTGGATGCTTTAATACGGCCAGGCAACACTCAAGAGCTTTTTGGTGGAGGAAAAGACACACAGCACACTCTTTCCCTTTTTCTTTTCTACAATCCGCGATCTCTTCCAAAACTTCCATCAATATTCAACAACAACAACAACGACACAACATCAACTGTCTTTGAGGCCAGTTCATCATCATCGCCGCAGAGTCATCCATTTATCTTCAGTTGCAATCACACCATTGACACTTCGACTGCCCTTGGCGGCCTTCTTTCCTCTGCGGCGAGTTCTCCTGTCCTTCGATGCATCGTAAAAGCTACCGTCACCAGAAACACACACACACACACACACACACACACACACACACACATACACCACAGTCAGCACATCAATACATCATCAATTCCATCGTACGTTCTACTATCAGTTCCATCACCAGTTCAAATCTTGTATTGCATCACCAGTCCCCCCCCCCCCCTGCCTTGGCTGGTATACCCGTGTGGAGTCTTGAGCCTTGTTCGCAAGGAATCGCCCACGGTTTGTTTACCTCTGGAGATGTCGGTGGGCTTGAGTTCCGACCTCATATAACTCCACGGTCTCTGCAGACTTGACTCTGGTCTTGTTTGCACGCTGCCTGTGATCAACCCGGATTGCAAAACTGTTGCTCCCCACACACCTGTCTAGGCCTCCTCCTCTCTTTGGCCCGCTATGACAACCACGTGTGGAGATGTCCTGGCCCTGGTGGTCGCGATGGACGAGGGCCTGTTTTGCATGATGGATTTGTTCCTTGCGGCTGGGCAGTGGTGCGGTTCTTATTCTTCTTTATGTTCTTGTCCTTGTTCTGATTCTTGTTCTTTACCGTCAACACCGTCAGCATCGTCAGCACCGTCAGCACCGTCAATCGTTTCCAGCACACATCTTGCTAACCTACTCGATATCTCAACGACACGCCTTTTCGACTACCAACCACCCTTCTGGCTCTGCCGACCGAATCAACAACAACCTGACCGAATAGTGCCTCCACACACACACCTCCAAGGGTTCCCATTACACAATTACGACAATGCCCTCTCCCACCCTCACTCCCTCAAGACGACGTGGCCCACCGCCGTGCTCTCAATCACGACATCTCGCCTCTCCAACCTTCCGGTCTCATCCCCTTTGTCCCCTCTATTCTCTCTTCAAGACTTTCCACTTCATCATCCTTCCCCAAAGATACTCTACACTACCAACACCAACACCGACATCATCGTTACCAACGCCATGCACATAGACAGCCAACACGCCGACCACTCCCTATCCGACTTCTCGGCACCTCATCTTGAGATCAAATCCCTTGATATCCCCGGTAAGGCCCATGTTCGGTCTTCCGCCACAGCTCTTCCGTTTCCTGCTCCAGCTCCAGCTCCAGCACAGCTTCGATGATGGTCCTGGAGGGGCTCCTTCCACACCCGTCGCTACCTCAGTAAGGGATTGTTCTCGACGATTCCGACCGGTTTCCTTGCATCTCTTTAGAGCATACTGCCCTCAACCTCCTCCCAATCCGCTAACATTCCCTTACCCCTGACTTCCAGGCCGCTTCAACACCTGCTCGCCTCGCCTCAACCTCGTACTCCTCGACATATGACCCCCTCCGGAAGCCGCACGTCGAGCTGCGCTATCGCACACACACACACACACACACACAAACCTACAAAGAGAGGGAGAGACATGAAAGAGGAAGATAATTCATACGGTAGCTGAACACCGCCCTGGCTGTGACGCGGTGGGCTTGGGTGGAATTCTCTGCTGGGTGAATTCCTTCCCATGTAACCCCACGGTCACCTCGGAGATGTTGGTGGGCTTGGGTGACTTCGGTCTTCCCATGTAACTCCGCGGTCTCTGCAGTCTTGACTCCGGTCTTGACTGCACGCTGCCTGTGACTCTGGATTGCCTGTGCTCCCTACACCGTCTAGGCCTGTGCCCGCGATGACAACGTGGAGATGTCCTATGCCCTGTGGCCACGATGGACGAGGGCCTGTTCGCATGATGGCTCGTTCCTTGCGGCTGGGTGGCGGATATCTATCTGTTGTCGATCAACATCAAACAGACAAACAACCTTGCAGGTTCACTGTCTCCGATGTCATCTACCTACGCCCATTTTCTTCCCCCTTGCTGGCCGTCACGTCCTAATCCCCCCCCCCCCTAATATTCTATCTCCTTTGGGTCATTCAACCCTGCGAACTCTGTTCTGACTACCTTTTCCATCAAAATGCCCCTTTGGCCTCATCCTCGCCGTCACTGCCCCACCGTCGCATCCTGATATTCCGCCAGTATTACGCCGTTGCGACTCCTCCGCCACCAAAAGGCCTAAGCCCCCTTCCTCGGTGCTCAGTCCACGCCAGCCCCGGTGAACCTTCCAGCATCTCTAGAACACCCCTCAGTTCATCCCTGCTTTCAGGCCTTGGTTTCCTCCTCCGAGAGCAATGCGTCGTCGTTGACAACTCAGTATACTTTTCGAAATCCTGGTAAGCTCTTGATTCCTTCCTACCGCGCACACAATTGGCCACGACGTTCGCTACTTTCACCCTCCCTACCAATTTGCTTTGCTTTACTACCACAACTGCAAACACTATTAACATAAAGTGTATTCAGCAGATCACCTTGTCAGCTTGAGTCCCTTACCGTCCCTCGGCTACCAGCTTCATCCTATCAGTCACGCCTTTTGCAGTCCAAGTGAAGGTCAGTTGACCATCCCCCCTCCCGCAATGGCCTCTGCTGTTGGTTCTCATCGATCATTGCCCTCTCTCCCCCATTCTCTCAAATCAGCCCTTGTTATTAACAAGGCTGTGCGACCTTTGTGGCTCCTTCACGCTGCCCCCCTTCCTTGAGATTCTTCCTGGCGGCTTCTACCTCTGGTACATTACGGGAATCTCCGTGCTCGGCACGTACTTCTCCCCACGGCAGACGCTATTGCAGCCACCGACTCTCGAGGAGCTGCGGGCCATTGCTTCGCTGGTCTTCCATAAAAGCCCGGTTTTGCTGCCATCGATCTCACTTCGGCCTGGAGATAGATGCCTTCCGGCGAGATTCAAGCTGTAAGTATTTTCGAGAGTCACCTTTGTGTCCCAAGTGGTGTTGTTCTTGTTGGTCCTTGCTGGCCAGCTACGACCAGTGTCCTCGCTCGGGTCCATATCTATGTCTTTAAACCTTGTATTAGGCGGCGCAGATCGGAGATCCCCCCCCTGTCTGTCTCCTTTCTGGCGATTTATGATCTGACTATCCTACCGGCTCGTTGGTCGATAACTACCTCATCCCACAACTCTCACTGCTTTCTCATCTTCTGACCTTCCGGTTTTATATCCTTGCTTGTCTTGTTTTCTTGCCGGTCACGTCAGGCAAGAGTAGGTTAATGAGTACAGTTGACTCTTACCCGTGGCCCTTCTCTTCCCGCCTGTCAGTCACCATTTCTTGCCAGCACTCTTGGACTTGCTATGCTGACTGATCGTTACCTCCAGACTTCTAAGCTGCTCTTGAAACCAGCTCGCCCTCGTCCTGTCTCCCCCCTTTACAACAGGTTGAAGTGCTTTATCCATCTTCTTCCTCGACCTTTCATCTTCATTGTCGACTCCGCACAACACAACACAACACAGTCCAGTATACACTAGGGAAGAGGAGGACTCTCGTCGCTGTCGGCCACCCTGCCTAGTGGTGCGGTAGGCTTGGGAAGCTTCTTCGGAGTGGACTTCCCTTGCAACTCCACGGCTTCTGCAGCCTTGACTCCAGTTTTGCCTGCAGCCTGTTTGTGGCCCCGGACTACACCATTCTCCCTATACACACCTGTCTAGGAAGCACTTCTCACTCTAGCCCGCCGTGACCATCGTGTGGAGGTGCCCTTCACCTTGTGGATACAATAGACGAGGGCTTCTTCGCACCTCGGCTGTTCCATATAGCTCGTTGGGGGTCGAATTCCCTTTGTCTAGACAAATGCTAGCAAAATGGAGCCAGAAAGAACTCCTTTTGCGTGCCTTTGCAAAGTCGTCGTCTTAAAGAAAGGCCGCGCGCACCTCCGCACACACATACGCAAGTGGCATCTCCGACCTTGTTGCATTTGGATTTTCGTTTCCTTCTACCTCCTTCGAGGTTCTTCTAGTCGTGCTGACTTGACGATTCTTGCAGGCAGCCACCTTTGCTATAACGAGAGGCTCGTAAACCTCGCTGTCACCACCACTCCCCAATCAACGCCCACCATACTAGCTACATCACTACATCTCCCATTCTACCTTTGGCACTGCACTTTTCATGTATTGCTCTACATAGTTCCCGTCCTGTTATACCCCCCCCCCCCTTCTCTCTGATCCTTTTCCGAATTTGCGTCCTCGCTGTCGAAACCCCTCTCTTCACCAAGTCCAAGCTCAAGGCCCCTGCCTCTTGATCCCCTCCCCTCACTCTCATATACCCGAGTATTCCTGTTGCCCTGCCTGGCTATAGCTGTTTGAAGTCTTGAGCTCCTCGGGGAATCACCCACGGTCAACTTGCATATGCGGTGTGTCTGTGTAGTTTCTCTGTGCCCAATCTTCCTATGGAACTCCACGATTGCACGCTGGCTAAGCCCCGATCCTTCTGCATACTGACCACTATAACGTCTAGTCCTGTGCCCACGATGACAGCATTGAGTTGTCCCCGGCCGTGTGGCTATTGTTGATGGGGACGGCCCACGCAGGGGCTTTCGCTGTCTCTAGTGACTGGGTATCTAGCAACTTCGGTTCCTCATTCTCTCATTTGCTCGCTCGCTACCACTGTACTAACAGCAGCAACCAACCTTTTTCTAGTCCATAATCTCTCGCGCGGACCGCGGACTGCTAGATATTCTCGCTCTGTCGCTCACCTGCTCCACAAGATTTAGATGCGGTTTTTGACGAAGAGTGAGAAGGGAAACGAGCCCTCGGGAGGGGGCCCCAGGTAGTTGGCATAGAGCTCGTAGTAGTTAGGGAACATGGTTGGCACGTAGTTGTTGCCACGGCTGGTCAGGTTATCGAGGAACGGCTGAATCCACTTGTCGACCTCTTTGGTGGTCGATGCCCCGGGCATGACGGCCGCCACGGTGGAGAAGGTGGTGTTGGTGAGGCCCATCCCCTATGTGTTGCCTGCGTCGACATACGAGGGCAGGAGGGAGAACCACGAGCCGACAGCATCCCAGAAGGCGTCGTTGCCAACCTTGGAATTGTAAAAGGTCAGCGAGGTGCCTCCCATGAAGCTGTCCTTGTGGATCCTGCTTGTCATGGAGAGGGCTACGGCGTATTTGCCGCCGCTACCGCCGCTCAAGGCCCAGTAGAGATCGGGTTCTGGGTCGGAGTTGCGACCAGGTGCTGGCCGTCCATGGTTACAACCTCCCATTCCAGCACTTTATTGGCCCCGAGGCCGTACATGCTGTTCAGAAGGCCGTATCCGCCCCCTGAGAGTAGTCGCCAGCGAGCCCAACTGTTGAACAGACACCGCCGACCATCCTGTGACCCGTTACGTTCACCGCAGCATACGCATCGAATGCACTAATCCCGGCTCCGAGAATGACAGCTGGACCACTGTGGTATGAGGCGTTGTAGCTGGGAATGTACTCCGTGGTCCTCAGGCCAAAGGTCCAGAGGGACATGTCAGACGGCAGCAGGGGTGCCTGCGGAAATACCTCGGTCCGTATAAATAAGTAAGTTATATAATTAACTTCGGGATATATTTAATATAGAAATTAGCGTACCCGAGTAAGCGGGGTATAAGACAATATATTAATAAATTAATCGAGTATATATTATATATAATAATTAAGAGTTTTATACGCTATAAAAGTTAATCGCGCTATACTATACGTATACCTACTCGAAAAAGAAATAATAGCTTATAATACTTTAACTAGTACTACGGTTATTTATAAAACCCTTAAAAACTAAAATACCTTTAAGAATTAGTTTAAAATTAAAGTAAAATAAATAGATATCTAGCTAGCTATAATACGGGAAAAAGCTTAGCTATTTTCCTTATAGGTATTACTATTAAAAAAGTTCGAACAGGCTACCTTAATACGTTAAACGGCGGTATAATATAAAGCCTTAAGCTTAACTATTAAGGTTTCGGAACTATTTATAGCTAGCTATATAGACTATTTATAAGTATAAAAAAACTATAAGTTTAATACGAAAAGGTAGGATATATATAAAACTCGAAAGGTAGCGGTATAAAGCTAAGTATTAGATTCGGTTATAGAAACCTATACTTTAATATACTACTATACCGGGGATTTAAATAACTAATACGCTAATCTACTAACGATAACGTAGCTAAAGATACGAAACAGAAAAGCCGATACCTCGGATAATTATAATATAATACTAATAGCTTTAAACTATAAAATAACGTAAAAACGACTTAGAACTTAGATTAAAAAGTAAGAAAAGGTAATAGCTATAAATAACAGATATTAAATCTCTTAAGTCTTTAAAGTTTATAGCTAAATAAACTATTTATTTATAGTACTTAGCTATATAAATTATCTTAAAGGCTAAGTAATTAACTATAAAATTACTAACTAGTTAAAAATAAACGATAATAGTCTTAGTTATATTTATACGGTAGTAAACCTTTATTAAGAACTATATATAATAGTAAAGGTAGTCGCCTTATATAACCGGATAAAGTATAACGTATACGTAGTATATAATGTTTAGTATAGTTAAAAGGAAACCTTAATAAAAGGATCGGCGAAATAAAGTAAAGGTAAGCTAAGAAGAAAATAAGCCCGGAACGGCTTAAAACGAAAGAAAGGTAAAAAAAAATCCTTACTTAAACGTAGTAAAGCGTTATACAAGGTATATAAAAAACCGTATCGCTTATAAAACTACTAGGTAATATTCCTTAAAGAAGCCGTTTTATAGTTTAAACTATATTATCCCGACGTTTTAGTAACGAAGTAAAGGATTTAATAAGATAAAGACTTAGCCTATCGGATTAAAAGGCTTAAAATTTAAAAAACAGGTAAATAATAATTAGTATAAAGGTATACGTTAGCCGTTTTTTTAGTTAAAGTATAGATAACGTTTTAAAATATAAAGATCGAATCTATCTACTTACTTATATAGTTAACCCTATTAAACTTAAATACGACTATACCTATCTTTAATAATATTTATCGGTTTATAAATACTAAAGTAGTAAAACCTTTTAAGTATATAATCGCTAAAAATAAAAAAGTACCTATCCTTACGTAAAAAGACGTCGATATTAAGGTATAAAGAGATAACGGCCTAAAAGTGTTTAAAGTTAAAAATATAGCCTTTTATAAAAGATTCGTATATAACCTAATACTATTTAATTAGTTTTAAAAGAAAGGATACTATTAAGATAATAAAAAAGACTAAAATATTATTAAACGGAACTATAATAACTCTTTCTTATATACTCTTTCTATAAAATATAGATAAAATATACTAAAAAGGCTTTTAAATACTATAACTAAGGTTACGTTCGGGGAAAGAGTAGCTTTATTTAATATAACGTTATAAAAGATAAAACAGTAGGTTTCGGATAAATTCTAATACTTACAGCTAAGATATCCGAGGCTAAAAAGACTTAGTAAGGTTATTAGCTTATACCGAAGTGTTTAGATAAGATAAAAGCCTTATATATACGAATATAACGGATATACTATAAGAAAAATAAAAAAATAAGTATTTCGGGTCCTTCGAGAAGAACTATAAGAAATCTAACGTTTCGTTTTAAATTTTACCGATATTATAAAGGACCTTAAAGGATATAAAACGGTAGCTTTCTTTACCTACTATAAAATAAGAGTAATATATAACTATTACTTTCGAAACCGAGACTAAACTACGTTAAAGCATTTACTAAAATCTTTTATAAGAACTATAAAAAATAAAGAAATAACACTTAAAACCTTCGAGTATAATAAAGAAATCGTTAAACTATAATAGCTAAGAAATTAGTTAGAAAACGATAATAACGTTAAAATTAAGCCTTCGGTACTTTAAATATAAGTATAAAACGATACTACCGAACGTTTAGAAGGTATAGTTACTATAAAGGTAAGGTATATAATAATTTATATAAAACTTTTAAATTTCTTTTAGAAAGAAGTAATTAAAGTAGTCGTATATCTATATAACCGGCTTCCGAAGTATATCTAAAAACGATAAAAAACCTTATTAAAAAGATAGAATAAACTTATAGTTAAGTTCTTTATTAATTTCTGCTCTTAAGTATACTATTTACAGGTATTTAGCTATAAAGTATATATAATAACACCTACGGTATAAAGTAAAATAAAGCGACTAAAAAAGATAAACCTTTAAGCTTAAATAAGTTACTTTATAAGATATAAATCGACTAATATCTATAAGATATAAAACCTTTAAACTAATAAAGTATATACTTTAAAAGATATTATTTTCGATAAGAAGATAACGTTTAATAGCTAAATAAACTACTTACAAGATAATATCCGAAAGGTAAATACCGATATATTATAAAAATACCTATATTAACGGATAATCTCGTAAGAGAACTTAATAAGTGTTTTACTTAAAAAAGAAGAAGTAAAAAATCTTAAAAGTAATATCGTTTACGCTAAAGTTAATATAAAAGCAGAAGTATATAAAAACGAGAATAAAATAGTAAAAGAGTACGTTAAAAAAACTAATTACTTTTTAAGTAAAACGTATATATACCTACTAACCTTAAAGGTATCTCTTTTTCTGCTATATAGCTCTATCTTTATAGCTTTTATAATAAGAATAGACGAAAAATACTTAAAAGATAAAACAGTATTTTAAACTAATAAAGTACGCTTATAAATCTTAACGTTTAATATAAGAAAACTATAAAACTAACTAAGATAGTAAGACGGGAAGACTATTATAAAGGGTATAGTATAAAAAGAGATAAAAAGGTTATCTCGAGGGATAAAAAGCGTAGATCCGGATATAATATTATACCGTTTATAAAAAAGATAAAAGATATATAAACAAAAGCTACCTTTAGCTTTAAAAACGTTTTATAAACGCTACGGATATATTTATAAAAACCTATTTAGGTAAGTAAAGAGGGATTATCTTTAAAGCTATAAGAAAATACGGTTATAAGAAGAAAAGGTAGTAGACGTAATAACTAAAAAGACTTTACTAAACTATATATAGGTATATATTTATAAATATAATAAGTATAGGTTTTTTACTAAATATAAAGCCCGGCTAGTTATCCGAAGGGATTAATAATAAAAGGGCGATATAAAAGAAACCTACGTAGTTACCTTTATTAAAAAGTTATTTAAAATAGTAATAGCGATTATAGCTAAGTTTAATTTCGAACTTATTTAATATAATACGGTTAATACTTTCGTTAACGTATTACTTAATAAGGAGATTTATATACGTATATTATAAGGATATCGAAAGCTAAAGTAAGTCCTTTTACTAAAAAAGGCCTTTTATAGACTTAAAGAATCTTTATTACTATAGTAAAAAGAACTTACTTATATACTTAAAGAGATCGGTTTTACCTTAGTTCTTTATAAGCTTTATTATTTTATATAAAGTAACGTACTAATTTTCTTTTACGTAAATAATATTATTATTATATATTAAAGTAAAGATAAGAAAATAGCTAAAGAAGCTATTAAGTAGCTAAAGTTATAATATAGAATTATAAGCGGAGATAACCTTTAGTAGTTTCTAAGTATTACGATACTTCGAGATAAAGCTATATAAAAGATTTAGCTTTCTTAAGTAAACTATATAAATAAAATATCGTTTTTCGCGTAAATATAGTAGCAGGCTTTATATAAAACACTAATAGCCTTAGCAAAACTGTTACTATATCCGGATAAAGCGTTTATTATATTAGCTTATCTGTATTAACGTAAAGTCGGATTAATTCTGTATACGGTAGTAATTATAAAGCTAGATATAGCCTTTATAGTATTTAAGCTTACGTAATTTAATATTAATTTAAGGCTATAGTATTATAAAACAGCTAACCGAGTCCTAATATATTTTACTTAAATATTAGCTCTTATTTTCGAATTAAAAAAAGCAGATTCCTTTAAGGTGTAAAGCGACTCGTTTTTTACCGATAATAGCTTAAACCGTTAAAGTTCGTAGGTATATATAATAAAACTGTTTAATAAATGTATCGGATAAAGGGCGAATAAGTAAGATACTATAACTACCTTTACTATAAAGGCTAAGTTACTCTCTCTTACTTAAGTATTAAAAGAAGCCTTTTTTTAATATCGGCTTATATAAGAACTAAGGGTTTAGTTTAACTAATAAACTATTTAGTTATAATATAATAATATATAAACGATTAAGCTAATAAATAAAAAAATTACTTAACTTAATATAAAACTTCGTTATATAAATATATATAATTACTAGCTATAGTAAGAAGTCTAGTAAAAACACTTACGTATTAATTACGTTAGTATCTTAGATATAGTTACTAATAGACTAACTAAGGTACTTTTTATTACTAGCTACTAAAAGTTTATCGCTTAACTTAAGCTAGTTAATATCGAGGATAAAATTCGAAAACGATAGGTAAAAGACCTAAAAAACGATATAATTAATAAGCTAAAAGACTTACTAATCTAATACGGATATATAAAAGTATATATTACGGAATTAAAAAGAAAAAAAGAGTTGTAAAGCACGCCGGCCCGTATATAAAAGCGCTTAGATTATATTATATTATTTTTAAGTAAACTACTATACTTAAAGTCGGCAGCCTTTCTTTTACGGTTAAATTACTAATTAAAGGTAAAAGTTTAAAAAAGCCTTTTACTTTTATATAGCTTTAACGGCTATAATACTAATAAAAGAGGTATGTATATAATAACGTACCTTTTTTACTTTACCTTTATCGGTTTAAACGCCCTTTCGAATTCTCTTATAAAAGGAATCGAAAGTACAGACTTTAAGCTTTATACTAACCGGTATAAGAAGGTATATATAATTAACCTATATATACCGCGTATACGTTTTTATATAACCTTTAGCCTAGTTATAATAAGAGTCTATAAACCTTTAATACGCCTATTAGTAGATATAACGCCGGTAAGGTATAATACGGATCTTAACGGATCGTATTATATACAGAGTATAAAGAGTAGTCGAAGGCTATAGCTAGCCTTTAACCTCTTTATCTCTTTAAAATAAAGGTATTAGTAGATAACTTAGTAAAAGGAACTACAGAAAAAGTACTTATAACAGGCTTTATACCGGCCTTACCCTTACCCTTACTTTTATTTTTATCCTCTTTTTTATTTTCGTTTTTAACTTCGTCTTCGTCTTTATTTATATTCTCGTTCTTATCTTTATCTTTATCGTCGTTATTATCGTTTAAGTAAACGATAATACCGTTAAGCTATATACTAATTAGAAAAAACGTAAAGGATAAAGATATAAGAAGATATATAAAGGTAGCCTGCCTTAAAGCAAGGCTTAGCCTAATAAAAAATATATTGTTAATTATTTCGGCTACTTTTTTTTTAAAATAGAAAGGCACTATATAAACGATTAAAAAGAAATATATAAAAAGGACTGTTAAAGCTTTACTAGTTATTATTACTACTACTACTACAGTAATAATAATAGTAGTAATAACTATATAACAGTAAATAAAAAGAAAAGAAATACGTTTTATAAGCGATACTACTAAATATAGTTAGCTATACAGCTATAATAAGCCTTACTTACTTTACCCTTTTATAAGGGTTAACACTTTAAGAAAAAGGCTTATATAAAGAAACTTATCTGTAAATAGCTTCCTTTAAAGGGTATATTAGACGGTAGTAAAGGTACTTACAGAAATACCTCGGTCTATATAAATAAGCAAGTTATATAATTAACTTCGGAATATATTTAATATAGAAATTAGCATACCTAAATAAACAGGGTACGAGATAATACATTAATAAATCAATCGAGTATATATTATATATAATAAGACAGGCTACCCTTACCTGTTATTAGACGGCAGCAGAGGTGCTTACAGAAATACCTCGGTTTATATAAATAAGCAAGTTATATAATTAACTTTAAGATATATTTAATATAAAAATTAACGTACCTAAGTAAGCAGGGTACGAGATAATATATTAATATATTAATTAAGTATATATTATATATAATAATTAAAAGTTTTATATATTATAAAAGTTAATTGTATTATACTATATATATACCTGCTTAAAAAAAAAATAATAGCTTATAATACTTTAACTAGTACTATAGTTATTTATAAAACTTTTAAAAACTAAAATACCTTTAAAAATTAGCTTAAAATTAAAATAGAATAAACAGATATTTAGCTAGCTATAATATAAAAGAAAGCTTAATTATCTTCTTTATAAATATTATTATTAAAAAAGTTCGAATAGGCTATTTTAATATATTAAATAACAATATAATATAAAGCTTTAAGCTTAGTTATTAAAGTTTTAAAACTATTTATAACTAGTTATATAAACTATTTATAAGTATAAAAAGACTATAAGTTTAATATAAAAAGGTAAAATATATATAAAACTTAAAAAGTAATAATATAAAGTTAAGTATTAAATTCGGTTATAAAAACTTATATTTTAATATATTATTATATTAAAGATTTAAATAACTAGTATATTAATTTACTAATAATAATATAGCTAAAAATATAAAATAAAAAAGCCGATACTTTAAATAATTATAATATAATATTAATAGCTTTAAATTATAAAATAATATAAAAATAACTTATAATTTAAATTAAAAAGTAAGAAAAAATAATAGTTATAAATAATAAATATTAAATCTTTTAAGTTTTTAAAGCTTATAATTAAATAAACTATTTATTTATAATACTTAACTATATAAATTATTTTAAAAACTAAATAACTAATTATAAAATTAATAACTAGTTAAAAATAAATAATAATAGTTTTAGTTATATTTATATAATAATAAACTTTTATTAAAAACTATATTTAATAATAAAAACAGTTACTTTATATAACCGGATAAAACGTAATATATATATAGTATATAATATTTAATATAGTTAAAAAGAAACTTTAATAAAAGAATTAGTAAAATAAAGTAAAAGTAAGTTAAAAAGAAAATAAGCTTAAAATAGCTTAAAACAGAAAGAAAGTAAAAATAAATCTTTATTTAAATATAATAAAGCGTTATATAAAGTATATAAAAAACCGTACTGCTTATAAAACTATTAAGTAATATTTTTTAAAGAAACTATTTTATAGTTTAAACTATATTATCTTAACGTTTTAATAATAAAGTAAAAAATCTAATAAAATAAAAACCTAGCTTATTAAATCGAAAAGCTTAAGATTTAAAAGGTAAGTAAATAATAACTAATATAAAGGTATATATTAACTACGTTTTTAGTTAAAGTATAAATAACGTTTTAAAATATAAAAATCGAATTTATTTACTTATTTATATAGTTAACCTTACTAAACTTAAATATAATTATACTTATCTTTAATAATATTTATTAGTTTATAAACGTTAAAATAATAAACCTTTTTAAATATATAATTATTAAAAATAAAGAAATACTTATCTTTATATAAAAAAAAGTCGATATTAAAGTATAAAGAAATAATAACTTAAAAATATTTAAAGTTAAAAACGTAGCTTTTTATAAAAAATTTATATATAACCTTATACTATTTAACTAGTTTTAAAAGAAAAGATACTATTAAAATAATAAAAAAAACTAAAATACTATTAAATAAAACTATAATAACTTCCTTTTATATACTTTCTCTTTAAAATATAAATAAAATATATTAAAGAAACTTTTAAATACTATAACTAAGGTTATACTTAAAGAAAAAACAGCTTTATTTAATATAATATTATAAAAAATAAGATAATAAGTTTTAAATAAATTTTAATATCTATAGCTAAAACATTTAAAGCTAAAAAGACTTAATAAAGTTATTAGCTTATATTAAAGTATTTAAATAAAGTAAAAGCCTTATATATATAAATATAACGAATATATTATAAAGAAAATAAAAATATAAATATTTTAAGTTTTTCGAAAAAAACTATAAGAAATTTAATACTTCGTTTTAAATTTTACCGATATTATAAAAAACTTTAAAAAATATAAAATAATAGCTTTCTTTACTTACTATAAAATAAAGGTAATATATAATTATTACTTTCGAAACTAAAATTAAACTATATTAAAACGTTTATTAAAATTATTTATAAAAACTATAAAAAATAAAAAAGTAATACTTAAAACCTTCGAATATAATAAAGAAATTATTAAACTATAATAGTTAAAAAACTAATTAAAAAATAATAATAACGTTAAAATTAAACCTTTAATATTATAAATATAAGTATAAAATAATACTACTAAGCGTTTAAAAGGTATAGTTATTATAAAAGTAAAGTATATAATAGTTTATATAAAACTTTTAAATTTTCTTTAAAAAAAAGTAATTAAAGTAGTTATATATTTATATAACCGACTTTTAAAGTATATTTAAAAGTAATAAAAAACTTTATTAGAAAAATAAAATAAACTTATAACTAAGTTTTTTATTAATTTCTGCTTTTAAATATATTATTTATAAGTATTTAGTTATAAAGTATATATAATAATACTTATAATATAAAGTAAAATAAAATAATTAAAAAAAATAAACTTTTAAGCTTAAATAAGCTACTTTATAAAATATAAATTAATTAATATTTATAAAATATAAAACTTTTAAACTAATAAAATATATACTTTAAAAGATATTATTTTTAATAAGAAAATAACATTTAATAGCTAAATAAACTACTTATAAAATAATATCCGAAAAGTAAATACTAATATATTATAAAAATACTTATATTAATAAATAATTTTATAAAAAAACTTAATAAATACTTTACTTAAAAAAAAAAAAGTAAAAAATCTTAAAAGTAATATTATTTATATTAAAGTTAATATAAAAATAAAAGTATATAAAAATAAAAATAAAATAGTAAAAAAGTATATTAAAAAAACTAATTACTTTTTAAATAAAATATATATATATCTGCTAACTTTAAAAATATCTCTTCTTTTACTATATAGCTTTATCTTTATAGCTTTTATAATAAAAATAAATAAAAAGTATTTAAAAGATAAAATAATACTTTAAATTAATAAAGTATATTTATAAATTTTAACGTTTAATATAAAAAAACTATAAAACTAGTTAAAATAGTAAAATAAAAAAACTATTATAAAAAGTATAATATAAAGAAAAATAAAAAGGTTATTTTAAGAAATAAAAAGTATAAATTCGAAAACGATATTATACCGCTTATAAAAAAAACAGAAAATATATAAATAAAAGCTACTTTTAGCTTTAAAGACGTTTTATAAACGTTATAAATATATTTATAAAGACTTATTTAAATAAATAAAAAAAAACTATTTTTAAAGTTATAAAGAAATATAGTTATAAAAAAAAAACGTAATAAATATAATAACTAAAAAAACTTTATTAAACTATATATAAGTATATATTTATAAATATAATAAATATAGGTTTTTTACTAAATATAAAGCTTAGCTAGTTATTTAAAAGAATTAATAATAAAAAAGCGATATAAAAAAAACCTATATAGCTACTTTTATTAAAAAATTATTTAAAATAATAATAATAATTATAGCTAAGTTCGATTTTAAACTTATTTAATATAATATAGTTAATACTTTTATTAATATATTATTTAATAAAGAGATTTATATATATATACTATAAGAATATCGAAAGCTAAAGTAGGTTTTTTTATTAAAAAAAGCCTTTTATAAACTTAAAGAATCTTTATTACTATAATAAAAAGAACTTACTTATATATTTAAAGAGATCGGTTTTACCTTAATTCTTTATAAGCTTTATTATTTTATGTAAAATAATATATTAATCTTCTTTTATATAAATAATATCGTTATTATATATTAAAGTAAAAATAAAAAAGTAGTTAAAAAAGCTATTAAATAACTAAAGTTATAATATAGAATTATAAGTAGAAATAACCTTTAATAGTTTTTAAATATTATAATACTTCGAGATAAAGCTATATAAAAGATTTAGCTTTTTTAAGTAAATTATATAAATAAAATATTATCTTTTATATAAACTTAATAATAAGCTTTATATAAAATATTAATAGCTTTAATAAAACTATTATTATATTTAAATTAGGTATTTATTATATTAACTTATTTATATTAATGTAAAGTCGAATTAATTTTATATATAATAATAATTATAAAGTTAAATATAGCTTTTATAGTATTTAAGCTTATATAGTTTAATATTAATCCCGAGCTATAGTATTATAAAATAACTAATCGGGTTTTAATATATTTTATTTAAATATTAGCTTTTATTTTTAAATTAAAAAAAGTAAACTTTTTTAAAGTATAAAGTAACTTATCTTTTACTAATAATAGCTTAAATTATTAAAGTTTATAAGTATATATAATAAAATTATTTAATAAATATATTAAATAAAAAGTAAATAAATAAAATACTATAACTACTTTTATTATAAAAGCTAAATTACTTTCTTTTATTTAAGTATTAAAAAAAGCCTTTTTTTAATATCGGCTTATATAAAAACTAAAAGTTTAGTTTAACTAATAGACTATTTAGTTATAATATAATAATATATAAATAATTAAGCTAGTAAATAAAAAGATTACTTAGCTTAATATAAAACTTTATTATATAAATATATATAATTACTAGTTATAATAAAAAGTTTAATAAAAATACTTATATATTAATTACGTTAATATTTTAAATATAATTATTAATAAACTAACTAAAATACTTTTTATTATTAGCTATTAAAAGTTTATTGTTTAATTTAAGCTAGTTAATATTAAAGATAAAATTTAAAAATTAAAAATAAAAAACTTAAAAAACAATATAATTAATAAGCTAAAAAACTTACTAATTTAATATAAATATATAAAAGTATATATTATAGAATTAAAAAAGAAAAGAATATTATAAAATACATTAGCTTATATATAAAAATATTTAGATTATATTATATTATTTTTAAATAAATTACTATACTTAAAATTAATAGCTTTCCTTTATAACTAAATTACTAATTAAAAGTAAAAGTTTAAAAAAACCTTTTACTTTTATATAACTTTAATAGCTATAATATTAGTAAAAAAGGTATATATATAATAATATACCTTTTTTACTTTACCTTTATTAGTTTAAACGCCTTTTCGAATTCTTTTATAAAAAGAATTAAAAGTATAAACTTTAAGCTTTATATTAACTAATATAAAAAAGTATATATAGTTAACTTATATATACTATATATATACCTTTATATAACTTTTAACTTAGTTATAATAAAAGTTTATAAACTTTTAATATATTTATTAATAAGTATAATACTAGTAAAGTATAATATAAATCTCGGTAAATTATATTATATATAAAGTATAAAAAGTAGTTAAAAGCTATAGCTAACTTTTAACTTTTTTATCTTTTTAAAATAAAGGTATTAATAAATAACTTAGTAAAAAGAACTATAGAAAAAGTACTTATAATAAGCTTTATACCGGTTTTACTTTTATTTTTACTTTTATTTTTATTCTTTTCTTTATCTTTATTTTCGATTTTATTTTTATTTTTATTTATATCTTTATTTTTATTCTTATTTTTATTATTATTATTATCGTTTAAATAAACGATAATACTATTAAGCTATATACTAATTAAAAAGAATATAAAAGATAAAGATATAAAAAAATATATAAAAATAGTTTATTTTAAAATAAGGCTTAGTTTAACTTAAAATATATTGTTAACTATTTCGGCTATTTTTTCTTTAAAATAAAAAAGTATTATATAAACAATTAAAAAGGAATATATAAAAAGAATTACTAAGGCTTTATTAGTTATTATTATTACTACTATTATAGTAGTAATAATAGTAATAATAATTATATAATAATAAAAAAAAAGAAAAAACGCGTTTTATAAACGATACTACTAAATATAGTTAGCTATATAGCTATAACAGGCCTTACCTACCTTACCTTTCTATAAAAATTAATATCTTAAGAAAAAGGCTTATATAAAGAAACTTATTTATAGATAACTTCTTTTAAAAGGTATATTAGACGGTAGTAAAGGTATTTACAGAAATACCTCGGTCTATATAAATAAGTAAGTTATATAATTAACTTCGAGATATATTTAATATAGAAATTAACATACCCGAGTAAGCGGGGTATAAGACAATACATTAATATATTAATTAAGTATATATTACGTATAACACCTATGGACTTACCTACGTAGCTACGAACCTATATAGTCAGTAGTAGAATTTTCATGTACCTCGTTCGGTGTTGCTTTTAACTTACTTATAACCTGTGTTCTTAATAGTCAGTCTAACGTTATTCTTCCTCGTAAACTCGATGCCGGCCTAGACATCCGCAACACCGGTGACGTTAATTACGTAGCTCACGTAACGGTTCAACTCGCAAAGCTAAAACATATCCGTTAATAGATCACAAGTGTAGTTCTTAAAATACATCAATCTACAAGACTTCGGCCGGTAAGGCGAGAACTATACAGTTCGAGTCAGTATCGCTCTCTACATTATCAGGAGCTTCAGCCGGGGACCCAAGGGGAGAGGCTGTGTCTGATTAATAAAAATCAGCAGCATCTCAAGTGTTCTGTATCTAGGTACGTGCTTCGACATCTTAGTTGTCGAACGGTTCATCATAGCAGACGCTAGTGTCGGAGACGACCGCGACCAGGCGTCTTTCGACCGTCTCGTTAAGGCTAGACAACTTTCCTTCGTCAGACCAGGCACTGTCTTCATAAATCACACGCAGCAGGAGACCATAAGATGGCTAGAATAATGGCGAGAGCGGGACTGTGGGCTGGAAGCCCCAGCGATAGTGGCCAGAGTAAGGAGCAGTCGTGCAGAACGCATAGCAAAGTAGTGTGTTCGAAAGAGGGTCGAGAACAACGGATGAAGAATGAGGTGACTAGCAGAGAAAGATGTTAATACAATCAAGAGATTATTGCGTCGTCTCTGTAGGCCGTCGACAGTTCAGTTCAGGTCTGCGGTGAGCCTCTGGCCTTCCGCCCACCAGCAGTCAAGAACCTTCCCAGATACGCGAAGTAAGATGCCATATCGGCCGATCAGAATTGTCTAGTTTAATTGATCCAGTGCGAAATCACCTGCATCGCCCCCTCTCTCTAATGCAAATGCGGAACGTAGGGGTGCATTACCTGTTCCCACGCCGACACCAGTGAGATGGCCCAGGCTGGTAGTAGTAGCTGATAACTGCTCCACGTGCTGTAAGTAGGGATGGTAATAATTTTGTTATGTTACGGATTCACCAAGCCATGGTCCCAGAGTATCTGCACCACAGCTTCATAGCTTCAGGCCCCATCCAGCCTATCAAAGTTGCTCACTTCACCCCAAAAGATCAGTCATCCATCCTCTGGAGGGGGCTGGAGGAGCAGCACGGGAGACGCGGACCGCTGGTAAGATTGCCCAAGGAGAGGGATCAAGGAAGTACTTCACCATGGCGTAGTCCCCAAGGGATAAAGGTAAAATACTGAGTCACTAGTCGACCACGTGAACAATATGCCGCGGTTCTATGCACATTGCATTCAAGTGACTGCTACCCAAGGTGGCGACAGTATACATACGATCTGCAATGGCCACGTTCATACCTTGTAGGACCACAGCAGCAAGTGGTAGAGCATGCTTTGAACCTGATTGGGTTGCTGCTTCGATCTCGGTTCATGCAACTGATCAGACTTTGTTCCGGTATACCCTAGGGTAGGTACACCAGACAAGCATGAACACCACATTTGTAAGGTATGTAAAGGATGTAAAGGTCTCAGCGAATTACCCCAATAGCGGCCTGCTCTTGGTTTCTGCTGTGACAAGCAATGGAGTATCAAGTACACAGGAGTAGAGATTGGTATGAGGCACTACCTAGATAGTTCTACAGATGTCATGTACCAACACAGGTGTCGTAACACACGCACCGAGCCATTATGTGTGAGTGATTGCTGGGATACGTTGGTGCTTGGAACTATTAGGGGGTTTTGGGTTGACTTGAAGGTGTTGATTGGCAGCTAAGACAAAAAGAGGAGGGTTTGATGTTTGATTTGCCCCGTTGTGAAGGTAAGCACAGCACAGAGTGGCCGTGGGCCAAGAAGAAGAAAAACAAGGACAACCCTATCTACTCTGCTGTCAGCCGCGGAGTGCACGCAGCGGGTAAAGGTAAGCCGCAATCGCGAACCCATGCTTCGCGGGCCGCGATTGTCCGCTGATCATACGAAGGCTGATGTGAGTAAGATGAAGCGAGACGAAGCGATACCACTTCAGTCAAACACGGCCCGCACTCGGGCCTGACACCAACGGAGAAGGGGGTTCAAGTCACCGGCAGAAGAGAGAGAAATAAAGGTGCGGCCGACGGAGTAATGTTGAGAGCCTGTCGATGGCGTCCGGCTGGGTTAAGGCGGAACGGATATAATGTCCGCTTCTTGTCCCAGACTTCTTATTACCCAAGTGGACAAACACTTAGAGAATTACGTTCACTGTTTGCCGTCACAATCATATATAAGCGCATAAGTTCGTTCATTTGTTACAGCCAGTCTTGGAGGATTCAAGTTGTTCCCTAGAACTACACCTCAAGCAACACCCAGTTCAGCCTGTATAAGTACTCATTGTTTGCATTATTTTCATTTGCATTATTTCCATTCTTTATATTACACACACACACACACACACACGCACACACGCACACACGCACACACACACACATACTTATCATGACGGCTTTCACCCCAACCAGCACCGGACAAGAGGTCGTCAACGCCTTGAAGGACCAAATCAGCAAGTCTCCCGATCGGGCATTGTCGAACGGCCCTACACGATCAGACCAAAGTTTATCCTAACAACCTGCACAGACGGTCGCACCTTTGTCATCACCGGCGCCGCAGCTCGGGGCATCGGAGGCGCCATCGCCACGACGCTGGCGCGCGGCTCGCCCGAACAGATCATCATCGTGTCGCGGACCGAGAAGAACGTCGACCCCGTGCTGGCTAACATCAAGGCTGAAGACCCCTCCGGGTCGATCAAGACTCTTTTCGTGCAGTGTGATTTGACCGACCATGCATCGGTGAGGAGCGCGGCCGACAGAATCCTCAAGGATGCGCCGCGTATCCACGTCTTGATCAACAATGCCGGCGTTAGTATGTCGCACTCGCCCAGTTCCTAGCCACTTACCAAGCACCCCTCCATATTTTTTACCTTCACTCCATGGAGGCGACAATGTGTATGCATACGTCTTATTCCCGTGCTGATGGTTGGAACCACCCGCAGTGGCTACCCCCGAGTACACCAAGGACCCGCAGGGAGTTGAATTTCAGCTTTCAGCAAACCACCTTGGCCATTTCCTGCTCACCAACCTCCTTATCCCCAGCCTGAAGGCCGCTGGGGACGCACGTGTTGTCAACATCAGCAGTCAAGGCTACCGTGCCAGTCACTTTCATTTTGATGACTGGAACTTCTCCGACGGCAAGACATACGGTATGTCGTCCGGATGTGGGCGTCTATGTTCATGGGAATGCCTCATGCCCAATCTTGATTTGATGGTGCCCGCTAACAATGAACGCTGTTGAAAGATATGTGGACCGCTTATGGCCAGTCCAAGACAGCTAATATTCTTTTTGCAATCGGTCTGACGAAGAGGGTAAAACAACTCGGTATCACGTCAACATCTGTTCACCCTGGCATGATCATGGGCACCAACCTTGGCACTCATCTTGACCCCAGCGCGTTTGCGACTATCGGCGAGATCACCAAGAAGAACACAGGCCGTGAATGGTACGTTTAACCAGCCAAGTCCCCGTTTTACTCTTTATTGTCTTCCACTCATTTTTCCTCTGGGCGAAGACGGAAGGTGAAGCAGGAGGAAGATGCAGTCCCGCCCAAGCTTTGGCGTCCTTCACAGGACCATAGTGACGTCCGTGGTTCGGGGTTGATATGGAAGTTGAAGAGGTTACTGATTTCATATGGATGCATCGCAGGTACTGGGACGAGCCCCAAGTCAAGACCCTGGAGCAGGGCGTGGCGACGCCACTCGTCGGGGCGCTCGACCCCGAGATCCCAGCCAAATCACCTGCCTATCTGGCTAATAGCCGAGTCGAGGCTCCATATGACTTTGCTAGCGACGCTGAGAGTGCCGAGAAGCTGTGGAAGTTGAGTGAAGAGTTGGTCGGGGAGACTTTCCAGTACTGACCTGTTGGTGGGTTACAAAATGAGCAGTCCTGTTTGTACTGGTGCCAACGTTCGGTACGCGAGGGGCTTGAGATCGTGTCACTTCTAGGTGTGGAAGCTTTCTTAATAGTTTCATCAAAGTCCTGAATATATAGAACATGCGGTTTGACCTTCCAAGGGACTACTTGTGCAATATCTCCGGAGACAGCCTTCTTCCGCCACACATACAGTCTGCGAAAGCTATATCTGCCTGTTCATCCAACCCAATCACAGGATTAGTCCCCGACAGCATATGTCGAAAATTCATCTTCAGTGAGATTTGACCAAGTGTCTACTTAGAAATGACATGGAACTGAGCCATCTGATTTGTGAAATTAAAAGAGGAGATCCAGAGGTTTTCACTAGTTGTGAAATCGGCGCTCGATCTGAGCACAGATTGATCAATTCGAAACACGTAAAATCATTTACGTACTAATTTTTTAAACAACTTGATCGATTACGGGAGACTGGGTGAGGAGGATATACTATGTGTTCTAATATGCTGGCGGTGAACTTCCAAGCTTCTTTGCTATTGATGAAGAGTGACATGAATTTAAGCAACTAGGATATCGGGGGTCGCCTATAAATCGAGGAAAAAGGAGTGTCTCACTGCAGAGAAGCCAACACTGAATGGCTACACAAGGGTAATACTAAGTGTACAATAGAGGCGCACCGCACGAGCTATGTCTATCTGGTTATATCCATCTTTATAGACAGGCCATGATCCTAATTTTGGTTACTACCTAGGTAGCCGGTCTGGTTTTATGATAGACAAATCGGTAACTCTTCCTGGAGCTTGGAAACACCCGGTAGAGGGGCATCTATTCAAGGAAGTATGCTAGCATGACTTCTCTTGGGCGGCCTTTGACCCTTTTCAATCAACTCGTCGACCTGCTCCAGGAGGCCCGGTCGTATATGCTCTGGGCTCATCAGCTCCCGTGTCGCGCCCGCCAGGAACCTCATGCTTTCAATGTGCGACGACCATGAAGTGTCATTGTTTGGATTATTGTCGCGCGGGGATCGCGCGTGGTTGACCATCATATACAGGTGCATCTGGACGACGGTCGACAGCGCCCAGGAGAACATGCAGTTGGAGTGCTGGAACACCTCTTGCTCCCGCCACTTGAGCTGTAGTAGCCGTTTAGGTACGAGTGGTAGTTGTGTTCGTGTGTGTTGATTATTTCTATGGAAGGGCCTAAACGCCCGATAGATATTCATACAGAAAAGTGGGGCCGAGAAACCCACCTAAACGGTGGCCCCCTATTGGCCACCACATGAGCTGCCGCCCGACCCGCAGCGCCGCAACGATGCGGCCGGACGCGATCATGCAGGTCGCCACGGCCTCGGTTAGCAGGGTGCTTTGCAATTGCTCTTTGGAGGCCTTGCGGATTGCCGTCATGCGGAGCTTGATGTCTATTGCTGCGAGGTTGATCGACGATACCAGTGAGAGGACAACACCGCCGGCAGAAGCATCGGTGTGAGGGCGAGGACTCTGGCTCGGGTTGTTTCCTTGGAACAAACCCTTTTGACACTGCCTGATAGACTTGTCGATTGCGTAAAAGCTGTCCCAGAACGGGTAAAGAGGACTTCGAAGCGCGGTCTGCTCGTGGTCGTGACAGCGCTTGTATAAAGACATTACTACGACATGACCAGCAAAGGAGGAGAGGCTCTTGCTCCCCAGGATGTCATATACCCCTGTGAGCGATGGCATATCAGAACTTCTGGTGACCGCAGACAGGTCACCAGAACAGGGCAGTCGCATGGATCTCTGCATCATTGTTAGCATACTGTTCCTAGGTAGGCCTTTGGTACCTAGACACGGCCTATTGGGACAGTGACAGACCTCACACTCCGCACTGAATGCGGGAGTCCAGTCATCAATGCGCATGCCGGCATAGGCGTCCAGTGTATACAACTTCCAGAAGGTTCGTCGCCTCTCCTCGAACTCAGCCGCATCAAGGCAGGGAGGCAATGGTGTGGCCCAGCTCACATGTGGAGAGGCGGGAACATCCTGGGCCGCATCGATCCTCTCCAGTCCCATCATCTTGGCCAGTCCGGTAGCTCTTCCGAGGCTCATCCAGGCCCTTGGAAAATTTGGATGCTTGAGCTCGTAGAAGCAGAGCAAGACGCAGGCCTGCAGCGTATCAATATTGCTGAGGCCAACTGCGTCCTCCTGTCGAAGGCATAACTCTAGTAGGGTCCTGGATTGTGTGTAGCATGCGTCGGCCGTGTGGGCAACATCGGCTCTAGTGCCTGCTGCGAGTGTGCCGACCGTGGCCATGGCGTACGATAGGGCCTCCAGGTGAGTCGAGTCGGGCGAGCTCTTTAGCTCGTCGTAGAACCGAGAATGATGTATGATGGGAATGATTGGATCGAAAATATCAAAGTAGATGGCATGTCTATCCTCGGTCGATAGCCAAGGTCAGTCCCGATGCCCCCTCCAAGTATCTTCTTGTTTTCTCCCCGTGTGGACGGGCAACTTTGGACGACTTACAACTTTGGTATGGTACTCGCGCCGCTGCTGTTGGGCCGATTTCTAGCATCATTACTCAGTGTTTGCGAGTGTTCCTCCCAGTCTTTCAACATAGCCTCGATCTCATGAGTCTCGTCTGTAGACTGCATGGAAACCCCCATAGAATCAGTCCCGTTCAAGATGTTGGATGTGTAAATATCTTCTGGCTCTTGCCTGCTAGGTGTTTTTTGGTTAGCCTCAGACAGAGAGACCTCAACTCAGCAGGGCAGCAGCACCATTCATATTCACCACTCATTGATGGCCAAAACAATGTATTTGGGGGCTGTTGCTGCTGCGTCGAACCTGGATGAACCCCATTCATTTCAGGAAGAAGTCGAGGGTCGACAGCCTGAGATTGAGCCTGAGCCGCGGGACTGTGTCCAAAACCTGCGTTGGTCCATTCTGCGGCGAACTCATCAACTTGGATTTTACCAGGCAGAAATGGGGAGCTCAAAGCCATACGAGTCTCTGCTTGGTCTGCAATCACTCCGATGTCAGCAACATCAAGACCTCTCCAGAACCAAATGTTGCTCCAGCCAAGATGGGGCACAACGGACCAAGGCGTGTGTGAAGGCTTTGTAGGAGTCGGGCCAAGTCAAGCTTGGTGATGTGTGGGGCAGAAGGTGCCGCGTAGATACAGCTGTGGCCCATTTTCGAACATCGTCCACAAGCTGGATACACTCGGTCACAACGCACTTTGCGTCCACGGCATTGGTTGCACGCCACCCGCCGGCTCGATGCTTCATTCTCTCTAGCCCGTAGTCGCTCATTCATCTCGTTGGCGTTCGCTGTCAGACCGTGGCCGACCGAGTTGGAGGCAGAACAGGTAGCGGCCTCTTGGGTGGACTGTTGCAGTTGCCCGGGCTCGGGCGGAATGCTTGTGTGTTCTGCCGCTTCTGTCGCTTTTGTCACGTTCATGTTGCGCATAGAGCGTGGCTAAATTTCAGAATATAAAGATGTATATGGTGTCAGAATCGGGATCTGTGTCAACAGCTGAATAGTATAATTAGTATAGAAGGGTCCATCAATGATATGACCCAGAAAGTATCGATATCCCGAGTGGGCCGGGGACGGATAGATGTAATCGAATGCTCTTTACGGATCTATCGCCCCCAAGTTGGGAATCCATCGCTTACATGTTGGTGATCCATCAATGGAGCTTTGCTACCAACATGCACAAACCCCTCACGCATTCCGTCAGTTATCGAATGACATCCTGGTATACTCGTGCCCGGTGTGACTTATAACCGACAACAACAGCATTGTCAGCATTCCTAGCGATCAATTATGCCCCGTGGTTGGACCCAACATGTGACTCATGCAAGGTCCTATTGCATTTGCTGTTACCTGGGCAAGCAGCATCTTATAGGTCTGAGTCCGTAATACTTAACTGTCCCTGTAACAACTCTTAGTCCCTGCCTCAACGACTGCCTTGATTGTTTTACTACACGCTATTTGGAATGCGAAACGAGTGGCCCAGCGACGAGTTCATCAGACCTACCAAACCTCTTTATCTCACTGTATCTCGTCTTCGGCTCTAAAGTCTCCTTGTTCAGATACCCCCTTATATCCTAACAGATTCTTTCTCTACCTCGCCAAAATGGGTTTCGTCGACTTCCTCCAAGATACTGGTCTGACTGGTGAGTTCCTCTTAATAATTGTGCATATTTTTCGACCCCATCGCGAGCAATCGCATTGCGAACGAACACTCTGCACCTCTAAAACCGAAAGCTAACCAATCACTCAGTCCTCGACAGCTGGTTGACCACTCGATCCTACATCGTCGGGTAGGCGCTCTCTCCTCTGTTTATGTCCGAGGATATTCTCCAACGAGGTGGCAGATTGTATTGTCCACGTAGATGGAATGCTCTGCCTCATCCGATGCTCCTCATCTCGCATCGCGGGATGATGAGAACAGTTGTCCGTGTTTATGAAGAGACTCGAGACCTGCGAAGTTGAGGACATAACAAAGCTCTCCGTGCATCTCTGAATTTCCATACCACCAGCCTTCCTTATCATTGCGTTTGAAACTGGTCCCTGATCGGGAGACTAACATTGTGGGCTCCAGTTATGCCGCCTCCCAGGCCGATGTTTCCTGCTATAAGGCCCTAAAGGAGAGCCCCGATGCCGCCAAGTACCCCCACGCCGCTCGCTGGTGGAAACACATCGCCTCTTACGAGGCCGACTTCGCGACCCTGCCTGGTGACGCCTCCAAGCCCTATACCGTCTATGGCCCCGAAGTCGTCGCCGCCACTCTGAACCCCGCCAAGTCGCCCGCCGCCGAGGAGGAGGATGACGATGTCGACCTGTTTGGCAGTGACGACGAGGAGGAGGATGCCGAGGCTGCCCGTATCCGCGAGGAGCGCCTGGCTGCATATAAGAAGAAGAAGGCTGCCAAGCCCAAGGCTGCTGCCAAGTCCGTTGTTATCATGGATGTCAAGCCCTGGGGTACGTACCACAAACTATCTCCTCTCCTCTGTACCCGCTTATATGTTTGATACTGATCGAGGTTCACTGCAGATAACGAGACCGACATGAAGGCCCTAGAGGCGTCCGTCCGTAGCATTGAGAAGGACGGTCTTCTTTGGGGTACCTCTAAGCTGTTGCCCGTTGGTTACGGTGTCAACAAGCTGCAGATCAGCCTGGTCGTTGAGGACGAGAAGATATCTCTTCAGGACCTCGAGGAGGAAATTGCCGGCTTCGAGGACTACGTCCAGTCTACCGATATCGTAAGTAGCCAACCAAGAAGCATGTGGATGAACTTGATGCTAATTGTGCCAACCCCAGGCTGCTATGCAAAAGCTGTAAGAGGCTCATATAAGCAGGGCTTTTCAAGTCGATCCGGTATCCGTTCTTTGCATGATATATGATCCCTTGGGGCATGGAACCTGCTTGATGATTATAATGGGAGGTTTTGAGTGTCCAGGAAAGACAAACGCAAAATCTGAAGAGACTTCACTCCAGAAGCCGACATAGATATAGCAATGAATGCATGCTTCGTGGTGGCCTTTCAGTAAGCAAGCTATGCCCGATCGTTCACAAAACATGCTACGTTATAATGCAGTGTCACGAGCTCCAACTTATCCATATTCCACGGCTAAGACTTTATAACATTGTGTTTTATTTGCCTCCTTTTTTTATATAGCTCCTTTCAGACCTAACATTTATTTCTAATTAGAACCAGGTCTGATTCGAGTTCCTGTTTACAGGTATAGCTAAACCACAGCCTCTAATATACTAATCTGGCGCTATACCTTAACACTAGTAATATATATACAGGTTCTTATTTTAAAGAATAATAATAATTTAAATTAAAGCGTAATCTTTAAGAGTAAAGCTTTCTAACCTTATTTTTACTCTTTATTAGCTTTTTATAAATACTATATAAAGTAATCTTTAGCTTTACTTTATAAATATACTTTTTTACCTCTTTCTTTAACTTTATATAACTTTAAGCTTTATATTTCTATATTACTTTAATTAAATAAAATAAACATTAATAGTTATATATTAAAAATTAATAAAATAAGCTTTAAAAGAATATTTAAGCTTCTTTTAAAAATAAAGCTTTTAAAGCTATAATAAACTATATTTTAAATTAAAAGATATTTAAATTTAACTTTAAATAGCTTTAAATAATAAATTCTAACAGTTATTGTCTAGTGGAATAGGACCCTATTCTACTAAACCCTTGCAGGTAGGGCGGCAGCGCGGCGCCTAATAGGCTAGCCCGGGGGCTTGGTTTTCGAACCGGCCTTCCACGCCGAGTTTAGCTCCGAATTTAATAATTTAACCTGAATCGGAATCCTTACGAAAAGGGCTATAAAACTCTATTTTTATTTATTTTTTATCTTATCAGGGAGGGTAAATATTTAAAACTCTAAGGTAAGCCCTACGGATTCGCCCCTTACCCTCCCTTATTATAGCCTTAACCTTAGCCGTTTTTACAGCCTTACTTTTTATTAATATAGTTTAATATATTATTATAATAACTATAATTAATTAAACTATATTACTATACTAACCGCTATTATAAAAAGCTTATTACTAATATAGCTATAGTATATTTACTATAGAATTAATAATTTAAAGTTTAATTTTTAATATAATTAAATAAATAAAATATATTTTAATAATATAAATTTTACACTTTAAAAGAGTATTTTTAATATTTTTATATCTAATTTAATAAAATAAATATTAACCTTAATATATTAATAGTTTTATTATATATAATATACGTTTTATTCTTTATATAACTAAATACTTTTTAATATTTTTATAAACTTAAAAATAAAATAAAGAAAACCCTTTTAGTAGTTTATTAATATTTAATTTAATATAATAAATATTAATATTACTATAGTATATATTCTATTATAGTTACTATACTTACTATTTTTAATATAATAAAACGATTTAAATATTTATAAAAAACTAAAAATAAAATAAATAAAACCTTATTAGTAGTTTTTTAATATTTAACTTAATATAATAAATATTATTATTATTATAGTAAATATTCTATTATAGCTACTATACTTACTATTCTTAATATAATAAAACGATTTAAATATTTATAAAAACTATAAATTAAAAATAATAAAACCTTATCTTTACTTTTTTAATATTTAACTTAATATAATAGATATTAATATTACTATAGTAAATATTCTATTATAGCTACTATATTTATTATTCTTAATATAATAAAACGATTTAAATATTTATAAAAAGTTAAAAATAAAATAAATAAAACCTTATTAGTAGTTTTTTAATATTTAACTTAATATAATAAATATTATTATTACTATAGTAAATATTCTATTATAACTACTATACTTATTATTCTTAATATAATAAAATAATTTAAATATTTATAAAAAGCTAAAATTAAAAAGAATAAAATTATAGTATTAACTATATAATATTTAAATATATTATATTAAGTAAATAAGTAAGTAAATAAGTAAATATATATATAAATAATATATTATATAAATACTTTAATAATTAAATAAATAAGTTAATTTTTAATATATAAAATAAATATATAAGTATATATCTTAAATATATATATATATAATAAAAGTAAAAAGAGAAATAAAAGAAATTTTAATTAATTTAATTACGATTTTATTTAATTAAATTATAAATTATTTAAATTTATAATTTTATTTTATTTAATTTACAAATTCTTACAATTTTAATTTTATTATAAAAAGCACTATATAAGAGATTTAAACTAAAAACCTTTAAATTACTATATTTATTATATAACTACTAACTATACTATTTAATCTACTATAAAATCTATTTAATTATAAATTTACTTACTTTAAACCCCTTATAAAAAGAGTTGCTTTTTAAATTAGTAAGAGGAGAAGGTAAAAGAGATCTATTTATTAAAAGGTTTTACTAAGTTTTCTTTTTAAGCTATTTATATTAATAAAATCAGGTAAAAACAAAATACTATAAAATCGAATAAAATTAAACGTATATAATATTAAATTTAATAGTTAGAAAGTATATAAATAAGCAGGCTAACCTATATTTTAAAGTTAAATTAATTTAAAAAAAATAATATTTTACTTATATATTACTAGTAATATATAACCGAAGGGTATATATAAAAATAAAGTAAGTATACGGTTTTATAGGTAAAATATAATAGTATTAGTAAAATAAAAAAAGAACTAATAAAACCTAGATTTAAAAGGAGTTAAGTCTTTTAAGAAATAATAAATATAAATATTATTTACTATTTTAATACTTTATACCGCTTATATAAAGGAATTAAAATATATATTTTATACCGTTATTTAAAAGAATAAACAGGCTTTATTATAGTATACTTTATTATATACTAATATTAACTTTAAGCGGTAAAGTAGTATTAAGAAAAAGTAAAAATATTAAAAACTTTTTTAAATCGGGCTTATTAAAGCTAATAACTTAACACTAAGTATATATATAAATAAAATAATTTAATATATATATAATAAATCTATAAGCGACTAGTAATAAAAAGAAAAAAGTATAACTTTTCGAGATTTAAACTTAATACTTTTACTATAGTATTTATATAAATACTATATTTTTTAGCTAATCTAATAGTATTAATATTTAGTTTAATACTAAAAATAAAAATAAATTAAAAATAGGGTTTAAATCGCTTTAAGCTTATAAACCCGATTTATTTGGGTTAGGGTGAGGGTTAGGGTTAGGGTTAGGGTTAGGGTTAGGGTTAGGGTTAGGGTTAGGGTTAGGGTTAGGGTTAGGGTTAGGGTTAGGGTTAGGGTTAGGGTTAGGGTTAGGGTTAGGGTTAGG
>JALQBC010000078.1:0-78625 GCA_023375675.1 Cytospora piceicola | reverse complement strand
TTAATATATATATATACAGCTTAAAAGCGGTTTTAAAACCGCTTTCTATTAAGTAACTAAGGTTTATTATATTTAATATATATATATACAGCTTAAAAGCGGTTTTAAAACCGCTTTTTCTTAAGTAACTTAGGTTTTTATTATTTTATATATATATTAAAATATTAAAACCTTTAATATTATACTTAAAAGCGGTTTTAAAACCGCTTTCTCTTAAGTAACTAAGGTTTATTTTACTTAATATATATATATACAGCTTAAAAGCGGTTTTAAAACCGCTTTCTGTTAAGTAACTAAGGTATATTTTACTTAATATATATATTAAAATATTAAATACTTTAATATATAGCTTAAAAACGGTTTTATAACCGCTTTCTCTTAAGTAACTAAGGTTTATTTTACTTAATATATATATATATAGCTTAAAAGCGGTTTTAAAACCGCTTTCTGTTAAGTAACTTACGTTTATTATATTTAATATATATATTAAAATATTAATATTATTAGTATTAAGCTTAAAAGTAGTTTTAAAACTACTTTTTAATAAGTAACTTTAGTTTTATTTATTTAATATATATATTAAATAAATAAAATCTCTTATATTAAGCTTAAAAATAGTTATATAATAGCTTTTAATTAAATAATATATATATTATAATATATATATATAAATCTCTTTATATAAAAAACAGTTAGTTTATTATACTTTTTATATTTATATATATATTTAAGTATAAAACTTATAATAAAATTACTTATTAATAATTATTTTAAGTTTAATATATTAATACTTATAATATATATAATAAAAATAATTATTAAATAGTTTTATAAATAAATAATTTAATTTAATATATTAATATTACTTTAATATATTATAAAAGTAAGTATATTTATATTAAAAACTATTATATATATTAAACTATATTATAGATATTAAGCTATATTATTACTTATATTATATATATAAAAATATAAAAATATTAGGTATAGTACTTTTAATATAAAAAACGTTAAAGTATATTATTTTTAAGAAGTAGTTCGGAAGCCGTTCCGAGCCGGTTTAAAATTATATTCTATTCTTTTATTTAAACTTTTTAACTATTACTTTTAACTAAGTTTAATTTCTACTTATATTCTATATAATAACTTATTCGTAGTTTAAAAAGAATAGCTATTACTATTAGCGGTATACTTTTCGTAATTATTACAACCTTAACTAGTTAGTATAGCAGCTTATATAACGTCGTTTTAAAACCGGCTTTAAATAGCTTACGAAAAACTTTATATTTAGTTATTATTTTTATATATTTACCGACCCTTTTATTAGTCGGTTCTGTAAAAACGATTATACTTTTAACACTTCGAAGATATTATTTAAGTATATTAAAACCTAGTATAACTATACGTTTTATTCTTAAAGCGTAATATATAGTAGCTAGGTTTTTTCGTAATACCTATATAAACGTAGTTACCGTATATACTTTTATAATAATATTTTCTATATAACTACTAACTTATAAAAAGTATATTTTTATAAAATTAAATATATTACTTACGACTATATCGATATACCGTTAGACCTGCTTAACTTTCCTTTACTAAACGAGTTTCGAATCGTTTCCGAGCCGGAATAAAATATAACCTCGTGTTAAAGCTTATAACGCTTTATATACGCTTTTAACGTTAACCGAGGTAAACGTTATAAGTTATCGACGCTACCCTTATAACGCTCGCTACCTTTAAAGAACTTATTTTAACGTAGCTTTAGTTATAAGTTACTAAGTTTACTATTACTTTATTATAGTTTCGATACTTCTAAAAAAAATATAATCGATATATCTTTAAAAACTAGTATAAGCTTAATCTATAATACCTACTAAAGCCTTTATAAACCTTTTCTGAAATAGTTAAAAGATTAAGCTATAAGTCTTATATATTAGTTATATCGGCCTTAAAGTACGTTTAACGTTTCTATAAAAAACGCTATAAAAAAAGGTTAAGCTATAAGTCTTATATACTAGTTATATCGGCTTTAAAGCACGTTTAAAGCTCGTATAGAAAACGCTTTAAAAGAAGGTATAAAAGCTATACTTAGTAAACTAATAGATATTAAAAGTACAGATAAAATAAAGCTAAATCTAGCTACTAAATAACCGACATTTAGCTTTAATAATAAAATATATAATCCCGGAAACCTAATCTTAGCTAGTTTAAAACCGGTTTAAGAACTCGATACTAATATATAGTTAATAGCTATTAAAAAAGAAGTTCTACTACGTATTAAACACGGTATAGTAAGTTTTCTTTTATTATCTAATAGATTTTTATTAATATAATAATAGATTATATATAATTATATAAAAGTTTTTTCTAGTATTTTAATATATAACTTATATACTAAGTATAAGTATAACAGGAGAAGTATATACCTACCGAAAAAAGATATATAAGCTTAATATTAGTTTAACTTTTACTAGCGGTACTATTTAAGTTTAAAACCGGCTTAAAGCTAGTTTATAACTTTTTTATAGTCTTTAGCTTTAGTATATACTTTAGTATTTCTACTTATATTTACAACTATTTCGTTTTCTCTTTCTTTTACTTAGTTCTCTCCTTTTTAAGTTTTAAACTTTTATCTTTTAGCTTTTATTATACTTAAACTTAAGTTTAAAATAAATTAATAAAAAACCGAACAGGTAATTTAATACTTATATTAAATATTAATAAAGGTATACTTACGTTATATTTAAAGCGGCTAAGAATATATATATAGCTAAATCTATATATATATATTAACTTCGGTATAAAAACTAGTTCGGAAGACGTATTAAATCGATTTCGAAATATACTATATCTTCCGCTTATTAAAAGTATTAAACGAGTTAAACTATTTTATAAGTTTCTTTAAACTTGGCAGTTTATTATCTTTATTATTATCTTCGACTATAGTAGTAGTTATAAGCGTTATATAGTTTAGATCTATATAACGTCTTTTTAAGCCGCGACTTATAAACTTTTAAAAAGTTTTCGGTAAGTATACCGAGATAAACCGACTAATCTTTAAGTCGATTTTAGCTTGTTTTTAGTTATTAAGCTATACTTTTTAATATATAAAACGATCTTTTTAAAAAACGTAAATACCTTAAAGAAAGGTATAGTATTAAAGGTAGTAGCGTTAATCTATAGCTTAACTACTAATATAATTAAAAAAAGGTTTAAAACTAGTTTTAAATATTTTAAATACATATAAAGTAATAGCCTTAGTAAGGCTTAAGTTTATTTTAAAGGAATATATTATACGGTAAGAGCCTTTTAGTATATTAATATAGTTATTAATCTTATTTTAAACTTTATTTAGTATAAAGGAAAGATTCCGGTTTAAATAATAAGTTAATACTTTCTATTTATAAAGCTTCGCCTATACTTATATAGTATCTGATTTATTATTACTTATAGTACGTTAAAAAATACTTTAAAACTAGTTTTAAACTATTTCTTTACCTATTAAAAGATTATATAAAAAGTTATATATATCGATATCTTTATAATCTTTAAGTATTATTATTTACGTTTAGTCTTTTAATCTTCTTTTAGCTTTAGTTCGTTCAACGCTATATAGAAAATAGATAAAGTAAAGAATTATAACTTATAAAATATACTACTTTTAATCCTAATTATATAGATTTATCTTAAAAAGGAATTAACTAAAGCCTATTATAAAGGTTAAAAACCGGCTTTAAATATATATAAAAAAACGTATCGCTAAGTTATATAGTTTTACTATCTATAACTTTAACTTACTACTTATCTTTATCGTAATTATAAATATAACGTTAATAGTTAGAAATAACGAACTTATACGTTAAAAGCTCGAAATACTAAAAGAAAAGCTAAAAGAAGTTTTACGTAAAGTAAAAGTTAATAAATATTCTGCTATAAATATTAGCTAGAATTATATAAGAAAGTAGTTCAAAAGCGGTTTAAGAAATATATACTTTTATTAGCTATCTTTAATTAGCGACCGATTATTACTTCGTTTTTATTATAGCTATTAAGACGTTTTTAAAATTCGTTAATTTCGAATACGTATATCCGGTATAACTTTTTAAGCTACTTTTTAAAAAAGTATATTATAAGATAATTACTACTATTATAAAAATAATACCGGATATACTATAACTAGTTAAGAAGTAGTTCTATAGAGATATAAAACTGTTTACCTTTACGTTTTTTTACTATCTTTACTACTTTTCGTATATTTTAAGTACTATTACTATTCCTTTTATATTAAGCTATTATAAAACGCGTTATCGTAAAATAAGTACTTTCTAAATAGATATATTAAAGAACTTTAGCTCGGTAGTAGCTTTTCCTTTACTATAAAAACGTTCGAAAATAAGCTATAATTCGAGGTATTAAAAGAGTATAGCTAAAATAAGTTAAAAACTAGTTTTAAAGCTATTTTATATATTATACTTACAGACTTATAATCGTAAGTTATTAATCTTTTAGATTAATTAAAAGACTTTATAAAGTAAGGCTTTACTTATTTTATCGGCTACCGGAGGCTTATATATATATACTCTTTTCGAAATAAAAATACCTTTCGAGTAAGTTTCGTAATCGATTAAGATAAGAAAGATAAACTTATATAAATAAGATATACGTTTTTAAGTTATAATATTAATAGTATAAGCGTAACCTACTTAATATTAAAAAAGGTTTTAAACCGGTTTTAAAAAGATATATACAGTAAGTAGTATATATATTAGTAAGCCGTATTATTATATTATAGATATCGTTACTAACCTAAAAAGGCGGTTTCGAAGAGTTTTTAACCGCTATTTCGATATTAAGTAGCTATAAGACTAAATCGTTTAAAATATACTCGAAACTATACTACAGTTTATTTTATAATCGAGTTTAATACTTATAATAAATAAAGTATTATCTTTTATTATCTAGTCGGTTTAAAATATAAGATTAAAAGAGTAAAGTATAAAGATCGGTAAACTTTAAGTAGGGGTTATAGTACAGATTTAACGTCTTTTTAAAGCGAGTAATATAATAATAAAAACTACCTGTAGTAATACGTCGCTAGAATATATTCTATTATCTATAAACTTATTAAAAATAAGTTCGAAATAGGTTTTAAATAACTTATATAATAACCTATATATAAGCTTACGTAGCTTCTCTAGCTTATTTAAAACGAAGTACTATAAGCTTTAATAAAATATTAAAGTTTTTTATAGACTTTAATTATATATAAAGAATAAACCGAGAGATATAAGAATAGCCGTAAATACCTGTATACTAGTAATAGTATTTAATATAGGTAGTACTTAATAAGAAATTAATATCGACTTAAGGTTTATAACTACTATAAAGCTTTATTACGAATATAATCTAATAAATTAAGTATATTAGCTAAAAGTATTTAAAAGGCTTATAAAACTAGTTCCGAACTTATTATATTATATACTTAACTTAGGTATTATCTTTACCTGTTAAGTCGGCTATAGTAGCTATACCGAGGTTTAATATATAAGGGTACGGTAACTATACGTCTACTTAAATTATATCGGCTACTATAAGACTTTTATTATCTTTAATATAACCTTATATAAATAAGTATAGTTTTTTTAAATCTTTATATATAGCTTCTTTATTATTTAAATCGACTTTAACGCTTAGTATAATATATACCTAATAAACGTATTAAAACGCTTTTAAAACTAGTTTAAAAGGATTTTCTTACTAGTTTTAAAACTATAGTAATAGTAAGTAATATTTTTAATATTACTAGGTATTTATTCTATACGGTCGGGACGGAGAAAGATAATAATAAAGGAAAGTTAATACTAATAGGTATAAGACTTTAAATAAATATAGAATTAGATTTATTTCTAATATATAAGCTATTAGTATTAAGCCTTATATATCGTAACCTCGGTAGTATTCTATATTTAATTTAACTACTTATCGTTTCGGCCTTATAATATATTATATTATTATAGTAAACCGGTTTTAAACCTGTTTATAACCGGCTTAGATTTTATATATATAAGCTTTACTACTATTTAGATTACGTGTTTTATTACTTATTATACTACTAAAGTACCTCGAAGTTAGCCTATGTTTATCTAACCGATTATAGGGTTCCCGGTAGTAAATTTTGTATGTAACTTAATCCCTGTCACGTTAGGGCTACTTCGTGTAGGGCGTTAGCTTAGCTGGTAATCGCCTGGATTGCTGCAGTGCGGCCCCATAGCCCACATGCATGGTTTTGCACCTGTGGGCGCTGCGCTGTCAGATGCCCTGAAACCTTGAAACGAGTGGCTGCGGAGGACCCCATTATTACTCGTCCGAGACGAGGCAGCACTGGTAACGAGACTGGCGAGACGAGGAATGGGCGGGGCTGGGGAGGTTTAGTTCGCATGGTGGAGTTCTGGCTTCCCGCGCGGATAAGCCGTCGTGTATTATCGATTAAACAGGCTGCTGAGCACGAGCAGGAATAACATCTTGATGCGGCTGGAGAAGTGGCTTCCAAGGTTCCAGGGTTCCTTCCCACGTTTCCCCAAATGCACCTGAAGAGGGATATGGATGCACTGCCACGTCTTGGCCATGGCACGTTCCGAGCTGTCAGGCTGCCTCCCAAGGCAGACTCCATGGCAATCCACGTTGTCTCAGATGATGAGAGGCAAATGCAGGAATTAATCGATACAGGTACGGTACTGTAAGTCAGAGATGAGGGGTTGATCATGGGAGAATCTTGACAGTCATCGTGACTTGACGTGTTGTTGACAGGCAGTTGGTCATTGTTTTGGCTTGGATTTGTTTTTAGGTGGCCGTGGTTGTTGGTCTCTAGGAGTGGAAGGAGCCGAGGGATCGTTCTGTTAGTCCAACCGTGCTGGCAGCCAGTGAGTGACAGCAGCCCTAACCCTGGATATTTGCCTCGATAGACGATAGACGGGAGCTATGGATCTGACGTCGACACTTGCTCGATAGTCGGTGATTACTGACATGTGAAGAATGACATACCTGCCTCTAGGTACCTACCTAGGTAGATAGGCCTGGGTAGGTGGTGACTGGTACTAAACACATCTAAACGGGCCGCATGAAACTGGGCGCTACCAGTACAGATACATAGCAACTCATGGCGGGTGTCGACTTTCTCTTAGCATCGGTGACTGATGGCATCGGATGGGCAGCGTTATTGTTTTCGACAACCATCCTTAACAGCGACACAGCCGACATGGTAGACGATTCCACGGATAAACACCATCCTGTCCGATGGATTGCAGGCTTCAGCAGGGGCTACAACAGGGGCTACAACATCGGCGACGCTTATCACCTGGGCGTCTCTCGGTCCGACAACATCTTGTAGAAATGAGCATGATACCTTTGGCGGTCAGTCTCGAGGGCTTACAATCCAAAATATGCTCGGCCAGCCTCCGACCGACGATGGCAATCCTGACTCCAAGCTATTAGACCGTCATATGCACGTGCTTTCTTCCAAGTTGCTTGTTCTCCATCATCAAGAGGGTGAAAGCAGTACATAGGTACTGTAGAAGCCAACCTAGATACCTAACCTAATTGAACCTAGGATTTCACCAACACCTCAAGGGTCAAGCACACGGGATATCTCGAGGTTCCCCCACGTCCAAGATTGTTACGCACTGATGACCACGAGCGTTCAGGCAACTTGGCATAGTGGCAATGCCCAGGTGGTCTGGTGGTCTCGACCAATGCATGCATGCACGCACTTGGTACCGATTGTTCGGGAATTTCTCCGGTCCGGTCGAGATGTCCAGGATGTGTACCTCACCAGGTACGTAGTATACTTAAGTACCTGTAAAGAATTCTCGATCCATTCAGGCCATTCCAGCCAGTCAGCCATTCAGCTATTACGCAGACATACGCAGTATCACGCACCATCTTGCGCACGCTGATATGGACCCTTATCACGCAATATGCAGACAGGCTGACAGGGTGGGATGAACCTTGGAACGCCGTCTTTAGCGAATCCGCCAAATGCAACAAGCCGATAGGTTCGGACCCACCGATAGTGTCTGATGTGGTATTTAGTAGGTGTTCTTCAATCCGCTATCAATCAATCCCCATCACTTCTATCAGTCAGTTTGCCATCATTTCGCCATCCACGGGATATCTCTTTGACCTTAACGTCACACCAGAAACCGCCAACCCAGGTCGACATGGACTCATAGGCAGACAGACAGACAGACAGACAAACTCGATGAAGACATTTCAGGTGCTTCCTGTTTGTTTCTCCTTGTCAGACATAGCACTTGATGTCGGGTCAAACATGTCTCGGCCTAGGACTGTGGGGCTAAATCTCCCACCACCAGAAGCTTGAACGTACAGGCGTTCCTCTGCGCAAATCGCCAAGTCGCAATGGGAGAATCGACATGGCCTAAGCTCTGAATATCAGAGGACTAATGAAATAAGCGATGATGGCCTTGCATGAGGTTATGGGCCTAGCCAGGATCATTTTTCTACGCCAAACTGCAACCGTCTCCCTCCCGCCCAAGGTTCGTCTTGGTATGTGTATGTGACCTTTTAAAAGTACTTCAGACCAGTTAGATGCGGGGATAAATCCGTGCTCTCTCCCGTGCTTTCTTAGCAGATATGGCTTGGGAAGAAGTACAACGCCACCCTGAACCCATGTGTGTCTACCTTGACGTCGTTGTGGCCAGTTAGGGAAATGTACAGTCAACGTCAGCGTCAGCGTCTCCGGCGAAGGATGCGATGTCATTCTCTGAATATCAATTCGGCTCGTCTCTTGCCAGGTCTTTTTTTTCCTTTGCAGGGTTTAAACAAGGTGCCCATTAGTTCTCCCCGTCTGCATGTTGCTGATCCATGTCAACCTAGCTCAGGCTGTCTGTCTCGCTGCGCTCACTCCCGACGACGCCCCAGGTTGAATACCACCGTCACATTGTTCCCTGCAGGTCTACTACTGTACACTCGAGATACATGTTGGTCTACGGATCCGTATTGGGTACCAGATCCTTGGTGCCAATCATCCTGCGCCGCTCATTCCCTAAAACCATTTGGACCGCAGTCCTTGGAGAAACTCCCTCTGGACTTCCTCTCTTCGTCTCTTCACATCTTCAACCTCCCTCTTCTCCACATACGCTACTTCACCGTTAGCTAGCTCCGACCGTTGTTGATCTGCTTGACTGGGCTCAACTGGTTTGTCTTACGTTCAAGTCGACAGCCTCCTCTAGCTACTGCAGGTTGCTAGGCAACACCACCGATTTATTTCCTCACTACCGTTCCTGCCCTGGTCCGGTTCGATCATCGCACCCACAATGGGCAAGACAATGTCGGGCACAGGCTCGCCCGAGTCGCCGGCCCGAGAGCCATCTCCCTACGAGAAGAACGTCAACACCCGCCGCGACGATGTCGACGTTGAAGCCGCAGCCCCCCAAGGATGGGCACAGTGGTTCGGAGGCCCTGCCACCACTGTTGGCCCACGGATTGGCCCCGTGCTCGATAGTATCACTCTTGTTGCAGAGGATTCCGACGACAGCGCCAGCGCAATAGTGCACAGGCAGAAGGCGGCTGAGCAGGGTGCTGATATCCAGTATCGCAGCTGCAGCTGGCAAATGGTTTGTGCCCCCTCCCCCCGGTCTCTCATTGCCACTGGTGCCGGTGTGCGGGCGCATCACTCTGGTGGTTGCTTCGCGCCACATTGTCTCACCGTACTGGATGCTGACTGTGATTTGGCACTAGACCGCCATGTTGCTCTTTTCCGAATACATTTGCTTGGTAAGGACATATCTCCCCTGAAATGCCCTGGTAGTGCTGTCTTGTCAATGGCCCTGGGGCGCTATCCGTGCCCCAGGTTGGCATTGAAGCCAATTTTTGCAGCTGAACCACAGGAAGCAGTTCTAACATAAATTCCCATAGGCTATTATGAGTTTTCCTTGGTCCTATAGTATACTGGGACTGGTGCCTGGGTAAGTTGTCCGTCCTGTGGCGGATGACAACGAAAAAACCATGCTGACTATAGAACAGCTTGATTTTGACTGTCGTCGTTGCTCTGTTTGTGCTTTATACGTGAGTCCTCCTATTCCGGTAGAATAGCGGATCCCTCTAATGAGCGCCGCAGTTCCCTGATCTGTTGGGAGTTTTGCCTCCGTCATCCCGAGGTTCGCGATGTTTGCGATATTGGACAGATGATTTTCTGGAATAAGAAATGGGCATGGTGGTTCACCGCAATCATGTTTCTCCTGAACAACACGGTAAGATGGCCACAATGCGCCCAGCGAACGTGACTCTGCTTCACCTGGACAGACCTCTGACAATTGTCTCCTACTGCAGTTCATTCAAGGACTCCACGTCCTCGTCGGCGCAAAGTACCTGAACACCATGACGGCTTCAGACTCCATCGGCTGCCGGACGGTCAGCTTTTCGATCCTCATGTTCGGTGTCTGCTGGGCCTGCTCCCTACCCCGAACATTCAATGCTCTCTCAAAACTAGGCGCCGCCTCTGCCTTATTCACCTTCATCTCGGTTTTGCTTGCTATGATCTTCGCGGGTATCGAGGACCACCCAGCTGGCTACGACCCTCGAGAATCGTACACCGACTCAACCGGCGCCACCGTGGCTGGTGGGTCACCCATTGTTACCGCGATTCCTGTGGCTGGAACAACCTTCGTTGCTGCTCTCAGCGCGTTCCTCAACATCAGCTACACTTTCATTGGACAGATCACGCTTCCCAGCTTCATTGCTGAGATGAAAGATCCTAGGTATGTAAGCGGACAAGTCGGTGGGTGAATATACCAATGCTGACGTGTGACCACAGAGAGTTTCCCAAGGCCCTTTGGGCAGTTACTATTGCTGAGATCATCGTCTTCGGCCTCGTTGGCTCAATCATTTACGCGTATACTGGCAACCAGTACATGACGAGTCCTGCATTTGGTTCCCTCGAAAACGTCTACAAGAAGGTCTCTTTCTCCTTCATGATCCCAACGCTGATCTTCCTTGGTGTCCTGTACGCTTCGGTGTCAGCTCGCTTTGTCTTCTTCCGTCTTTTCCAGAATTCTCACCACAAGAATTCAAACACTACCAAGGGCTGGCTGGTATGGACTGGAATCCTCGGTAAGTTCATGGTGATTTTCAAACATTGCAGCTGTGGCAGGTCGCTAACAAAAATCGTAGGCCTTACGTGGGTCGTCGCCTTCATCATCTCCCAGGTCATCCCCTTCTTCTCGGATCGTAAGTCATCTTCCCAGATCCTTCCCTCGCTATCCTGACTAACATGTGAATGCCAGTGTTGTCCCTCATGTCCGCCCTCTTCGACAGCTTCTTTGGATTCATCTTCTGGGGCGTCGCTTACTTCCGTATGCGTAAGGTGGATGGCAGCCTTGCGCTCATGAAGACAAAAGGCATCTGGGGTTACGCTGAGGCGGCTTTGAACGTCTTCATCATCCTCGTCGGCATATTCTTCCTCGGTCCCGGAACATACGCCAGTGTCGAGAGTATCATCATTGACTTTGATCCGTCATCAGGCAATGTATTCAGCTGTGCCAGCAACGGGCTTTAGATGGCATTGGTTTACAGAGCATGGCGATCAACGGCCTTTGAATTTGATGTTATACCCAGCATCGTACGACGTACTTGCATAATGGCGGGAGGAAGGAGGGAAGTATATTAGAATCCCCGCTCAGTATATGGTTACGTTTGTGTGTTTTGTCTGTATTTAATTGGTTTATGAGTGAAAACGGGACGAAACGGCAATGTTTGGATGAATGATTACAGATACAGACGTGCAAACGGAACGCAAGACGAGCCCGAACGGATGGATGATGCAGTGGACAGACTGGAATGGCAACGAAGCAAGAACAACAATACACTGGAGGACCTCCAAAGCGGGACTTGTAATCTTCCCAGCAACCTTTATTCACCACTTGCCAGCCAGAAACGAGGACGTAGGCCCGGCTCTCACGAAAACTATAGCATTACGGCTGAGCCCATTCTTGACGTGTCAGCAAGCGGCGACCTAACTAAAACGGCGCAAGCATAACCACACTCCCCATTCTCATCTCGCTCACCATCGTGCTTACAGGAAACGTCGGCGAAGGCTTGCTCGGCGGGCGCGCGGCTTCCGTTGTGGCTGTGATGATGGTAACTGGCTCGGTGGCCGTGACCGGGCTCTCGGGCACGTCGCCGTGCCCCAGGCCAACTTCGGCGTCGCCCGTATGCATGTCAACCACGTTGCCGCCCTCGTCGACCAAGATGCGCACCTGGGAGTCCGAGCGGTTCTCGTCGTCCGTCGACAAAGTTGCCGTCCATGTCGACGAAGAGGTTGTCATGGTCCGGTTCGGCATCGGCATGCGGGCCGCCGTTGTCTTGCGGTTCCTTGTCGACGTGGCAGACCACGGCGGGGTCGTCCATCTCTGCGTCACTGGGGGTATCGTTGCCGGCCGTTGTGAGCCCCCTCTGGAACATCACAGGCTGATAATTGTGGAAGGAGCAGTTCGAACAGTGGCTTCTTATGGCGATGAAGAAGTTGAACGGACTGCTCTGGGACAAATAGACAATGCTGTTATCCATCTTCAAACTCTGTGCAGTCCTGCTTGTGGTGTGGGCAGCATTGGGCGCCGCCTCCTTCTAGCTCTACAGGTACTGCCTAGGTATGACGAGGACGCCTTGATTGCCAGGCTCACTCTGAGTAGCAAACGTCTTGCAGCACTGTCAGGCTCTGGCCTGGTGCACCCGAATCCATTTTTTTCTTCTAAGTTTGACCTTCCATCAGCAACGTTGCTGTCCATTGCGCTGACCATGACGGGCTGGTTCAAAACCGCCAAAGGAAGCGGGTTCGCAGTTATTTTCCCAGTAGACAAGTGCGGCATCATCACCATCATTCAGGGGCTGGTATCTGCGCTATTGGGGAGAGCGGGAGGCCTCCAGACTCCGTGTTTGTCAGTCAAAAGGCCGATTAATTCATCACTTCCGTATTATCCCTTCATCTCAGCGTCCAACATGGCCTTGCGTGTGTGCCCACGATGTTTTGCCATCACCCACGGCTAAGACTGTGTCACACTTGCCGGCGTAGATTCTGAACGAGGCCAAGTTGTTCACGGGTGTTGGGCTATCTCATCTACCCAAGTCGAGACCTTCTCGGCCACTGTCTCGCTGTGATCTGCCATATCATTAGATAGGTTTTACATGTGATGGGGAGTTAGAGGACAGTTAGGAACTTACGAATGCAAAAGTCATGCGGTAGATCTCCCTCATCAACCACGATCCTAGTCCTCCCCCTCTTATGCTTCGGCACCTCCCCTCTCCGCGCATGCTCCTCCCGCCGCACGATAAAGTCATCCCGGCACTCATTCGCCACCCAGTGGTCATCCTTCCCAAAGAAGATGAAGAACTTGGGCACCTCGTGCGCGTGCGCGACCGCCTCGTCGGCGATCTCCCACAGCTCCTCGGCCCACGCCTCGTCGCTGATGACGGCCATCTCGTCCATGCCCAGGTACAGCGCCTGGTGCACGCCGTCCCGCGACGTGAGGAACCGCGTCGTGGCCTCGACGCCGTGCGGGCTCATGCCCAGGACGTGCCGCGTGACCCAGCGGATCAGCGGCGTGGGGAGCACGGAGAGCAGGGCCCTGGCCAGGACGGGGGTGTAGGTGCGCAGGAGCGGGGTGCGCCTGAGGGCGTCCAGCTGGACGCCCTTGGGGGACCTGGCTAGGTGGGAGATGGTGGCGAAGAGGAGGATGCCGGACTTGAGGTTGAGGCCTGGCGCCACGGCTGGGTCGTGGAGGTGCCGGTGGAAGAGCTCCAGTGCGATGTAGGTGCCCAGGGAGTGGCCCATGAGGATCACCTCGTCGAAGGGCTGGCCTTGCCGTGGGCCGGGGGTGGAAATGGAGTTGGCGGCTACTAGGTGCTTGAGGCAGGACTGGACCTCATATTCCACGTCGTGGGGCGGGTTGCTGGTGGTGTTGAAGGGCTGCGGATGGTCTGTGTCGTCGAAGCCGGCAAGGTTGCGGCCGTAGATGTGGAAGGCGACCTTCTGGTTCTGGTTCTGGGACTCAATGGTGTTGAGGAGGGTCCGGAGGTGTGAGAGGAAGGGACCGTAGTAGTCGATGAGGCCCGGGTTGCCGGTGATGAAGTAGATGAGGCATTGGCGTGTCTGAGGATCGTGGCCTACGGTGGGGGAAGGGAAGGAGAGCTCAATGGCCATGATGAGATGGACAAAGCCTTTCACCTTGAACTTGAAGTCAAGGTTGGTTGCTACGGCGAGATGATCGAGATGATCGAGATAGATATGATAGACTTCTCCACTGCAGCTGAACTCACTGTGAACCAGGAATGTTGTTGATGAAGTTCAGGGGTGGCGCAGTAACTGTGGCTGTGTTAGTAAGCCACTGTCACCCCCCTCCACCCCCCCCCCAATCCCCCTTTTCCCCTTTCCTCTGGCCTAGTAAAGCCACAAATATGTTTATTGGCCTCTTTATGGCTATAAAGAGTCATTATCTATACTCATACTTCCAGCTCTAGTGACCCGTGTCGATATCCTCTCCTCCACGTTAAAGGATCATGTTGTGTAGAGTGTTCTCCAGGTCCTGAGATTCCTCAAGTGCCCAGGTGCTCCAAAAGGAACTTCACTTGGTTAGTCTGTAGGTTGCGAAGGCTCTGTTCTCGAGGTACGAGGAATCTTTAGCTGAATTGTATTCAAATTCACATACATGTCTTCATTTTATTTCAATGGCTAGATATCGACTTGAGGACCACGGTAGAGATGAGAACGGCTGGACAGAGTGGTTGGGAGAAGGGGGTGATAGAGCCCTCATGGACACGAACATTTTATGACAGGTATGATCTACCAATACTATCTGATGATTCCAGCTACTCCCTAGTCATCGATCCGCTCTGAGTATTTGAGAATAATTGCCAGTTTCCTCAAGGTCCAGCGTGCGCTTCCTGTATCGTCAGTAATTAGTACAGACACATGATCGCTTCAGAGGATGCATCAGTGGGCAGCGTTGGAGAGGAAACTTAATTTTCCTCATTCTGAAGTTATTTTTACTTCGTTAGACTGTCTCCATCTAATTGCAGAATATCGGGCTGACTGCCCGGCTGAGGGTCAGCTTCCAAGTAGCCTCTTGCTGACGGAAACCGCTCAAATCTCGGTCAATTCCAGGTGAACAAACCAATGTTAGAGATATATATGATCATTTGAACATATCGTGTACAACTGTGGAATCCCTACATAAACCAATTAATCCCGATGAGACGAGCCGGCTCCCTTTGAAGGTCTGGGTTAAGCGAAAATCTAACGATTCTGACCGCACGGTGCGGTGCCTATTTCTTGCGAAAATATTTCCTTGCAGATGCTTCCTTCATTGGTTTCTCCACTTTATTTCCCAGAAGCGATGCCCTTCTCTCCATTTAAAGTAGGGCGGTGCTACTTCCTTCCTTTCAGCCTATTGATCCTATTATGGATCCGCGCGGAGTCGTCTATAGTCATTGCCGGTCCGCTGAGGTAATAAGATCTAAAGACAGCCCGACAATTTGAGATCCTCTCGGCACTGGCGCTATACCTGTTATTATATCAAGATAATCCTTCATCGAATGGCTTAGGCACAAGCTCTGAAACATACTTGAAAGCCTGGCCCCTGTGCGTTAGGCTACGAGTGTGCTGCAATCAGTTCGGTTGCTGGGTATCCCGACGACATGGCGTTGGTTGCAATCGACACCTGACTACTCTACTCATACAGGTCACAGTGAACAAAAGTAACCCTGGGAACAGTTGGAACTCCCACCGGCGACATATGGATAAGTAAACAAGTTCAAAGCTGGTCTTTCCTACTGAACCGTCAACTGGTATATGAGAGCTAAGTGTCCAGATGGACGTTTCATATCCAATATTCCTACGAACAATCTGCGTGCCCGAGACCAGTGTGAGAATGCCACTCCTCTCCCTAAATCAAAGAGCCTGGAAGAAATGACATTATTATTCTTTGTGACCTGTGCGGAAGCAGAGTGCCAAGGGAGCAAGCAGGAAGGCAAGCAGGAAGGATTATGGGCCGTGGCATCTCCTTAATGGATAGAGGAGCCTAACCAAAATGGCGTTCAACAACCATTCAAAGCTTTCAACCGAATCAGTGTTACCAAATGTTCCCAGGGTTGTCAGCAAAATTGGGGCTCGAGGTGGAGTCGTGCCACCATATTGTGGAGGAGCGACAGTCATGAAGGCACATGGCAGGGCTGGTAGGGCAAAAGGCAGAGAAGGATCAGCAGCTCCTTCAGGTGGCTATGAAAGTAAGTTGTGTTGCCTGCTGACAGCCTGTATATATAACTAAGAAGTTTCAGCCATGGCACCTGGGGGCAACATACCCTAGGGTAATCTTCGAGCTTGACCACTCGCCTCCTTCATGACACTAAGGCGTATCTTCAAAATAATACAATAATCCTGACATCCCAGCACCAGACCCCTTGAGAATCATCGGCAACTATCCAGATTGCACCCTGAGAATAATGCATCCTCCAGGCCAACATTCCGCCCGGCTGGTGCCTTTCAACCCACAATGGTACTGGGCAACAATAATGATACGAGTCTCCATACTGCTTATTGTTGCTTGTATATGGGGCCTCCTCGTTCTCTACGCTTCGTTGGGACTCGTTATTATGCCACCTTTGGTCATTGTGCCACTCTTGGTCAGTGACATAGTCTGGCAATTTGCCGAAATCATCCTTCTGGCTATCAGATGGAGCACCACGAAAAGAGGCATCCACCCCGTCGCCCACCTGGTGGAAAACCTCGTCCACATGTTGGCATACCTCACCATGGCCATACTTCACGAGCTGTTCACCATATCCGCCTCGGAGTGGGATGATATTCCCATCTCATTTGAAACCATTGGTGCCTTCTTGTTTTTGGAATGGTATGTGTTCGAAGTCCCCCACCGTGGTCTGCCCGGGCTGACCGTATCTGTTATGGCAGGGTCCTCCACTTTGTGCTCTTTCTACGCGACTGCGTCGAGGTTCATCAACGAAGAAAGTCAACATCGTTTCCGAATGTGATGTACTACATCCCAAGGAATATTGCGCCTTTTATGGTGAATCCTGAAGCTGTTCATTTGAATGATGTGAACGATCTATACAATGAACTACATTTGACTCCGAGCGACTCCAGCCTTTCCAGAAAATTTTAGCCACGTCAAGCCAAAAATTACTATCTTGTTCATGAGGCTGTTCGGTTGTGGCAAGGGCCCAGAGTGTCAGTTTCTAGCAGGATACATGGCATAATTATTCGTGGACAAATCATATTTTTCGACCGATCGTCTCGGCGACGTGCTTCGGAATATAAATGAGTTATGCTTGATGTTTCAGTCATCAGTCCCTTCTTGATACCATATTAGGCTTCCGTGCCAATCCATTGTTCCGTTTCCGGCCAATTGACGGTTGTAGACATCTAGATGCTTTGTTCACTAAGTACAACACAACTTCATAAGGAACAAAGAGTGTCAAAGACAGGTAGGTTCGAGAAAGATATCGCTTATCAGGCTTTATAACAATTTGACTTTACTTACTAGCATCTGACCAAATACAAGCAAAATACCATTTACGCTTCCTGGTTCCTACACTTTTGATTGCGAGCCTGCGATACCACTCCCCGTTCAAGTGGGACAGCCAGCCACTCAAGTAATTTTGCCGTTCACCAAAACTGGATCTTGAACACCTCATCGAACTCATATCAAAATGGCCGACAATAGACCCAATGCGGAGAATCGCATTGTGGGGATGATGCTTGGTGCAGCTATTGGCGACGCGGTCGGTTTGTACACCGAGAACTTCACTGCGGACGAGGCCAGTACGCGTTACCCCAGCGGCCGGTTCAAACTCGACTCGACCGGCCAGGACCTCACTAATTACTACCCCGACGACCACCGATCCAAGTTCGACGACGGCAGCTGGACAGACGACACTGACATGGCGCTCTGCGTTCTTTTGGCCTACTTGGATACTGGAGGAGTCGACCATCTGGAAATCGCGGCGCGATTTCAAAACTGGCGGAACAGAGGCCTGTCACCACTTCTCAACTTTGCTCCTGACGTCGATAAATACAACGATGATAATTTCATAAGTTTCGACTATCTTAATAAGGACCGGGGAGGTCCTCTGGACCTCGCACTGGCTCTCTGGGTTGCGTTGGGCATTGGTGATATCGAAGGGTTTGGAAAGGGCGCAATCATGAGAACTCATCCACTTGGAGCCAGTATGTTGTCGCCCACTTCATCTCCTGAACTCCGAGCAACTCGCTGCATGCGTCTGCCTCGCATTTTCCCAGGTCACAAAATACCTTATACTAGTTACTAATCAGGATTACCACAGTCTTGGGAAACTCCAACCTCCACCAAACTCTCCAGTCCGCGTCGCTTATAGCTAGAATAACCCATCGGGATCCGAGATGCGCCGTCTCAGCACTCATTGTGACTACAGTTACCCGTGGGTTGATCCGAGGTGAAATCAATACTACGCAGGAGCTGGATCGTATGATGCAGACTACCCTCAGATGGTACAAAGCCCAGCGGTATGGCGAAGAAAAGAACGGGTATTACCCCCTTAACAGCGACCGCGCGGCGGAGCTGAGTCGCATCGTCACTGCGGTGTCACTGGCCGAGCTGAAGCTCGGCGACCCAAAGACACCTGCTGAGCAGCGAAGCGGGGGCCACACTTACAAGGCACTGGGCGCGGCTATTTATTGCCTCCGCGTGGCCATGACCCGCCTGGCTCAGCTTGGCCCCTCGGGGATGGACTTCGACAACACCCGGAGGTTCACGTTCGAGGACCTCATCAACGACGTCGCGATGGAGGGAGGAGACGCAAGCACGAACACATCTGTCACCGGGGCGCTCCTCGGGGCTTACTTTGGCTATGATGCTATTCCTGCTCACTGGAACCGGGGGCTGCGGAACAGAGAGTTTCTCATGTCGAACTGCAAATCGCTGTGTATGGCACTGAAAGTCATACCGGGCAATTACGTGTTCCCGTCGAATCACTTCTTCAACAAGGCGACATACAAGCCGGCGTTAGGAGTCCCGGACGAAGCCGAGGTCGCCCAGAGAAAGGCTGCCCTTGATGGGTGGAAGACACAGAGGTTGGCCACTCTTCGACAGAGGTGGCCCATGTAGGCAGTATTTCCACAGACTATCTTCAATGTTCAGTCTTCAGAGATGCTAGGGATTGGTTGGGAGGGGTCGGGGGTTCTCCGTTACATGTTTCTTGTGGAAAATTGTTTCTTTTGGTATCGGTAGTCTTGGGTCCACTCAATATTTGTTTGAGAACCGAGTTCGTCTCTTCCTGGGAAGGGGGTGCCACAGTAATGGGAAGATCTCTGGTAGTTCCTGACTTTATCCGAAACAATACGTGACAATGTGTCAGTCTACTTAAATAACTACCTAGGTAGTCTTTGGCAAACGCTTTTCAAAACTTCACAAGTCATTGGGTACCAATCTTGGCTGCCACTATCGCGTCGGCCAATGTCCTAGTGTTGAAAAGCCGCGCTTGCTTCTTCCCCTGATTTGTATCCAGGTCGAAGGCAACCAAAACAGCTGTAGAAGCAGTTTGAAAAACGTCCGCATCGTCTTCGACTTCTGTGTCTATCCACTTTTCCTCGGATGCATCAGCCAGCCCATCCATTTGGTCTACCTGGGAACAGTATAGCTAACGCGAGGCCAGCAAGCACGTACCTGAAAATCCATCAGTACTTTACCGGAAGCCGCAGATAGAATCCTGCACAGTGTACAAGGCTATTTGATCAAGCCTGTCCTGCCAATGGAAACGTGCATGGAGGCGTTTGTGCGTCCTTGAGAGCTTCCATCCTAATATTGAAGCTAGTGCGCAACTCCACAGTCGACACCCAGGTCCTCGGGTACTTATTTCGAAGGGGCCACAGGTCCTCGGGTACTTATTTCGAAGGGGCCACAGGTCCTGTCAAGCTCTTATATGAGTGATAAGCCGATTCGCGTCCCCTAGGCACCTGGGAGCTGCGGATTGAGATGTCACAGCAATTCAAGGACAGCTTCCGCACTCACTATGGACCACCACCTATAATCTCTTCAGTGGCTGGATCAATGAGGACAGGAAGTATGACCTAAAGACAATTTCACGTCTTACCTTTACTACTGGCTCAGGGGTCTGCTATGATGTCTTTTCAACATGTGCTCACCGTGTCTTGAGGTACTTTGTAGCTGAATCACACCCCTTTCCCCCCGGCCGGCCAAGGACTTGCCCCTACTAGGAGCTGTAAATTACTCTTATAGACTTTCATTTCTGGTTCTGACCTTCAAGTTTAAGGCCGTGTCTAATGAGCTAAATGCCATGGGAGGACTGCAGACACGAATCCTCAGATTTCGCAGGAAATCTACATCAGATTGAGTGTCCTATAATAAGCACAACAATCATGTCCCTGTCTTCCCAACCGAACGGACTTGACCCATTCTGGGCATTCTTTTGGGCTTCGGCGTGATTGATTAACGGGTAGATGGCCGACGCGATTATATATAATAAGGATTACGAATAGCTATAGCTAATAGTCTACTTAAGTAGGCAGGTAGGGTAGGGAAAGCTAGCTATCTTAAGGTCTTACGGGGGACTAAAAGGCGGGAGGTGCACGGGAGAATAGGTAGTTCCTGTGTCGGCATGGCCAGATACATTGAAGCGGGCATAGGGCTTTGCTAGCCAATGAGAATAAGTGACGAAATGAAAGAATATATATGTCTTCTACAAATACTTATGCTTGCCAAAGGTCTAGCTTATATAAGCCGGAAATAATTTGTCCGATGGCTGTGGGTCAGATGTGTAGCACAAGCAGATGTTATGATGGAAATTCGGGTTGGATGAAGACACGTTATGAACCGCCTACGAGACCAACCTGTGCGACAACACGCCAAAAAGTATTCCAGGCAGCCGGCATAACTTGTCGATATCAGCGAAACTTCTTTCCCCCAAGCCACTCAAACCCTCCGAATGCATCGATTTTGAAAACATCTTGGGGCGTTCTTCATTAGTATCGTGTGATTCTCAAGCAGACACCAGAGGATGGCTAGCTTCCGCTCGAAAGTGAAATCATATATCGGCAAGCTGATAAGAAGTAACAGGAATGAGGAGAATGTCGAGATAGGTGTGGTCCGAAGTCCTCCTGGTGGTGCCGACGAAGCGCGCGAAGCACATGACGATCACAATGGGGAAGACTTTCTCAGAACTTCCTCACCTTCTATCCCAGCTTCCGAGAGGCTTGACCGAATTGGATCATGGCCTGTCTGGAAGCGGAAGCTGGATACACAACAGACTGAATCCGGAATACCCACCCGATCTTGGGTGTTGCAGAGAATCCCCGATTCTACCCCTTTCATGTCTCTCATGAAGACGGAGGATTTACTGGCTGCCTTGGAGCAGTCATATGAGAATTGTATCTTCGAGGGTCCCTATCGATCGGAGCACCCAGGATCTGTCCTTTACTGCACAGTTTTGAACCGGATCGCAGAGTTTGGCTGCTGTCCCTTGTGCAAGTCTGTAGCACAAACAGTCCGGTCTGAGTTCCCAGTACGGGCTCTATCTCTGTCTTTTGAGGTGGTAGTATGGTGCGCCGACTGGGGTATTCTTGAAACAGACGAAGCCAAGGTGGCAATCGTTGCAAAAACCTTCCAGAACGACGGTGTCTTTCTGACAAGAGGTTAGGATATCACGGAATCCAGGGAAACGGTTGAAGAAGCTAACCCAGAGTTCTTCAGGAGGCGACGAGGCTTCGTTGGATTCCTTTCGGTTGATTTGTGTTCGTAGGCTTATGTTAGACCGAGACTGGCCACTTGCCCGAAAATGGCTCGGTGAATGCCAACAGTCACATGGTTCATGCCGGGTCAGTCGTGAGGGAGATTCACCACATATACCACGGAGATTGATCTCTATTGGGTCACACTCAACAGATCTCAGACTCATTGAAACCGATGAGTTGCGTGCAAAGCCAGCAATTGTGTCGGCTTACGCCGCTCTATCCTATTGCTGGGGCACCAGCGGTAAAAATTACAAAACCACTCGCCTAAACCTATTCGATAACAAATTACGTTTGCCTTTGGGAAGTCTTCCTCAAGTGAGTAGTCCTAACGGATGTTAGCGTAACGATATACTAAACAAGTATTATGCCTAGACAGTTATTGACGCTATAGATGCATGCAAAAACCTGGGAATACCGTATCTCTGGGTCGATGCAATTTGCATTATCCAGGACGACGAGAAAGACTGGGAAGAGCAGAGTGGCACAATGCGGGAAGTTTATTCGAACTGTACCGTCGCTCTGGCCGCCGAGGACACAGCGGATTGCGATGTGGGTTTTTTACCACGACTTTTGCCGGAGGCCAGAGACAAAACATTAGACACTGACCACCAAGACCAAACGATGCGAACCTGGTCAGGCGAGTGGGGACGTCCAACATCCGGCCACAACGCACTTTCAACACGGGGTTGGACCCTGCAGGAACGAATACTGCCGTCCCGGACGCTCCGATTCACATCTTATGGCATGAGCTGTGAATGCAACAGGTTTCTGAGCCTAGCTGGGAACTTGGGTCTTTTGCCTCTTACCTTTTGGGCATACAGGTTGGCTATATCAGGTCGCGAGGATAGGAGACCACCAGAAGGGGCTGATACCATCATCGACGAGGCAGACGACGGAAAAGATATAAGCCATCGACACATAACGAATTTCCTGGTTTCAGGGTCCCCTAAAGCCATGTATTATGCTTGGTACTCGATTGCAGAGAACTATTCATCTAGGACCTTGACAGAAGCAGCAGATAAACTCAGCGCACTGTCCGGACTTGCCAGGCTTTTTGCAGGCTCTGTCCCGAACGGTTCTGATGATTATCTTGCTGGTATCTGGAGGCAGGGCCTGGCTGAGGGGCTTCTTTGGCATGCAGAAGAACCCTGCGCGAGAATCCCAACATATACCGCTCCATCTTGGTCCTGGGCGTCCATGGCTGGCAAGATTTCATATCTTCGCGAACGGAATCAGTTCCCTTTCGAGAGCGATGTCGAAATCGAAGAATCGGTCTGTGATAAATCGCTTTTAGATCCCACAGGAAGTGTCTCGGGCGGTTATATTCGACTGGTCGGCCAGGTAGTACCTGTGCATCTCCTGGTCCTAAACAGTTTTTCTACCAAGGTGCCCGAGGAAGACTCCAAGACTCCTATGAAAGGAAGTTACGTCTCTAAGTACCTTGGGGGCCCCGGTCACTTTGGAAGGGCTTATAAAGACCAAATTTGTTTTGTCTATCCTTTAGACTTGTCCGAGAAGTCACACTGGGAAGTACTCTGTGACGAGAGAATGCCCTTTACAACCGAATGTAGGCTGGAATGCCACTCTGCACAGGGTTGTGAATGCAACGTCAAATCAGAAAATGAGACAAGATACTTTTGCCTCAGCGTTGGCCGAATGATTCAGCACCCCAGAGGATGGTACGATCCACCCATTCTTCGGGTTCGACACTGGTGGCTCTTGTTGGAAGCGATGCCATCCAGTGAACATGCATACAAGCGGATAGGAATTGGTTATTTTCATCGAAATAGACCAAATATTTTCAACTTTGCGGACATCCAAACTGTTGAATTGGTATAAGATGGCAACTCGGATCACTCTTGTATCGAAGAAAGATCGCTTTAGAAAAACGAGAACGAAATGAAGCTCAAATAGCATTCGAGAGTATAAGATGCCACCCCGTAATGGTTTAATAGTAAGACTCCATACCTAGGGTAAGCGGAAAAGTATTGCAGGATATCCGGCTCTAGCCTTAAGACCAGATAGATTCCTGATTTCTTTTACGGGTGGTCATTTATTAATTGGCCAGTTCAGTAATCCTGTCGACAAGGAGTGATTTCAATAGTTCTGGGGCCTGTCTTCTGGCTTCGCGTAGAAACTCTTGGCTTTAGCTATTGACTGTTATGAGACGCAGATAGCATTCCTTGATGACCAGGATTTGATAAGATGAATACTGTGGTCGCGAACTATCGTTTTCGACTTCCACAGGCTGATCCAGGAAGACCTGGCCATGATCGAGAGACATCTCATATTCCTCTGGTGCTGGAGTTGGTATGTGTCGCATGTGCTTGTATACCCTAGGGTAGCTATGGAGAAATCTTAATTTGAGCATGGTCCCTTTTGTGCTAGTAGCTTAGGTTGGTATGGCGTCGCGCTGCAACTATTCCCGAACCTATCTCGTACCATGGTGACTGAATAATAAGAGCATCTCTATTCCATCCCTGACATGAAGTCCAAGCAAGGTTGAGCTGCTCCCAAGGAACCTTCTTACTCTTGCCGAAGCAGAGATCAAGGACTATTGGTATCCTGCACCGCATCGTTGTTCCGCACCACGAAGCTCATCGTTGTATTGCTAGCAAAATACCACTCACAATCTATCTCTCCAGCGATGTTGTTCGAGTTGATATCGTCGCCAGATCCATAGCTCAGAAGGTGGTCCAAGATGTCGACGACGTCGGAATTGCCAATGCTGCAGAAACCAAGTCTCATCAGCAAGAAAATAATACCCAGGCAGAGAACTTGGAAGGTATGCTCACATGGCGACATCGTTGGCGTGTTCCTGATCAGAAGCCTTCCCGTCGGGACGACTGATGGCAAAATTGCAGGTGCCGTTGCTTGCGAGAGTCTTACAGTCAGACGTACTATCCCACCACCACATCTCCCACTGCAGTATCCCAGCATTGAAGTTAGCAAAAGTCTCGAGAAGCTGGAACACACTAGGATGTATCTAGGTACTCACGTATCCAGGGTTGGACTCGATCTGATCGACGAGCTTCTGGCAGTCACTGCGATGGATCCCGGAGGCAGGGGTGCCGCTGTAGTAGGTAGTGCGCTGACAGGCCTTCACAGAGCCAATGCTTGGTACCATGGGGTTTTGAGTGCGGTTGGCGGTACTCTGCCAGACGATGTACTCAGGGATGAAGTTGCGAGCAGCAAGTGCCTGGTTGTGGTAGACAGGACCGGCAAGAGCGGCCGAGGCCAACGAGGCCAGAATGGTGAGGAGAACGCTTGCGATCATCATCACGGCAAGGGGCTTAATTGGTTGGTTGGGTAGTTTTGAAAGGTGACGGTCAGTATGGGGAGACTGGGCACCGCCAGCTGAAAGGGCTACAGAGGGAGAAGGTAACCTGCTGTTCCTGAAGAGTAAAGAAAGAAGATGTTCCATTGGATGAGGTCTTAGAGTGCTGTATTGAGGGGGAGCAGTATATCGAGTGAATCACAGATCGACGAGGTCTGTGCTGGTGGCTGAGCGTGCTCTGCGACATATACCTAAGTACGGCCGTGTTTAATCATGTTGTACTGGGCATCAACGCAAAACTTGAGGAACATTCAAGTCATTAGCAGACGAGAAACAACAACCTGCTTGAACTTTGAAGCCGGCCCACCCCATATTAGTAGGAAGTTACGACCAAGCTCTTGATCAATACATACTTGTGTATAGTCGTTGTGTCAATAAGCCGTAATGCACTTAGGCAGTTCAAAAGTTACTTATGACACCGTATTTCTCTCGGTGGAGCGACTGACTGTGCCAAAAGAGGATATCCTGGTCCAATACCCTAGGGTAGTTTAGCATAATGAAGCCCCTGGGAGACCATAACGATAGCGTGGTACATAATTGGTCACATTACAAGCTTTATCACTATGAAAAAGGATCTAGATAGACCAACAAGGTGATAAATGAGTCACTTAGAAGAAACGACCCATCCTTGGCTCTATGCGAGTCCACCAACCTGTCTGTGACATCTTATCGAACATCCATGAGCGCTTCATCAACGTCAAGCTTTCCTGCGACCTCATCATAATCAGTGGTCCAGGGCAGCAGCAAGCAAACCTCCAACCCCCTGAGCGTGGTCTTTACCCCTTTTTCCTCCTCATGCAGTTGCTAGTCCGGTCCCTTCTTCCCATAACGGTTTCGAATGCTCCAGTGTACATGTGGTGCGGGCTGCCAGAACCACCAGCACCATTGGAAATGCTCCAGTCCTCATCGCTTGCGAGTCGAGATCCAGCCTTTTGAATAGCCGCATGCGACCAGGACTTGGACGACGTCTTCTGAGTTGGTGTTGCAGAATTCGATCCTTTGACTGGTGCAGCTGCCCGGGCAGCCGAGTCGGCTCTTGAGGATGAGATAGAAGGTATATGTCAAGCCGTATATTCTGACTTTGGAATAACCTGCAGACTTCCAAGACAGGATTCGGATATCTTTCTGCGGTTGCTTTTCGGACTCGGGGGCAGCGGCAGGGTCGGAATTCTGTTTTGGCAGAGGGGACTTTAGAGAGTTGTCTTCTTGTATACCCTCGTGCTTTTCCATTGTGGCGTTGATGACGAACTAAATCCAGTTGTGAATCTAGATTGAGAAGTTGAAGATTGCTGTTCTGATGTCTGGAGAAGTTAAATTATGAGTGTGTGATGGTGGAATATTATTTCAGAGACAGCGTATGTATTGTGATATTATATCAGCGTGGAAGGGTGCGTAGGTAATGAGAGAAGAGTTTGCACTCGATGAAGGAAGATTATGGAAGGATGGTACGTGTAATTATATAACATCGGGCATCGGTTCCAATCAGTCTTGTCGTAGATCATCCGCCAGACGGCTAGACGTCCGAGTAAAGTCTACTGTAGCCTGTTCACCGTTAAGACGTGGCTAAACCGTCCGAGCCATCGTTTATCGCTGGTTTAGTTTGTTCGCGTTGTCACTAGCGGGTTGAAAATAACACCATTCTTAGGAATATGCATGCCGCAGGCCCTGCTGAAGAGCGAACGGGGAGCGCATGGTCCTCTTCCCGGTTGCCCCTTGAATATTTTCTTCATCGAGACACGTGTATGAGTACCTATATACCTCTTTAGTGCTTGATTAGTGTCTTTGGTACTTCACAGGCCATTATTCAGCTTCCTCGGTTTAATCTGATCGAAACATACTAAAGTATTCATGGGTTACCCAAATCTTGGGAGACAAGCGTACATTTTTAGCATGATAGCAGCAAAAGGGAATCATATCAATACATTGGCTGTCATTACTCAACATCATTCCCATCATTATGCTTGTTCAAATGTACCATGCTTGTGTCTTTCACATCCTACATTCTCCAAACTGATTTCCAATTTCGACTAAGTACTTGGTATATATTTAATAACCAACATGCCTCTTCACAACACTAATCGTGGCGAGATGTCATAGGGTCAGACTCAGCTGTTACTTAGGTTAGCGATAAACTTCAAGAAGTATTTCGTGGGACTCGTGGGCACTTACAGATGCTAAGCTGTGTCTGTTGCCACTTAGCCTTTGTCTCGGATTCTCCGAGGAACGGCTGAGATGCATCAGGACCGTGGGCTCCCTCCATATTGGAGCCCGTTTTGCCCACCTTGTTAGACTGGCGCCTCTTGCAGCAGAACCTGTAGCGGAGAGATATCTGTTAGTCCGCAAATCATATGAAGTAGGGACCTATAGATCAACTACTCACCAGATACCGAAAGCAGCAACACCAAGAAGTGCACCACCAAGGCCGGCGCACAGCCCGATGACAAGCTTCTTGTTCTTCTCGGAAAGTCCATTGTATTCATGCTTGGCGTCACCAACAACCCCGCTAATACCTCCAGTACTGCTGCTGCCAGAGGCAGAGGCGGATGCAGTCGACGTCGGCGGCACGTACGAGACAGGGCTGCCGCTCGATGCTTTCACCTTCTGGGCACGGTTGCCAAAGGCGACTGTCGAGACACTGCCCGCGGTTGTTGTTGGCGGGAAGGACGCCTCCACTCCCTTTGACACGACCATGTTGATGGTCGATTCCGAAGTGACCTGGATGGTGCTCTGCAGGGAGGCAGGGCAATTCTTGAGCCCCGCCGACATGCAGATGACGTTTGTGAGGGTGTACGTGGTACAGACCGGGCTCGTGGTCAGGTCGTCACGGTCAGCCAGAAGGGCGGCAGTTGTCTCCCGTGCTGCGAGGAGGTTCGTTGCAGGGGTCGGTTGCGCCGCACACGCGGAGAACAGCGTCGTGTAGAAGATCTGCATGCTGGTGTTGGGCGTCGGGCCCCACGTGTCGTTCTGGAACTGCACGAACGCGCCTGCCTGAGCGCCGAGGCCGAGTTCGTATGACTCGATGACGGGCATCAGGCAGTCGTCGTCCCGGGTGGTCAGCTCGGTTGACTCTGGGAACGTGATGTTGGTGTTAAAGTGGGCAATATCGGCGTAGACCAGGGCGGAGGCTCCGGCTCCCATCTTGATCACGTCTCCGAGATCTTCGGACATGTTCAGGCCCGCTGTAACTCCCAGACGAAGGGTAGCATCGAGGGTGACACCTGTAGTATTCACTACGACAGGGAGGAACTCGAAATCGCCATCAGTCCTGTGTTAGGTGTCAGTAAACGTCGCGGAAGCTTAGAGCATCTAGATATAGCAGAGGGCGCACTCACAGGTGTATAGTAGAAACATCGGTGCCGAACATGGCGATCTCAATAGCGAGACCATCATCAAATTTGACGTGGACGCCTGTGCTGATGTCCACCTCAGCATCCAATTGGAGTATCAATTCCAGTGATATGATGAAGCCAATCATCTGATCGCCAACCTCGATGCCGGCAGGCTGGGACCAAGTCTTGGGGTACAGATCGATCTTGTAAGTCTCGTCCGCCTCTAGAGACAAGTCGAGCAGCATGTAGAGCTCCAGATCGTCAAACTCGAACTTGAGCGTTGTCTCTGGGATGTCCGTCAAGGTAATGTCGAAGGACTCATTGAAACTCGGAAAGGCGTAGCAGTCCCAGCAGATGTCGAAGTCATCAAGGTCACCATCATGGAAGAACTCGACGACTTCCTCCTCGACTGTACCTGTGACATTTATGTAGACATAGTCGGCCCAGTCCTCGAGCTCCTGCCAGATATCCTCGGTGATGTTCTTGATCTCGGGTAGAAACTGAGAATGGAAATTGCTCAAGGCTTGGGTGAAATTGAAATCGCCTTTGACTATAAGACTAGCATACGCAGTGCCTTTGACATAGCATGACGCGCAGGAGACTGTTGCCGCGCTACTGCAAGTTCAGAAAAATATGTGGTCAGAGGGATATACAGAAACAGAGAAGGAGTTTGAAACACAACTGGATTGACTGACTAGCTGTACAAAGTAGCATCACTCCAGCTCAGATCAAGTGATCCATTAGTCTTGTGGGTATTCGTGTCTGATTCACGTTGGCGAAAATCTGCTGTGGTCAGATCCCGGCGAAGGCCCCATAGTGCACTTTCATTCTCTGCAAATGATGACCCTTGGTGACGGCGAGTCTCGAGAACCTCAACAGGGCCAGAGGGTTTTCCCGGGTTCGCAACAGCCTGGTTGAGACACAGGGCTGCCACCACGGCATGCGCCCAGCGAAAAGACATCTTGAGGGAACTGAGAGTAACGACAACTATAGTAGCCGAGAGAGAGAGACCGGATGATAACAATTCTCTCGGTCGATGTGCCCAGAACAACGGAATTGAGTTCATATTTGAGAGCTGGTGGCCGGCTGCCACGCGGATGGGATTTCGCACCATTAGACTTATACTGGGTCCTTGAGACAAATTCGAGCGTCCGAGTCCTGCACAAGGGAGGCTTGAGCCGCAGATTGGGAGGGCTAGGCGCAAACCAGAGGCACGGAGAATGCATGTTGGACCTCGAGAGTCTCATGTTGGTATGAGGCGTCTGCATACGGATCCGTACAATGCAGTTGGTTCCTTCGAAGGAACAAGGATGCCATTCCGCACAAATGCATTGTGCCGTCCTGCGCAGCGGGGCAAGTCCCCATTTCGTGCATCTGAGTTCTCAGCTGCTCCCTCGATTACGCGATACCCCTGCACCAACAGTCCGAACCGGTGCAGTATTTATACTGATAATGTGAACTGCCCTTAGGCAACGGAGGTTGCAGGATTCTGAACCCAGTCGCATGTGGTGCGATGGGGTGGCGGATTCCAACGGGCGAATCATAGTCGTCAAAAACGAGGCACAGTTATGAATCCGGCTGTAGTATCGACTTACACACGTAGAAATACAAGTAGGTGGGTGGGTCTATCGTGACATGTTTTCGTGAAAATAGATCGTTCACCATCTGGTTCTTCTACTTGCGCTTTCCGCGTTGCTAATACTTCGCAGCCCCGGCGGAAATGTTGAAATTCCCATCTAGGATCTGATTGTTACTTAAAATATCTATAAAGCAAACCAGGGTCGCTCGGGTACTAAGTATGAACAACGCCTCATTCAAATGTCTCGAGTTCTCTTAGTATGTCCTCCTTGACGGCGTCACTTGCCCATGACATTTCAACGCCATTCCTCGCCAGTTGTATCATTTCCTTCTTTCCCAGCCGGCAATAGTGGTATACCTTCTCCATATTCCCATCGATCCATACGTCATGCATATACACAGGATCATCAGAGTTTATACAGACGCGAACACCGGCGTCCAGTAGCCGCCGTATCTTGGGAAACAATACATCCGTCTCTGTCCGTCGATGATATGCATGAGGGCACAGTGTCAGCCCTATGCCCCTGTCCTTCAGCCCTTGCATCAGCCCAGGATCATCCTCAGCGTCCAGCCCATGGTCGATCCTCTCCACTCCCTTCCCCTCACACACGGAGAATATTGCCTCATGAACATGTGCGTGAGTGTCCTTCTGACCAAAGTCACAATGCGTGGTCACATGCAACCCATCCGCCTTAGCCCGCCGAAACCCCTCCTCGAACAGCATGGGCGGCCGCTCAAAGGCGTTGCTCGCCAACCCGACGGCGTGGAACAGTCCCTTCCCGCCAGGCACGATCCCCGCCGCCCACGGCCTCGAGGCCTCGTAGGCAGCTAGCCCATCTTCCACAGGCTCGTCCCGGATGAAGCAGAAGATCCAGTTTGACCGGACGCCAAGCTTCTCCGCCCCGTCGCGTTGTGCGCGGAGGTAACCGTTCAACACGGCCTCGTGTGGCACGCCTCTCCGGGTATGCGCCTGTATGTCAAAGAAAGGCTCGCAGTACCGGACTTTCATGTCCCTACACCGCGTAAGGTACTCCATGGCCATCTCGTAGAAGTCATCCTCGGCGTGCAGGACCTCGCAGCCCGCGAAGTAGGCCTCGAGGAAGGTGGGAACGCCCGGCTGGCGGCCGTTGAGCTCCGGGCGGTGGTTGAACTTGATCTTGTACGAGTCCAGGAGGGACTCGTAGGTTGGGTAGGGGAGGGGCACGTTGTTGCGGTGGGCGAGCTTCCATCGGAGTGCCGGCTGGAGGGTGCCTTCGATGTGGACGTGGAGCTCAACCTTGGGCAGCGAGGCGATAAAGGGCGATATCGTGAGACCCTCCATTGTGGTGATAATCCCTGAGTATAGTGGACGGCCCCGGAACTGAGTCGAACAGGCGACGTTGATATGCAATGCAATGCAATGCGACTGCAACTGTTTCGGTATTGATAGCCCGCCGAGGGACGGGCCGGACCGGCAGTGACTGCCGGTCTCCGGAGACGGCGGCCGTTGCGGCTAACACATATCATTGCCCATATTACCGCGAGTAGAAGTGAAAGTCAGGAGTTAGTGACACCTACCCTGAGAAAGTGACTCGCGAACTCTAGTCCCAATGTAAAACGCCCTTGATTACGCAATATGAAACCGTGAGCTAAAGCGTGAATGATTTTGAAGGCGCGCGGCGAGAATGGTTGATGTCGTCAACCGTGATAAAAGCTTTGCCGGGCTCACTTATCCGGACAGCAACAAGCCGAATAGTACTGGTAAGGCAAAAGAAAGTAGGATATGCCGGTCCGAAATATATAGATCAAGAGAACGGAGTTCTTTGCTGTGATGCCTTACGGGCTCAGAAGGTCCCAGGATCGAAAGTGAACAAGGACGCAGGCGACGGGATAATCAGAGTTTTGATTTTCTTCTAGATGAATCAAGAGTGGGATAGTTCCAGATAAAAAGGATTTAATATTCAATGTCTCTGGACTGTTATGGAGCAGGTCATATAAGCTCTAGAAACGAGTAACAATATAGCGCATATCATAACGTAGAGCAGCGCGGCGGAATCTTGCTCATCCCGCGGCGTTTCCAGCTTCCATTCTTAGTTTCAGATATTGTCACGCCATAAATTGAGCAATTAAGTGAAGCAAGAAAGGAATCCGAACATCACTAGAGCTTCTTCTGACCCCTGGATCTGCTTACTAGCAGCCGTTGGGTTTGGCTGAAGCTCGCGCTTCGAGTTCTCTATACGTTGCGAGGAATGGATGTCCAGTACCTAGGTACTGTAGCATCGTTGCCACTCATCCATGTGGTAGATACTGCAAGGGCTGTGTATAGGTTGGCTTGGTTCTGCACCCGCCAAAAACAGGGCCCCCCTCCCCAGACATAATCGAGATATAGCCAGTCTTGGAGCACTTGAGGGATACCGCTGTTCTCGCCATGTCATGTTGGGTGAATCCCAACCGGGGCGAGGCAAAAATCAGAAGCGATATCGATCGAGACCCGTCATACAGTTTTAAGTCCGAAAGAATGGTGATCTATTCATCAATCGGGTTGAGGAATCGCTCCCTGTGGTCAATTGGTAGGTAAAGGAAAAATTTCTTAGCCAAATGAGGTACACTCAACGAGTAACTACCAGCCGGTTTGGAGGCCATCTGACATGAAAGATGCAGCACACGGGTCTCAAAGTAACAGACGCAGCCCTCCCTTGGGTGCTTCGGCCGGTAGTTGACCGGTCACTGAATTTAGTGACTGTTACGAGGAGGTTGCTGTGGCTGCGGCGGCGGCTGCTGTGAGGCGGGTTTTTCTTTATTCGATGGTGGTTGGCGATTATAGACGCAGAGGAAGGCAAGGAAGGTTATCCACGCGGTTCTGAGTAGTGTCCGTCACGATGTGTTAGCAGTCACATATACATAGATGTGACTGCGGCTGCGACTTGGTACAATCAGGAATTGCCCTTGATCGAACGTATCTTGCGATACCTGAAGAGACCTTTTTTTGAAGAGGATCATCTCCAACAAGAGGGCTGGAACGTGCCAAAGGTAATATTGTTGTCTACCGATGATCAGTGTGAGTTTTGGCTGCCTCTGAGTTCAGCTACCCGGATTGAATGGCGCGTACCTAACATATCCGTGTGCTATCCGTTCTCTTCATCAAAACCCCTTTGACAAGTAGGTACGGTACCTCTGCTCTTTCAATCAGATCGACGACTGTACCTAGGTACCCTAAAACCGAAAGTTGCACCTAGAACAATTCTGACATTTCAATCTGCGATACCTTCCACCAGATCTCTCAGCTTGACTCAAGAACTAAAACCGCACTCACATTACCATATGCAAACATGGAGGGATATCACTATCTCACCACCCAACAGGGGCCCAACTCCCCCCTCAATCTCGCCTCCCCAATCGAGCCCTACTCGCCGCTCCTCACTACAGAGCCGACCTTACTTCCAGCCTGGGACCAGGTCGCCCAGCGCGCCTACATCCAAGTCGCACTGTGCTTCCCCTTCGACGGCGACAATATCGCAGCCGAAAACCACATTAAGTCCTCCCTTGAGCGTCTCGGCCGACAGCGCCGCGACTTCGCGGGTAACCTGAAGGCAGACCCGCAGACCGGATGTGTCCAGCTCGAGAAGCATTCCAACGATAAGATCAGCTTCGAGGTGGTCGATCATGGCGAAAAGTTCCCCCTCACCTTTGAGCAGTTGAAGAGCAAGGACTTCGCGCCTTCCGTGTTTGTCCATCCTGACTTTGCGCGTGACGGAGCACTTGCCCCGTTCCGCATGGTGCCTGTCTGCCAGGTGCGAGTTTCTTTCATCCAAGGAGGATTGATCCTATGGGTCTATTTGCACCACACAATTGCTGACGGAGATGTCCTGCGTATGTTCCTCGAGTGCTTCTCAGCACAGACGCGCGGTACCAAAATCGACCATCCCAAGAATACCGATTTCGAGCCCAACCACAAAAGTTCAGATTCTTCCTCGAGTTTTGCCAGCGCTGTGGAGGAGCTCCTCAAGAACTGTCCTGAATACATCAAAGCTCCACCCCCCCAGGCCTACTCACCCGGAGCACTAGGCACCCCTCTTGCCCATATGACTGCTAGCCGCCCCCCGATGGTCCCAAAGAAAGGCAACATGTTCATATTCCGCCACGACCGACTCGAGCAGCTCAAATCTCTGATCGAGGCCATCCAGCCCTCAGACCAGAAGAAGCGCCCCTCAAGCTACGTGACAATGGCTGCCCTCACCTGGGTCCACGTCACCAGAGCGCGCACCGAGACCGAGCCCGAGGCCATGGCTGCCGACCCCTCCGGCCCGGCGAAGCTGACCAAGTGCATTGACTGGAAGAGCCGCGCGTCGGGGGACGAGACCAGGGAGTACTTCGGCGTCGCTGTTGCCCTCCCCTTCTCTCAGATGCCCGTTGAGGCTGTCATCAAACCCTGCTTTGACTTCAACGCCATGGTACCACTCATCAAAACTATCGAGGACACCATAGGCTCCGTCAATGATGAGTTCGTCGCCCAGCGCACTGCCGCGCTGAAGGCTGTTGCCGCGGAGGACCCGCGCAGTGTTGTCCTCGACCTGGATCCTCGGAACCCGAAGCATCTGGCTTTCAACACATGGAGACACATCGGCGCGGATGCCGAGTGGGAGATCCCTGGGATCACAGCTGTGAAGCCCGATGCGATCCGCCCTGTGCGAGGGGAGATCAGCATGGGATATGCGCTGATCCTGCCGGCGAAGAAAGATTCGATGGTCCATGAGCTGGTGATTACGCTGCCTGAGAAGGCGATGGATTTCCTGATGAAGGATCACGACTACATGCGCTGGGTCGATCGCGTGGTTGAGTAAGATCCCGAGTCGGGAGATGGCAACTCAGGGATGGGGTATGCTTCACACAAGGCTGGATGTCACTTACACGAGGCTGAGAGGACCGTGTTAGTGTGGGGTTCTCAAGATCATGATTCAACGAGAGTGAGTCCAATCAATTCAAAACATGCCTGTCTGTGGAACGCCACTGTGACCCATCAGTCCCTACGTGATGACCCAAAAGAGACTAGCCTGTAAGCCCGTGCAACATCACCTAGGGTACGCATAACCACGAACGTTAGCTGCATAAGTGTTTATGTTGCACACAAGTCACATAATTTATCAAATCTGAGACGCAGAGCCGCTGAGTTGGCAAATTTAGAGGGCAACTGACACGCCCTATCTAGGACTGACCATTCCGCAAGCCGTGATATTGCCATCTAGGACGATATACCTAAACAACGTACTCCGTATCGTAGGTCCTATAGAAGGTTATATGAGTGGATCATTATGTGTGTAGCGATAAGGAGGATTGATTGAAAAGGACCAATATGATCGCCGCACTCGTAAGCTATGCCTGACTTGAATTGGCTTGCAGTAGCCCGCAGTTCTGTCTGCTGCATCATATCGGCAGCGACGTGGAATGCTTACTGGGCAACAGCATAGATTGACGTGAATGGTCTGGACTCTGTAGAGATCCTGCCACTCATGTCACAGTCGCCCGCTCGCATATGACGCCGGAATGGTGGTAGTGAGAGGGGGTTCGCGGAAAGAGCGGCTATAATGATAATAGAGATTGAGGGAACCCGGGACTCGTCAGTCTGTCTACCTCGCAGCCTAGGCATTTGTTTGACTTCCGAGGCTGTTGATAAGCTGAAACATCAGAGAGCCGGGCACATATTGTAAAGAAGTGACCACCTAGGTAAGAGAGATGATGTCAGTAGACTCCTTTCAATGAGAGGTGTACAGTACTATGTATCGAGTTGGTGATCATCCCTGCTAAAGGACCGCCCTGCCGCCCCAGATACTATCAGCAAAATGCCGACCATTTCAGGACCCGGAATATGGGAATTCAAGTTCGATCGTAATCAATACGCAGGTACTATGTCACATTGGACCATCCATGGATCTCCTGATAGAACATCCCTCAGTTGCGAGCTCTGCTGAGAGGTTGTCACAAGCAAGACACATCGACTGGGTTGGTCTGCTGATGTCTGGCAGGAAGAGCACCTGAGCCACAGCTTTTCTTCAATCAGGTTTTGTCTACAATTCATGTAATTGCACCCATCTGGCCTTGAAACCTACCATCTTTTCAAATCAGCCCACAAGAAAGAATAAACTTTGGAGTGTGGTTTTTTAACAGCCAAGCCTTTACTAGTACCACTAAAGTATCTGGGCGGTGCTACGGCGCATAAAAAGGCTGGTGGGTGCACCAGACTGCTGCACTGACTGCCTGACTGACTGAGTGTTCTCGACCCTAACATAACATCCTGGTCGCTGTAGTCCCCGCAATTCACACCCCTAACCAGAAACCCCACCTAAAGACAGAAGACTCCAGCAAACCCACTCTTGGAACTACAGTCATCGTCATTCTCCCTCCAGACATCCCAGACATCTCTCAACTTCACCCAAACACCACACACCACACATCTTGAGTTACCATCCACAAATACCACCCACCATCACCAATCACAACAGCAACGACAACTGAAAACGCAACCTCGAACCAGCTACAACTGTAACCGCCAATATGGAAGACACCAGCCCCATCTCCCACTCTCCCCCGCCACTCAACGCCAAACGGCCCAGGGGAATCCTCAAGAACTCGTACCGCAAGTCCCCGACCGTCTCGCCCACCGCCACCACCACCACCACCGTCGCTCCCACTCCCCCCGCCGCCGCCGCCCCGAGCAGCTTCCCGATGGAGCGCCAGGTCTCCGAGAAGGAGCTCACCATCCACAACACGCAGGTCAACGCGGGCGGCCGCCGGTCGTCCTCGGCCGCCCGGCCCGTCGGGCTCGCGGCCTCGCGGCGCCAGAGCAGCCGCACCCCCTCCGTCGCCGACCCGAACGAGGAGGCCGACCAGCGCATCAAGTGGGACGAGGCGAACCTGTACCTCACGGAGCAGGAGCGCACGAGCACCATGAAGATCACCGAGCCCAAGACGCCCTACGCGAAGCACTACGACCCGGCCGAGGACCCGAGCGACGACGACGACGGCGACATCGAGATGTCCATCGAGGGGGACGACAACGGCGGCGGGAGCGGCGGGAACGGCGCCGGCGCCAAGAAGCAGAAGCGCCAGCACAGGGGCCACAACGAGGACGACATCCCCGTCATGTCGCTGGGCGAGCCCGAGGAGGAGGTGCCGGTGATCCCGGCCGACGAGGTCGAGATGAAGAAGAAGCACCGCGAGGGCGGCAGCGCGGTGCACATCGACGGCGAGGGCCGCGACGTCGACGGGGACGACATGGGGCTCTCGCCCGAGGAGCTCGAGAAGCACCGCCGGTTCGAGCAGCTGCGCAAGCAGCACTACAAGATGACGAGCGTGGTGCACCAGCTCGGGCACCCCGAGGAGCTCGACGAGATCCTCGACGAGGATGACAGCAGCGACGACGATGAGGACGGGGAGGCTGGGGCCCGCCAGGGTAACGGCAGCGCCGTCCCGCCTATGCCGCCCCTGCCGGCTGGTATCAATGGCCAGTAGGCGAGGGCGTTCGCGGACGGCTTACCGCTACTACCGTGTGAGAGATGACCCCTCCTCGGGATGGCCTCTCCTTCTGGTTCACCTCGTCACTCCTCCGGCCACAGCAAGCACATCAATCACCTCACACCTTACGACACGACACGAGGAGCAAAGGAGCGTCATTGATTGGGACGTAATAAACGGCGTTCTCCGGAGTTGGCGCAATGCTTGCGTGCGGCCCCAGTGGTACTACATCGGCCTTTTTGATGGGGAAACGGGTTGGAATAATTCGGGGTCTCTTCAGACCGTTGATGTATGGGCGCGGCGCTGAACAACTTCCCTCTACTCATTTGTATACCATGAACAACACAAGCGAGGTGGATTGACTTCCAAGGATAGCTAGGATGTACACAAATAATCGTAGTATACCATATGATGACCTGTCCTGCCCAACATCTCTCTTCGTGGTTCTCCTCGTGGTGCACATTGTGTTGGCCGCATATGTTTCCGCTGCACATCTAACTGCAGGGGGCACCTCATAGCCGTTGGTCCTACCCCAGGCAAATTTGTGTTTCTGGCTTCGAGCATGTTCGATCCCCTTTACAGCAGCCCCTTCCTCGCCAGCTCGACCTTCCTAGCCGCCTCACCGGCCTTGAACCCGCCCTTCGACACACAAATACGCTGGCCCTCTCCCAATTCAAATTTGTCCTCGTGGCTCGGCCAGGGGCAGGGGCAGTGGTGTGGGAAGTGGACGCATGCGAGCGTGTCTGGGCAGAGGTAGTTGGTGCAGTAGGCTATTTCCAGGGGCCATCATCGTTAGCTCCGAATCCGTAAAGGAACCAGATTTGCTTCTGGTTGGGAAGCTTGAGGGGGAAAGGGGAAGGGAGGGGGGGGAGGTAGGGTTGAATTACTTCTGTCCACTTGCGACCTATAGTTTGCCGAGTCCGACGGTGCATTCTGCTGCTGCTGTTGTTGGTGGTGTTGCTGTCCACCACCACCACCGCCGCCGCCGCCACCACCACCGAACATTTGCTCAAAGAAGTTGAACTGCGCCGAGACGCTGCCCAGGAGGGCGAAGAGCAGGGAGAAGAGGAGCCCTTGACGCATGGTGCTTGAGTGTATATGTGCTGACTGGTCGCTTTAGGGGAAGGCGGAAGTTCGAACTGACAAAGGACAACTTGAAAGCTACGGTTCTTATGAAACCGTGTTACGTAATATGCACAGACCACACCTGGCTCACGGTCACTTCACTTTCTCGGTGACAAAGTAAACATCACACTCATACCGATTTGAGTATCCCGTGTGAACAGAGGAAGTAAGAGGTAATGCTGACCCTAATAACCTTCGAGTCCTTTATTAATGGTCATACATGGGCTACGTGGATACTCTGAATAACATATCCAAAGCCCTGAAAAAGCCAGTCCTGAATCTTCTCGAGGCCAATGCAGAGTGGTCCGATGGTGGTGACCGTGGAAGAGAGGAATGGAGAGAAGACATTGGGAGATTTGCACCCGGGTATTTGGAGATGGAAGATGCTGGGAATGGACTGGCTACAGACTATGATTATTTTAGATTCTCCTGTGGTTCAGTGATCTAAACAAGAGCAATGAAGGCATTACATTGTAAACCCTAACCCTTACAAAGTCCCATCCGCCGTGTCACCTTGTCCCGCTCCGCGTCCCGGGTCCCGGGTCCCGGGTCCCGGGTCCCCTTTCGGCGTCCCGCGTTGCCCCTTCGCCGTCGGTGTCCTGTATCGTCCTCCGCATTCCGTATCAATTACATCGTAGCGTGTGTGTCTTTGTAGCAGTGGCGGTAGGGCCTAGCTCGGCCCCTTGAAGATAGAGTCGAGGGCGTAAGGACCTATTTTGTGGTCCATGTGAGCCTCTCGCAGTTACCGCTGTGTTCTTTGCTATGCATAGATAATATTGACGGCAGTTAGGATAAGCCATCTAACTCATCAACGTACTATGTAACCGTGTCGCCCTATTGCGTGGCCGTTCGGGACGTCGAGCTCTCACATTTACAGATGCATGGATGTCAAGCGACAACGGCTTTCAAGGTTCCTATCGTTATCGCACCCCGCTGACTCAGCGGCTCAACGTCAAGCTCCAGTACAATTTTCTTGTATGCGCATCACAAGCCTCGCACCCAAGCAGCCAGCCCCATCGATTCTGGCGGAGCTCGCGACACAGCAACCCCCCCCTTGCACATCATGCGGCTTGTTCAATTGCAACGGCCATTGCAGGCAGCGGCGATAGCCCGCACCTGCAGGCCGACCCTGTCAACATTCACACTCGCCATCCGACCGTCGATACCCGCGCCATCACAGACACCAGCGGCCGGCAATGCCGCCGTCGAGGGAAGGAGGTTTGCCAGTGTTAAGTCGCAGGGAGCCTACAAGATCCCCAACAAGAAGACTCTACCAAAGAAGCTGGGTGCTAAGAAGAGCGGCGGTATGTTCCTATCTGCTACCTGTTGCGCCACTGCATTCGCTTTTCGGACCGCGAGGAGCCCTCCCATTAGGAGCGGTTAGGTCACCACCACCGAGGCAATCGAGCTGACAGCTTTTTTTCTCAAATTCCAGACCAATATGTCGTCCCCGGAAACATCATCTTCAAACAACGAGGCACCATGTGGCACCCAGGCGAGAACGCCCTCAAGGGCCGTGACCACACCATCCACGCCGCCGTCTCCGGCTACGTGAAATACTACAGGGACCCTCTTCTCCACCCGAACCGACAATACATTGGAGTCGCCTTCAACCGAGAGGACACGCTGCCCTACCCGAAAGACGAACCCCGCCGCCGGAAGCTCGGCATGGTCGCCTTCACGAGGAAGGTCAACGAGAAGAAGGACAACATCTCCGCAAGCGGCATACCCCGACGCGTGGTACGGAAGGGAGGACTCTACGACGTCCAGGCGCTGGAGCAGGAGCTCTGGTCGAGGGACAAGGCACGCGAGCTGGCCGAGGCCAGGGAGGCCGGCGCCGGTGAGGCAAGCCCAGCCGAGACGGCAGCCGCCGAGTCGGCCGCCGAGGCCGGGGAGGTCGAGGCGACCCCCATCACGAACGCCGAGTCTGGGGAGTCGAGCCCCGGCAAGGGCCGCAAGAAGACCAGGGCGGAGCAGCGGGAGTTCGTGCACCCCCTGGCCTTCATCCAGAAGCGCTGGCTGGAGCGCCGCAGGACGCGGACGCTGCACCTGAACCCGCGCAACTACAGCTACGCGGAGAGCAACGCGGCCATCGGCCGGCTGGCGTCGCGGACCATGTACACGGCGCCGTGGAAGCTGGGCGGGCGGAAGGCGCGTCTCCGGTCCAGGCGGAAGAGGACGGAGGAGAGCTTCAAGCAGATCGCCGCGAACAGGGAGCTCGTGAAGCAGGAGAAGGAGAAGGAGAAGATCGCGGAGGAGGCCAAGAGGGCCAGGATGCTGGCCAAGCAGAGGGCCAAGGGACAGGGAAGAGCAAAGGAGGCGAAGGAGGGGGGGCAGAAGGCTGAGGAAAAGCCCGCGGCGGCGGAGGAGAAGAAAGTAGATGCGTGAGCTGTGGGGTTTGTATGATACCGATTCATAATGCGACAATGTACAGACATTGGAAGAAGCTCCCTCGCGCGCATGCAGTTCGAATACCAGGGGCAAATTTCAAGGGTGGGTTCGAGATCTTCTAATCCGGACACGACACCCATGATACGAGCATGAAGACACATCTACCTGCTCAGTCTTTTGTTTCCTCAATTTCTGGCACTCCTTACCATCGTCTGGGAAGGGCCAGTCTTCCAAAGGCAATGGGCCATCCAAAAAGACTTCCAGCTATCAATATCAGCCGGGCGAGACTACCCTGCCCAGAGCAGCCACCGCTAATGTACGGCGGCATGCGCGTCAGTTCCGCGGTACACGTACACTGCAGCGGGGAGAGAAATATCAGAGATTGCCAAACTGGTGTTGAGCGAGGGCGTTTCACTTCATACCCCAGTCGTTGTGGTCCGATATGTCGCCATTGCCCCTCATTCAAACTCTTGTGGCTGTACCATTGCATGCACACTGCCGACCAACACATTCGTGCAGAAAGTGTAACTCAACCCTGTCGAAAGTTTCTTTTGCTGTTGATCCTTGCAAGCAAAGTGCATGTTTGGACTGATTACTTAGGTTGCGATGGCTCTCAACTCAGGGCCAGTCAATCCCTCGAGGTTCTTCACTTGTTGAACATTACATCTCAGCTGCTATGGCTTCCCCGGGCTTCGGATTCTCGGCCGGTGACTTTATCTCCGGCATCTCGCTCCTGAAACAAATCATCCGGGCCTTGAACGACACGGTCGGCTCGCGCGCATCTTATCGCCAGCTGATCTCGGAGCTGCTCAATCTTGATGAGGCTCTGGGCCGGGCCAAGGACTTGCATTCCAATCTGGCGCAGGCAGCTCAGACAATTGCCCTGCAGCAGATTGCTGAGCAATGCCAACTCAGCATCGAAACCTTCCTGAACAAGAACTCTAAATTCAAGGAGTCACTGGGATTGCAGCCGTCAGCATCTTTTTGGAAGTCAAATCTACACAAGATACAGTGGGCTTTGTGCAAGGACGCTGCCATCGATAAACTTCGGAAAGAGATAGCAGCTCACACCACGACGTTGAATCTGACCCTTGCAACCATCCAACTGTGAGTGGCAACAATGGGAGCGCAAGACTTCACGTCGTCGCTTGGAGCCAATGACTAAGTTTTGTAGGTCGGCTACCCAAGTCCAAGGAGACACCCTAGATGACTGCAGGCAAAGTCTGCAGTCGGTGGAAGATGGTGCCAAGGAAAGCAATGCTCTTGTAGAGTTGAACCACCAGCTACTGACCACTCAAGCGGATATCATCGCGAGCATTTCGAGCACTTTAGCTGGTCTCTCCACGGGAGACCAAATCAACGAGGCCAAGTCCCTGCTCCTAAAGGCCCTGGAATCCAACTCCATGACACTCAATGCCATTATGCAAAACCAGCAGCTTCAATCCAACATCCCACCGCAGGTTAGATTTCAGCAGCCTGTGATATTCGAAGACGCCCACGAAAGGAGATTTCTCTTTCACATTGAGTTTGTCAACTCCTTCACGGCCTTCCAGTGGCTTTTGGAATCGAGGTTCGAGGATGTGCCTGGCTTGAAAAAGGTGAAGAACTTGGAATACGCCATGCGAGACTTGGCCTCGAAGAGGACAGTCGATTTGTCCAGGTCGTGGGAAAGCGTCGCTCGACCTGGGAGAAGGGTCCTTATGAGCATGGTCTTTCAGCGCCCAATGACATCGACATCTTCCTGCCCTGGCTGTCAAGCAGAGAGCTCTGACGGTCCTGACCGTGGCGAATCCGATCTCCTATGGTATAATATCTACTATCACGCTCAGGGCCCCATCATACAGGCCGTGATTCAGCTAACTTGTCCGGAACAGCTCGAATCCCGAATGCGGCATATGGTTTCGGCGTGTGACCGAATTCGAAATTGCCAAACGTGGAAAGCGAAGCCTTGAAGAGCCATGGCAAGTCCCCACAAAGCGAAGGAAGACAGGCCAAGGTTCATCCCGAAGCCGTGAATATTCAGTCGAAAGTGACACCGACGATGATAAAGAAGACGAGGTCCAAGACTTTCGCCGAGTTCAAATCGTCCATAAGGAGGCGCAAGCCTCTGCCACCAGCAGTCCGGCCATCCGCAGCCCACCTTGAAACATCCGCCAGGTCGTAGACCTACCCTTCAACACCTCAAGAGAAGGACCTCCAGTATCACAATCGGCCTCAAGCGGAGTGCAGATCGATACCACCCCAAACCTCACCACTCCAAGCCTCACCGGATCCCAGCCACCTGATTCACCATCTCGGGTTCAGGAGGGGCTGGCTCATTCCTCGACGATATCTGTGGACATTGGCCGCGATCATCCGAATCCCTCTCCGTCTGTGGAGCCGGATCCTGCGTGGAGCTCCGAGCTTGTGACAAGGTGTCAAGAATCCGCTAGGCGTCCCATCGGGACGAGAGGCGTTGGGCATCTCGGCGGGGTCAACAGCATATTCGCAAGGATGGGCAACCCGAGTACGGTCTCACACGAGACACCCAAACTCAGCCGCCAAGGCACACTCAGCAAAAGCTTCTATGGCTGGGTATATGATGGCTCCGAGGATCCTATGCTAGATCTGGCATCGATTGCTGCCACGGATGACGGAAAGCCATCCAGCTCTTCTTGGTATGCCCCACCCCCCTACACACCTGACGTCCAGAGATAATTCTCGATAGTGAAGTGCCAGTCTAACTGGAAGTCTGTAGGCCACGCCGCCGTAAGTATATACTGCCTAGGAAAAGAAATGCTGTATCACAGGAAAATGCATTAGAGGCATTAGCGCAACAGGCTGAATATAGATAAATAAAAAGAATTCGAAGTAACGTTCAGTAGCTAGTATATATCAGGGGCTATAGTTTAATATTAGTGGGATGTGTATGATTATAAGAACGAACAAACAAGGTAGCTTAGTCTATCTACCATACCGCGCCGCTGATTATTTTAAAAACGCCTAAGGCACGCTGCCTTGGCTAGAAACTGTGGCTGATTAAACTTGAAACGGAAAGACCGTTTTTAAACACGTAGGACCGTTTCTGGAGTTGAATATATCTTAGGTCATCAAAATCATTTCAAGGTCTAAACTGTTTCTAGGTACCTCGATTATTTCGTACCTAGATCGTGTCGTACTTAGATCGTTTCGTTACCGAAATCATTCTTAGGAGCCTAGACGTAGAGATCTCGGCTAGGGATGAAGTTTCACCGTTCGAGAGTAACTTACTTAGTCTACCTACGTAGCTACTTTAAGGTCTAAAGGTCTTAATGGTCTGTCTTGATGGTCTGTCTTGATGGTCTTGATAGTCTTAATCTTAATAGTCTTGATGGTCTTAATGATCTTGGAGGGAAGGTTTTGAAGGGAAGCCCGTTTTAAGGTTGTTGCCTTGAGATCTTAATGGGAAGGTATCGTCTGGTGGAAAGGCATCGTCTGGTAGGAAGGCACCTGGTGGGAAGGCACCTGGTACCTACCTAGGTAGGTACTTAAGGATCTAAAAACCATTTTAGAACGAAGGGACCATTTCAGAGTAAGTGACCATTTCAGAGCAAAGTAACCATTTCAGAATAGTGAATAATGCCTGACTGAACTTGAAGCCAAAACCGTTTTGGAGCAAGTAAACGGTACCTCTGAGCGTTTTCAAAATAATCGTCGCCGCGGTATGGTAGTCTCTAAAATCGCTATCTCGCATGCTGAATACTGATAGGTGCAACCGTATAAAGGACCTATATTACCTTGCATAATTCTGTGACAGCGGCAATCGGCGGGTACGGCAGGCGCGACAGGGACGAGAAATAGCCGCCTTAACGCTCTTAACTACTTAGGGAGGTACCGCCTAAACGACTTAAGTGTCGATATAAACTATAAGCTATGATCACTAATGGGCCCTTTGCAGTTTAGCAGCTGTGCAGATACGTTTTAGCGAAGGGTTCTGAAGAAGCTTGTGCTGTAGCCGGCCTTTTCGTTTGCACAGCCTAACAGCTCAAGATTGGGGTTGTGGGTACCTAGGTACCTAGGTAGCCCTAGCTTAAGCAAATTCCCCGCAGTCTCTTCCAGCTCCCTAAGCCTGTGTACCGCTACTATCAGGCCAGAGGGTTTCTTGCTGACAATGAGCATCAAACAAAATGTCCTTTCGACATCCCCTCGGCGGAAAGTGGACAGGCAAGGTGACTGGTGAAGCCGATGGCACAGGTGCGAAGAAGCGGTCAGCCGGCGCCTTCGACGACGCCGCCGTGGGCGCATCTCGCGATGCGAAACGACGACAACGGCCCGGGCCCAAGAGTATATGGCCCCCGTTTGCTTTGCCTAAACACGGTCGCCCTAAAAGTCGTCCTGCCGGCGGATTTCAGGCCGCTCGGAGACAACCCCCCTCATCGACAAGCGTGTCGGACTCCTCTGCCTCCCGCTCGCAGCCACAATCTCGGCCGCCTAAAGGCACTGCGCTAGGGGCTTCGGCTCCAGGGGCTTCAGCCACTCCACGGGCGGCTTCAGGCGGTTTCCAGGCAGCTTCGGCCGGCCCACGGGGCCCTAAAGGGGCCCCTAGCAACTCTCCACGGAAACACCAAACCCTTTCAAATGGGCTGCTACCCTCAGCGAAGAACTTCTCGAATACCTCATCTGCACCCGTTCACGTCGATAGATTGCCCTTGACTGCTGATGGACTGCCCACCAGGAAACCCCGCAATCCCGTGGAATTGGATCTCAAGCCGGCAGACCGAAGTAGTAGAGTCTTGTACGACGAAAGTAGCAGCAGTGATGATGATGAGTACAGCGACAGCTTAGACGATTTATCTGATAGCAGTGAATCTGAGCCTGACGAAAGCTCCGAGGACGACAGTTCCGAGGACGACAGTTCCGAGGACGACCACGACGGAGATGGTGTCGACCCTCCGAGAGGCTCATCTGCCGAGAAAACCGGCCAGGCTGCCCAGATCTCATTCGAGGAAATCCCTAATACACCATCTGGGAAGCCATACAATATGCTCAAGAGTAAGCACTTCACCTACGCTGACCTTGCCTCTGATGTGGCATTAACGCGCTTTAGACGAACATGGGGTGTTGGAACAAGTGAACGGTGCACTGTTCCCGGATGGCTACCAACTGCAACATCTGGCTAGCTTCCCCGAATATCGTTTCATCTGTCCGGTACGCGATTGCAGAAAGCTCTTCGTCGAATGCGTGAGCTTGGTATGCCATTTCAGCGTAAGTCGGCCTGCATCCGTTAGTCTGCGTGGCCCAGATCTGACTACCTCAAGGCCGCCCATCCACGATGCCACTTCATCGACAATCTCGACAAGGAGGGGACTTTGACCATTCAAAGGAAAGTGGGCAGCGGACGGTCTGTGGTCGTGTCTCAGTCGCCGTTAGACAGCAACGCCCCTCCCCTGAAGTCGCCGAGTTTGCCGATTTTGCAAAAACGGCCTGATCAACGAAAGCCTTCCAAGATCGACAGAGTCGAGGCAATTCAGGACATCAATGACGCCGAATACAATCCTGCTCGCCTTACTGAACCCAGAAATAGAGCACCGCCGAATCGCCACAAGTCTGAGCGAAGCACAATGACGGGGCCCAGTGTTAGCGGTCCAGTTGACGCGAGAGCAGCCCGTTCATTTGGAAATACTCCTCTGGAACCTTTTGCCGTTGATGCCGCTGACATCGAATCCGAAGTATGGACTTATATAAAGCCCTTTGTCGGAAAACGTTGGCTCGCATCGTTCCAAAGCGAGCATGAGCGTTCAGCCTTCCTAGAAGCTATGACCTTACCTAAGAGAAACGAGATGGACAAGGCCTGGCTCGAAGGAAATCAAAAGTCTCACCAGAAGAGTTTTAGGGCACTGATAAGCATTGTGATTTACGTCGTTGGAGTGAGGGCCACCTGCAACGGATGTGAGAAGCGAAGTATGGTGCGGAAACGCAACTGTATGGTCCTGCCCCCAGAAGCTAAAGATATGCGGGAGCTTCAAAAGGCCGTCAGATCGCAGTGCGTCAACTGCTTCTTCTTTCCTACGGCACACCCATGCGAGTTCACGACTGCTGGTATCTCTTCTATCGGCACTTCGAACGGGGTCAAGCAGACCCCTATCCAAGTGCCAACCCCTCCCCCGACCCTTGCTACCATGCTAGCGAGCCGCCCGAGTCTTTCAAGGCCTGCACTCTCTCAGCCAATTTCGAAGAGTCCTGTTCCAGTACCAGTCCTGCCACTCCGACCGCAAGCAGCTCAAACAAAGGACTCGCAAGCACAATTCCCTGCCGAGGAAAGCGACGGAGGTGCCATTCGTCGACTACGACTTCGCTCTGCCGGGGAACCAGATGCTGAGATCGACAGCCACGGTGACAGTATAGGAGATGGTGGCGGACTGAACTCGAACCACGCATATTCAGACGATGTTATATCGAATGACGAGCCTGCAAGCGCTTCAGCGACGACCACTGCTTCGAGCTCGATGTCCGGCGCGCCTCCGGTGGCTAGCGCGGTGGTTAGCAGGGCCTTCACGTTGTTTGGTGAAATCACCCAGCTTCCTGCACACCAGCAGAGCGAGGTCTACGAAAAGATGGCGGCGATGTTGGAGGTGGCTAGTGGAGCGCGAACGACAACGAGGGCAGCAGCGCCTGGCCAGAATCAAGGAAACATCTCACACCCGTCTTACATCTCAGTAGCCGACGGATGGGAGATCGCTCCGGGCAGGCTGATCTCCGGTGGCGAGCCAGTTGCGTTTTCTACATCTTCTCTACGCCGTAAGACGGTTGGTATGAATTCAGCTCAGTACATCACCCCCACAGAGAAGGTTCTCAACAAGCACATCGCGGCACTCGACCACGTTCGAATCAAGCCCGAGGCTGATTGGGAGTGTAAGTTCTCCGTGACCAAGGGCCTGGTCAAGGTCAAGATGGGGGTGAATGTGGATGCGAAGATTGGGTATGGCGGGATTTGGTTGGTTAAGCACGAGTGCATACTCACTAATGTCCTGCACGATGAGTCTCATATCCAGGTGTGGTGGAAGCATGTTGACGAGTAGGCATCCTGCTTGGCGATATGAGGGCAATCAACATGTGACCATGTTCGAACGGCAGAGTCGACCAATTGAAGAGATCAGGCGAGTATTATGAGGCTTATGTAACGGGAATGAAGGCTCGAAGTTGTGGTGGCCGGGGAGAGAAAGTGTAGTGCAACACAATAAATCCCCCACTAATATACCGGTTCCATGTCGAATATGCCTGTTCCGGAAGGATCGCCTCTTTGGGTCATTCCATGCCGGTGCCCTTGCAATAAGTATGGGTATATGCGAAAGGCATAAGTATGTACGAATCCTCGGGCAAAAACCAAGCCAAGTGTACATGCCTGAATTCTGCTACTGTATGTGGCGGGTGATCATTGGTGTTTCGTTGCAGACCGGAGGCTCTTCATAGGTCCACTATACCGCCTGGAATCAGCTTCTGCATGTCATCACTTGTCGGGCTTAGTGTGAAGATGTGTATGGTGGGGTTTGTAGGCTTGGAGTCACTCTAGACATATATGTGGAATAGCAAGTAGGTCTTGCAACACGGCCATGGCTTGGTCTTAGATCAGAAAGTTCGAACTGAAATAATATTTGTTACCACTCGCCAACGGGAACTTCACAGGTTTCGAACCTTTAAGTGCATGTTGTGCATCACCAACAAAGAGTATTAGAGTCACATAGTATGCTCGGGACGCTGCGTGGGTAGGGCATGCAGGTGTAAGCCACAAGCACCATCCCACCACACCCACCACACATCTCCCCCCCCCTTTTCGTAAATCTGGCGGCTGGAAGATACTGCGGGACAGGGCACTGCAGAGTAATATAAGAAGATTTGTGACCGCGAGGCTCGCAAAATTCTGACACATCCTTTCTACATCCACACCACTTCGTGTGCTTTTTGTCGAGATGACGGTACCCAATGTGGACGCATTTGGTCTTCCAATCGCTGGGGAAGCCCATGAGATGGGCAACACCCCTCATATCAGCTTACAGCGGGACTGTACCGAGTTGCCGCAGTCTGTTCCTCTCGACCAATGGCCTGGAAACTCGAACCCTTCGCAACGAGCCGTCGCACGTGGCAAACAGCCTCGGTTTGTATGTCACGATGGAGAAACGAACGGGAAGTCGCTCAATGAGACGGCCGTCGAGTGAGTAAGCCTCTGATTGTTCAGCTGCACCCTGTCCTGACTTGGCTGACCAGCTGATACAACTTCAAGCGTGGTGCTGGTTCCATGCCCCGGTGCTGATCCTTACGAAACATGGAGACTCGAACCCTTTCCCAAGAACAGTTCCAGAAGATGTGCTCCTTCTAAGCCGATGCAGACGAGAAGAGACTTGGTCACCAAATTTCCCCTGCGATCCAGGCCTGCTCTGAGCAAAGCTACGACAATGGCAACTTCATGGGCTCATAGCGGCATCAGGAAAGAGGCAAATATGGCTCGGGTCCTGAGTTACGACCACGGAGATGTAACGAGCAACAGAACCCTCAAGTCTATGTCAGATGACCTACTTCGCCTCCTTTCCGCAGAAAGGGCCAAACAAACCGCCAAAAGGCCATTATTCTTCATTTGCCATAGCGTTGGAGGTTTGGTCGTCAAGTTAGCTCTGACACAGGCCAAACGAAGCGCCGAGGATCGATCAGTCATAGAAGATTGCTACGGTATTACATTCTTTGCAACTCCACACCGCGGATCGAGTCACCTCTCTAGTTGGGAGTTCCATTCGAGGATCCAGGAGCTGCTCGGTCTCTCAAAAGCCTTTACACCCAGACTGATGGACGGACTGAAACTAGATCACCCGACTTTACTTCAGATAGACAAAAACTTCAAGCAACTAGCAAGTGAGCTCCGGGTATGGACATTCTATGAAACCGAAGACTCGACTCTATCGGGTGATGGCGCCGCAGGCCCAGAGGATATACCCGTCAAAGCTCCGATCACGTCGAGGCGATCTGCCATCCTCACACTGAGACATGAGAAAGTGTACGCTCTGCAAAGCAACCACGCCAACTGCGCATCCTTCGGCGTCAAGAACGTACAAATCATGAGGAAGTACTTGCAGGACTTAGCCAACGAAATCAGAAGAGCAGAGCAATTGAGCCGAGGTAGTCCACCTGTGCCTGTGAAGCTTGAACTGGAACAACGAGTCAAGGTCGAAGTCCACGGGTTTTACGAAAGCGATGCGGTACAAGATTCAACATTGGAGACGAACCTTCGACTGTTCTCGACCAGGAACCATACGCTCCAGGAATTCTGGGACGATGGGCCAGACGGCCTCCTGGAGAAGAGACTCAAAAGCAATTATCCAGAATATGAACAGTTCGTTCTCCAGAAGGGCAGGGCCAGGTTTCTGGCGGTCAGCGTGGCAGACCTGAATTTGGGTGATGGGGACTCCTCATCAAAACGTCAGATGGCCGCGTCTCGTCTCCCCCCTGAGAACATCCTATATCCAAGTGAGCCCCGTGGGGGCGAGCCCACATCGCGGCAGGACATGCGAGCACACTCCAAGAGAACGAGTCCGAGTAATTCCACGCCGAAATTCGTTTGGATTCACGTTCCGTTCAACAACCCCTTATGGGTCGAGAAGGTCTTCGGCACCTTGTCCGTGAAGGAGAAGAGGGATTATTCTGAGCTTTTCAACACGGAGCACTGGGCTTCTCGACATGCGCGCGGTCGCCACTCTCAGCACCATGCGTGTTTTTTGAAGCCAGCCTGTGGCTATACTCCACTCAAGGCACAACATTCCCCAATCATGTCTAGGAGTTCTACTGGCCCACCATGGACTACAAGAGGTGACAGCCTGACCTCCAAACAACAGGGTCAGGGCTGTCTCTACCTCTACTTTCCTTTCCTACATTTCGATTCATACAAAACCCTCATTAGACGGCGTGACATGATACAGAGGCGGATGCGTCAGGGGCGCACGAGGCCTGTTCCACCTGATATCGCCAAAGAGACTTCAAGGGAGCTTCAAGTTATCTGGGAGTACCTTGAACATGATCCGCCGATCAATTGTCGTCGAACCCTGGATCAGTACAGATACCCGTCCCTTCACGACACAAGGGCCAGAGATGACAATCAACTGCTATACAGGATGACCAGAGAGAGGATTCAAGTTGGTAACAATGGGCACAGAATGTGGAAGGTTTCTCGTCCAGTGTCCAGAGGTGACGGTAGGGCCTACACGCAAAGGGATGATGATGAGGCTTCAGGGGATGATGATGATGAGGACGATCGAGATATCGAACATGACAGCGACCTCGAACACTCGGATGCAAGTTCTAACCCGGATGAGATTCTGGATGGCAACGTTCTCATGGTCGACCAACTATGGTTGTGGGTAGTTGACACAAGTAAAGCAACACCCCATCACAATGCTCTTGCACCTAGCTAACACAAGATAACAGAAAGCCTTATCACGTTTTTCCCTTCGAGAGATGGCGACCCGATGGAGGGACCACTGTACCAGCAAGCGGATCTTCGCGACAGCATCTTCAATGAGGTCAATGCCGATCTGACCCGACGGTGCGAGAACGCTCTCGACCTTGCAGCACTGGCAGTACTACACGCTGTGTCCGTCCTCATTGATCGGTCATCCCATCCGAATCTCGAGATCTTCCGTATCTTCGAGGAAGCCATCAGCATTCTCACGGAGAGGATGGTTTCACTGAAGCGTTCCCGAATTTCGGACCGCAGGAGCAGGTATAGAGCTGACGATGGCGCCTCTATCAAAACATCCTTGATTCGTGCACGACACAAGATAGAGGATGAAATGGCTGAGAGGGAGAATTATGAGAATACCTCTGCGCTCCTGGAACTCCACGACATTGAGGATGAATTAGGCATACTAAAGCACCTCTTCGAGGAGCAGGAGGAACAGATTAACGTCATGCTCGCAATATACAACAACAATGGCAGTTCTGACTCCACAGCTTCGACTCCAGTCCGGACGTACGCAGCCAGCGGCACTACGACTTCAACGTCACACCCAGCGATGACGCCACTCACCAACAACGGGAGGGTGTTCCTCCATGAAGCTCTCGCAAAGCTGAAATCATATACGGTGCAGGTCGAAGATATTATTAGGCGCCTCCAGGTAACTCGTCACGATTTCGATGAGCTGCTCCAGACGGTGCAAAGGCTGGCTCAAATCGATGAGGCGCGGCTATCACGGCAGAAAGCAGACCTCGCCGGCGCCCAAAACCGCGCTGTTATGATTTTCACCGTCTTTACTGTGATATTCCTTCCGCTGTCCTTTTTCACAAGTTTGTTCGGCATGAATACTTACGAGTGGGGTGGCGACCACAACCTGCGCCTGCTCACCATCGGATCGATCGCACTACCAGCGTCGGCCTTGCTGATCACCCTTGCGCTAGTAGTGGCTTGGAGCAGCTCTGTACGGAAAGCGTTCGGTAAAGTGAAAGGGGGTGGTCGGAGGTTCAAGAAACGAACAGTACGGTGGTGGAAGGAGCGGATCCTCGCGCTGTCCTACGACAGCGATGGCGTGCCCAAATTCAGGTTAGTCGGACAGAAGCCTCTCAGGGGAAGGGAGTTGCTGGAGGCGAAGAGGAAGAGGCTGAAGAGGAGGATGAAGAGGGAGATGACGGTGCAAGACTCCTGGGAGCGGCACAGAGAGGCGAGGGAGATGCTGTACGAGATTCCGTGGCGAAACCGTCGTGTTACCGGGAAGAAAGCGAGCACGGCGAGCAAGGCAAGGCAAAGGGCAAAGGTCAAGAAGGAGAATGAGAAGAAATGAGTGGATTGGTCGTTCAATGGAGATATGTGCATCGCTGTACACTTGCGGTATTGTACGCTACGCTGGATTAACGAGGGGTGGTGTAAATATTGATCTGCGAATGAGGGACGTACTAATAGCAGTCGAGGTAGCTAGATGATGAGTTTCAGGATACACTGTTGTCGACAAGTAATCTCCTAGGCAATCTGCAGAGTGGCAGAGGTGGTTGGGCCAGATGTAACGGAAAATAATGCTGGGGAGGAAGACCTACTCTTTCAGATGGATGTTAGATAGTCATAATTGACCAATATAATCAGGAGCCATGAGCCTATACTGGCTAAAGTCAAAGTCAGTACTCGATTCGTGAGTAAGCACACAAAGGAACCGCAAACACCACCAGTATGGGAATAGGTCGCGATTGTTTCATCAAGTCTTCTAATCGAGAAGAATCCATCTTCACCAGTGTTGCGGAAGATGTTGCCGTCCGGGGCGATCCTCTCAATATCCCGGAGGCCGTGTCCAAGTGAATGGAGACAAATGAATCCTAGAGCGCTTGCATTCTGGCGTTCCTCCTCCCAAGTCCATGTGTTCATTCACCTACATTCGATTTCTCCGGTGCGAAATCTTACTACTCATCCGAATTCGAAGGGATTGGGTGCAGTGTGCCTCGCAAAGGAGACGCATTCGTATTCGTTTAACATCCCAGTCGCTCCCACGCTTGACGTATTCGGACACGACTTACACGAGCACGAGTGAGCACGACGAGTTGCTCAGTATTCGGGTTGATCCTACGATGGTATTGATATTTAAATGTGCGAATATACGGCAGTTTCAAAATCTCTGTTTTCAATAAGACATACCAGTAATAGAATTTCGATACGCCTTGCAGGACCTCCCCGGATCATACAATCTTCGATTCCAGACGAATATCCCCATCTACTATCATCATGGCACAGGGACACGAAATTGCCCTCGCGAGAGACATGACCTTCGAGAAGATCATGCACAGGAATACAGCCACAACACACGAGGGCTTCTCAGCCATGCTCAACAAGGACAAGGAGGCCCAACGGGCAGCAGTGGCCGAGTACTTCCAGCACTGGGACAACAAGGAAGCAAAGAACGAAACAGAAGCAGACAGAGAAGTGAGTTCAAACCTCCGTCAACTCCCTCCCAAACGCTTCCCTCCACTCAGCCTAGACCACCACACAACAACAAGACTAACCTGCAACCCCTCCTAGGCACGCACAAAAGACTACGCCTCCCTCACCCGCCAATACTACAACCTAGCCACCGACTTCTACGAGTACGGCTGGAGCCAGTCCTTCCACTTCTGCCGGTTCGGCGCCCGCGAGGCCTTCGGCGCCGCCATCGCCCGCCACGAGCACTACCTCGCGCACAGCATCGGCATCAGGAGGCACCAGAGGGTCCTCGACGTGGGCTGCGGCGTCGGCGGGCCCGCCCGCGAGATCGCGAGGTTCACGGGCGCCCGCGTCACCGGCGTCACCATCAACGAGTACCAGGTGCAGCGGGCGGCGCGGTACGCGGCGCGGGACGGGCTCGCGGGCGCCTGCCGGTTCGTCCAGGGCGACTTTATGGACCTGCCGTTCGGGGAGGGGGAGTTCGATGCCGTGTATGCCATCGAGGCCACCGTGCATGCGCCTAGCCTGGAGGGGGTGTATAGCCAGATCTACCGGGTGTTGAAGCCGGGCGGGGTGTTTGGTGTGTATGAGTGGGTCATGACGGATGCGTACGACAACGAGAATATGGACCACCGGAAGATCCGCCTGGACATTGAGCAGGGCGACGGGATAGCCAACATGGTAAAGGCGGAAGAAGCCCTCGCCGCGATCAAGGCGGCTGGCTTCGAGCTGCTCGAGGCGGAGGACCTTGCCGGGCGGTTCCAGGAGGGCGTCGAAGGGTCGGATCCGGCGCCATGGTACTGGCCTCTCGACGGCAGCGGATGGCGGCATGCCAACAGCATCGGCGACTTGCTCGGGACATTGAGAATGACGCGGTGGGGGAGATGGGCGGCACACAACTTTATGGCGGGTCTTGAGGCGTTGAGTTTGGCACCGCCAGGGACGAAGAAAACGGGAGATAGCCTGTCAAAGGCTGCTGAGGCGTTGGTTCTGGGTGGGAAGAAGGGGCTGTTTACGCCTATGTTCCTGATGGTGGCTAGGAAGCCAATTGAAGCAAAGGAGACATTGATATGAAACGGTGTATGGCGGAGATGGCGGTATTGTTTTCCTTTCCGGGACGGGTTTCTCTTGCGTGGACATATGTAGCAAGTATGGATGTAGACATCGACTGCTTCGCAGTATAGATATGGGCCACGCCATAAATTTTCAACTTTAAATCAAGGCAATGCCTATGTCGACGTTCGCGTTCGTACCGCGCATCATCTTGATTTCGCGAGGGCCAAATTATGTTGGGACACTCCTAGACAAGATCCAGTGATGCTGACAGACCATGATGTTGCATATCGCGGAAACGGTTCAATCTCTTTGCTAATCAACGCTCGTTCATATGACTGCGGTTTCCCCGTGGGTATCGATGCTGTTGTTGTTCCCTCAAAGACGTTTACCCTGCCCGACACATGGAGCACATGTGCAAAACTCCTCCCATTCTTCCAATGTTTTTGCAGATCTTGACCTTTTGGCTAAGATACGACTGCGTGTGTTCGTACTTGATGCCATGTTGTTGCCGTATGACCTCGACACAATCACTTGAAGAGCCGTCGTCCACCGGTCCTGACCCCGAATCTCTCCACCCCACTGCTCTGCTGGGCATGCCACAAGCCCAGGCTGCCAACGTTCCCTCCCTCAGCACTTGTCTTGTACCGTCTCCAAGCCTCGCGCACATGACCTGGGCGGAGAGCACCCCTGGGAGGCTCCTTGGGCTTAGCCTTTGGATGAGTAGCTCTCGGGCGGCCCTCCTCGGCTCCTTCCCAGTGCTCTTCCCCTTCGTATGGCCATGGGGGGTTGTTCACACCCTCTTCGGCCTGCGGCTCGTTCGTCTTTGCGACCCACTCTGATCGGACCCTGCAGGATTCCTCGATGATATCACCGACAAACACCTTTGCCACCGACTGCATTGCCTTGTAGACATTGGCCGGGACAGATTGGGAGACGGCGGCATTGACAATCTGTAACAAAGTCAGCTCCGGCCCCAAATGTTGCAAAGATCAAAACTCAAGGTGAAAGGCAGATGGTGAAAACTCACCCTTTTCACAACGCTCTCCGTCAGTTTGGCAGCATGCCACATCTCATATCTCTCAGCCTGATCCTTGTCCATCTGCTGGACCAGCATGAACCGTAACCTCTTCTCCTCCTCGCGTTCCTCCCTACTCCTCTCAAACTGTGCGACTCCCATCTTCGTCTTGATGTCCTTATCATCCTCCTCCTCGTCATCCGCGCCGTCCTCCCCGACAGCGCTGTGCGCACCCCTCCCAGCACCACTCCTGCCACTCGCGACGGTTCCGGCCCGGCCCCCGACCAGGCTCGGCGTGCCTTCCTTCTCGGCTGCCTCGCGCGCCTTCTCCGCCTTGCTCTTGCGGCCGCGCTTCTTCTTAACAGGTGCGGCGCTCACGGACACGGCGGAGCCGGAGATGATGCTGGCGTTGTCGTTGTCGAACCCCACGCTGGGGGACCGCGCGCCGAAGGCTGACTCGTCGGGCGGGAAGGAGGTCTGTCGGAGGGGGTGGGCTGAGCCGGTGGAGGCGATGGACATGGTGGAGGGTTTCCTGCGCTTCAGGGCGGGCGAGGGGCCGCCGTCCGCGCCGCGCTTCTTGTTTGAGTTTGCCCCATTGGTTTGGGTGTTGAGAGATGGCAGTTGGCTGTGAGATGGATATGGCGGCGAGTGCGCGGGCGGGGAGGTTTGGCTTTGGTAGGGTGGTGAACTCATCGTGTCGATGCCGTCGACGATGTGGAGTGAAGAAGGGATAATGTGGTGGCTCCTCCTATCGGTGAGGTGGGAGTTTTGACTTTTCGTTTGGTTAAACAATTCAACGGTATCTGAGTTTAGTTCGGAAAGTGAATTCCAATACTGAAAGCGTTGTCGCGTAACGGAGACAAATTGATGATTGATGGGTTGTTGCTTGTTTGAAGTCGGAGTTTCCCGCCAAGCCAACAATGTCAATGGTAACCAACGATGGAGCCGCTCTTGCCCCGTTGAAACGGCGGGAACTTGGGGAGCTCGGGCCACTTACTGTACTGTAACCTGTATAGGGTACCCAGGCTACCTACCTACATGTCACAGGGATTAAAAATGTTAATTCCTGACCGCAAGGTCTGATTCGTTTATGCATGGCGATCCAACGTCATATGTTCCCCCCCATACAAATCAGTAAGGAGAAGACATGACTGACTGGTAACGTCACCATTTGATAGGTACAAATCACCTTAACACCGTCAGGCCTACAGCCACGATTCTCTCTCCTCCTTCATCCCTACAATCTCATCTCTTCAAGCCTTCACGATGGCCTCGACCTCAACCAGTCAGGAAATTCGCCAGGCCCCTTTGTCCCCACGAGGGCCTTGTACACCAAAACAACCACGATATGCCCAGTGGCGTTTCCGTCGCTTTAGGAACCTCAGCCCTCATTCACAGCTACCCGAAAGCCCACGACGGCTTCTCTTCAACCAGCCTAAATCACACGACAAGAAGGACCTTTCTCGAGACCAGCGAGTAGAGATCCGGGCTCTCAAAAAGTACTTCCCTGACCTTACGTATTCGAAAATTGCCGGCCTGACAAAGCACTCGTATCGACAAATCCAACAGGCTTTCGTAGGCCCGGTCACCCCACAGAAGCAAAAGAAATCACACCACGTGGAAACGGTCAACCAGGAAGCTAGGTCTAAGCTTCAAGACTTCGTGGAGGCTTCGAAAGAGAACCAAAAGATTCCCTGGGCTGATCTAAGGTTCTGTATACCTGAGGTTGCCCATCACGGTGTTGATGCTATCACAACGGCTATAAGAGAGATAGGCTACAAACGGATACGTCGTCGTACTCAGTTAAAGTTCTCTCGAAGAACTAGAGAACTGAGGATTTCCCACGCAGAGTGGATTCTTGCCAACTGGCCTCGGCGAGAACAATAGGACATCGATCAAGCTACCAACCCTCCCATTGCTTTTTCTGACGAGACCTGGGCAAGGAACACTCCTTCCGGGCCTCAGTTTTTCACGATCAAAGAGTGTGAAGATCCCGAGACATACAATATAACTAGGCGTCAAAACAACGATGGCTGGATGTTCTGGGGGATGTTTTTAGGTGGGTTTAAAGGGCCTTGTTACGTATGGCCTCAAAGGACCTCGATCAACTCCGAGAGATATACGGAAACTATCGTCCCTCTCGTGGCTGATTGGATGGATATTTGGCCAGACACCTTCTTTATGCATGATAACTGCCCTTCTCACAGTGCCAGATTAACTCGAAATGCCCTCGCCGAGCATCGAGTGAAGATGTTGCACTAGCCTCCTTACAGTCCTGATTTGAATCCGATCGAGAATGTCTGGGCCTGGATGAAAAACTGGATTGATATGCACTTTGACACTCAATCTCTATGGGGCGTTGCATTGAAAAGAGCTATCGAAATGGCCTGGGACCATGTGCCTGAGGACTTCTTGAAGAATTGCTATGAGAGTGTGCCAGAGCGAGCCCGGGACGTAATTAACAAGGGCGGGGGGCCTACAAAGTGGTAAGAGTAATAGGCTTGATGTAACTATGTAGAGTGACTTCAAATGGGTAGAAAATTGGGTGTAAAATGATGTAGATTACATCGTACGAACAAGGAAATGACTCGTCGAAATTAACATTTTTAATCCCTGTGACATGTACTAATCCACTAACCTAGGTACACAGCTACTTAGGTAATTGGGTGGGTAACCGCCTGACAGCGCACTTATAGCGTCTCACAGTAGTGTACTAGTACGCTATGCGATAAGATAATTGATACCCCAACACTCTACCCCACCTAAGCTGCTATCAATGGATGCTGGGGTAAAATAAGCTCGGAGGAGTGGCACACTGAATTTCGACATTGTTTGGAGAGAGAGTCAGAGTCAGATTCAGATTCAGACTCAGTTTCGGAGTCACAGAAAACTTCATGACGGTCCTCGGTTCTCTTCTCCCGTCAGCTGCAACATCGGAGGCCGAATAACACCTTCGGTCTACCTACTTACATACCTAGGGACTACCCAATCTTACTTCACTCCTCAATTGATCCTCTGATCCTCTGCAAAGGGTCTCTCCTCTCATAACCCCTCGCCCCCGCCCAACCACTCTACATCGCAGACCTTTGTGCTCGACCATCATCGCGTGATTCACGCAAGACCTCAACTCGAATACTTCGCGCCGCAAACTCTCCGTTATATTGTATAGATACTACTAGACAAGCGAGTCACCCACCAATGCCACAGATCGACATCGACAACAAGGGCAACAAGATGGACGCAGTCAGCACTTCAAGCCTGTCCTCCAGCGGGAGGCGCAAGAGGCACCACTCCGGCGAGGAACGATCCAGTAGCAAGAAGCGCAGCAAGCAACAAAAGGTCAATGGCGACGATGCCCAGGCCCACTCCCACGGGCGAAGGGACAGCCTGAGCGCCCCGGCCCGCGACCCGCGCGACATACCCGAGAAACCCAAGAAGTCCAAGAAGAAGTCCTCCAAACATACCAACACCACCACCACCACCAGCAACGACAAGGCCGCCGCCACCGCTCCCCCCGCCGTCGCGACGCCCACCCCCACGACCGGCACCGTGACGCGCTCGCCCACGCCCGTCGTCGACTTCGACGGCCTCTCGCGGCCGACGGTCGGCACGCGCGAGCGCCTGGAGGAGACCAAGGAGCAGGCGGCCCAGCGGCTGGCGCGGATGAGCGGCGCGGTGCGGACGATCCTGGAGTGCGTGGGCGAGGACGCCGACCGGGAGGGCCTGCTGGCGACGCCGGAGCGGTACGCCAAGGCCATGCTGTTCTTCACCAAGGGGTACCAGCAGAACGTGGGGGACATCGTCAACGGGGCCATCTTCGAGGAGGGCCACAACGAGATGGTGATCGTGAAGGACATCGAGGTCTTTAGCATGTGCGAGCACCATTTGGTGCCGTTCACGGGCAAGGTGAGTTGATACGAACCGAGACGGTCTTCTACCATTTATTGTTGGAATGCCGGGAAGGAGGGAGGTATGGATAAGAATGCTGACAGGTTTGCTCCATCGCAGATGCACATCGGCTACATCCCCAACCAGTCCGTCATCGGCATATCGAAGCTGCCCCGGATCGCCGAGATGTTCGCCCGCAGGCTGCAGATACAAGAGCGGCTGACCAAGGAGGTCGCCAACGCCATCATGGAGGTCCTGAAGCCCCAGGGCGTGGCCGTCGTCATGGAGTCGAGCCACCTGTGCATGGTGATGAGGGGTGTCGAGAAGACGAGCACGAGCACCATCACGAGCTGTGTCCTGGGCTGCTTCGAGCGCAAGGAGAAGACGAGGAACGAGTTCCTGAACCTCATCAGTGTCAACCGCAGATGAGCGACAGGCGAGGGGGGATGTGGTGTTGTGGATGACTTTTGACAATACACCCAACAAAACAACAAAAAAGGTCGTCGAATGATCAACTCATTAGAAGGAGCGGCAACGCCCAAAACAAAACAACGCTCGTTCTTCATCATCGAGCAGATTCTGGTTTTTGCATATCGTTTGGCGTTATGGGGAAACCCGGCAAGGGGGCGTGGCTATAAAGGCGCATCATATAGGCATTCATCATGCCCGCCCGTGATTTATTCAACATGGAAAGGACGCAAGCGAGGTTGGGAGGGAAAGGGAACGGGACGGAGGCTGACTGATTCAACAAGGCGTTTTGTGGGCTCAACTCCTTCGAAGTTATATATATTTCAGGAAAATAAGAACGTGGAAATAATGGCCAAATTCATCCTCGGCCACAATAGAATTCCATATATAAACCCTCTGAACTCCTGTCCATGCTAAAAGTGCAAATCTAATCCTCTATCCCAACACCACCCCCACCCCCCTTTCCAGGCATTGAAGAGGGACAGCCCTTTTAGTTCAACCCCTTCTATTCCCATTCAATCCCACCTCAAGACACCCTCCTAACCTCGGCCCCCAAGTCCCCCCTCGCAGCCTCCTCGACCTTCGGCCCGACCACCCCCCAGATCGCCTCGGCGACCTCGTCCACGCTGCCCCCGGCGTCAACGACGACGAGGTCCTCCGCCTCCTCCCCGAACCGCACCCCCTCCACCTCCCCGGCCTTGAGCCCCCAGAACAGCCCGCGCACGCGCCGCTGCATCTCGCCCGTCTCGTACCGCTCCTCGCCGAAGCCGCCCCGCGCGGCCGCCTCGGCCTCGGCCAGGTCCAGGAAGACGGCGGCGTCGGGCCGCGGGAGGCCGACCTCGGGGGCGCGGGCCCAGGGCAGCGCGAGCGACGGGTCGCCCTTGGCGGCGCTGTAGACCATGCCCGAGTAGTAGTACCGGTCGCAGACGACGGTGGCGCCCCGCGACAGGAGGGCGCGGATGGCCGGGGCGGCCTCCCACCGGTTGGCGGTGAAGAGGAGGTGGATGGAGTGGTCGGGGAGGGCGGTGGAGGAGGAGAGGTACTGGTTGATTATCTGGCCCGTGGGTGTTGTCCGGTCTTGGCGGGGGGTGTGTTAGCATGTTGGCTGAGTCTGGCTGGTGATGAAGAAATTATGGGTGTGGTAGCTGGGTGGTAGGGAGGGAGGGTGGAGAGGAGGCTCAGGGGTTGGCTCGTGTCGTGTGCATCGTCAACATCATGCATCGTCGATACTGACACTTCTACAGAAGTCCCCGTTCCCAATCACCAGTCTCACACGGTCGGGAAGTCACTTAACCATATCGTAAGGCAGTGAAAAGCCGGCACCATCTCGCCCACTTCACCTCATCCATCCCGACTCATACTCTCAAATCCCCATCTCATATCACGCACACTTTTCATCATCCCATCCTCACTTTCATCGCCAGATCAACCGCCCCCGGTTCCCCAAAGAAGAAAAAAGAAAAAAAGGAAGAAGCAAAAAGAAGAAGAAACCAAAAAAAGAACTCACCAGGAAACCTCATCAAGCTCACCTCCCTCCCGGCCTCGGCCAGCCTCGACTGCAGCAGCTTGACCTGCGTGGTCTTCCCGCTCCTGTCCAGGCCCTCCAGCACGATGAACGCGCCCCTTCCCTTGCCCGGCGCCTGTGTCGTCGTCGCCGGAGCCGTGGCGGTGGCGTCCCCGACGGTGGTCAGGACGGGCGTCGCCGCCGCCGAGGCGGTACGGCTGATCTCGGCCACGGCCGCGGCGAGGTCGTGGTTGTTGTCGGTTGGGTCGGACATTCTTTTTTTTTCTTTCTTGGTTTGTTTTGATGTGTGGTTTTTGTTGCCTTGTATGTCGCTTTTGCTGTTGCTGTTGCGTTGCGTTGCGTTGTGTCTTATCCTTCGTTTTTAACTCTGTTGCCAAGAAAGAACGACAACACTTGGAGGGATTAAATAGCGAAGAGGAGAAGAGCAATAACAAGAGTAAGAACGACAAACAAGAGGTAGAAACGTGTGAGATAATACTGGTTTTGTTGCGTATGAGTGACTGAATAGTTCCATGTGATGGTGCGTGGGTCCCGCAGATCAATTTGATATTCATCGACGTTTTTCCAGGGTTCCATTCGTTGTTACCGTTGCGCTGGCTACCCGACAGCCCCGACAGGCCCGACTGGCTGGCGACCGTTATGTGCTTAGCAGGTCCGCGTTTTGTATTGCGGGGGTGGATTGCCCTCGCCACAGAGAAGGCCCAGCAGGGTCCCAGCAGGGTCCCACGGGGTGTACACTACACTGCCTCTATACCTACCTAGGTAGGTAACATATGTACTGTAAACTTCACCGAACATTTCCATGGGCCCTGCTCCTGCCCTGCAGCACCACAAATACCGACCGCATGTACGTAATCAAGACCACTGAACTCTTACTAAACCAACCTACTGTGGGTAAAGTAGAGTATTTGGGGGAGGACAACGCCCTACAGTCCCCTAACCCTGACTCCATATTCGTCACCAGCTATGGCTTATCGCCACACATATGTGCATTATTTGAACGGAAAGTAAGCATTTGAATTAATATCCAGCAAGACGAGTCGCGTTGACGGCTACATCCTCCATCAAAGGATTGTATTGTATGTAGACATGTGCGCACGCATACCAACCCACTGACTCCCACACGGAACGCCATATCACCACTTCTTTCGGGCGTACACAGCATGCAACAGGAAACCGTCCTGTTGCCCTGTCCGATCCTCAAGACCAAAACCAACGTTTCCACTCCAGTAAACCAAGTTGCTTAAAACCCACGATTACACGCTGGAAATATCATAAAAACAAACCACGTACTCCTGTCATCCCTCGCCTATCCCTCGTCTCCCTGGCTACGAAATCGACACAATTGCAAAGTTTTGGAACAGAATACAGCAACAACAAGCAATTACAGCTCCTCAACAAAGGCCTCTCCTGCCTCAGAAGCAGGCGACGCAGGCATCGGGCTCGGTGATCTCGCACCGTCTCCCTCCTCCTTGGCACTGGAGCTCTCCCACAGCTCGAAGCTTTCGCCGGTTCCCTCCACAGGCTTAAGTGTAGGCAGGCTCACCGGCTCGGAAGGTTGCTCTGGCTCGGTAGGCTCCTCTTCCACGCTGGGCGCGGTATCCGCTTCCAGGTCTGACGCGGACTCGCAGTGAGCCAGAGAACTGCGCTTTGGTTGTGGCTCTTCTAGCTTCTCCCCCTTCAGGACCGTTCCGTCATCCTCATCACCAGGCACAATGATTACCGAGGTGGGGTCACAGCCGTCGGCGTAGAATTCCTCGACGTTCAAGTCTCCTAGGGCAGTGCGGGGCTTCTCGTATTCCATCCCACCTTCACTCGTGGTGGTGGCTCTCCGGACCGATGTTTGAGACACGTCATCTTCGGGTGGGACGTTCTCCTTGCCTCGTCCCTCGGCCTTCTCCCGTCGCAACTTCTGCTCGCACTCCTCGTCACTGCTGATATCAAGCAAGCAAGTGCTATGTTGCAGGAGGTTGGTCATCTCTTGCTCAGGCGTGTCCTCGTGGATGTCGAAGAACCATGAAGACTTGGCGCTCGAGGCAGAGTCGTAGAGGCCGTCTGTGAGGGATGTCGAGGAGGAAGAGGGGGCAGCCTTGGTGGAAGATGCTGGGCGCGCAGCATAGCTCGGCACCGTACCCTTAATAGCGGCATCGAGAGAGAATGGCGCAGGGCTGAGGTTGAACGAGGGCGGGTCAACCCGGGTGAGGGCCCCGTTCCGCCGGCGGTTGAGGATGCCGACGCGCTTGTTGCCGCGGGTGGGTGAGCGGCCTGCTGGCGCTGACTTGGGGGTGCTGGAGCCCCGGGATACACTGCTGATGAGCGTCTTGGCGGGTGACTTGGGGTTCAGGATGGACCGTGGGCGGGACAGTCCATCCTTGCTGCTGGGAAGGGCAGGAGTGGAAATGGACTTGGTGAGAATAAAGGAGGGCGACTTGAAGAAGTCCTTGCTGTAGCCGTCGGAGGAGCTGGACTTGGACCGCTTCGAGTAGAGGAGAGCTGGGTCGACGTTCTCGAAATCACCGACGTCAAGGACGTCGGCGACTTTGCGCTTGCCCGGCGATGAGAATGGGACAGCTGCAATCTGGTCAGCACTGAGGGCTCGGAGCAGGACGCTGGAGAGGTGAGGCCAGCGCCAGTCAAATATGGGTCACGCGGGGTGCACCAGTCAAGTCTGAGTTCGAGAGGAGACAATGGTATCATGCAAAAGATATGAAACTTACATGCTTGCTTATTCCTGGTGCTCGTGAGGCCCTGCAGTCGAGACCCGTCAAGGGGCGCGAATGGCTGGCGAGTAACAGCGGCCATTTTGTTGAAGGGGTGTGGAGCTAGCACACGGGGCAAACAAACAAACACGTTCGAACTCGAGGGCGACCCGATGCACGATAGACGGATCTCAGATCTGGTCTGGTGTTCGGAACGTCAGACTGCAGACTGCACAGACTGCAGATGGCTTTGAACCAGACAAGGACTTGTAATTTATGGGCTGGCTTGTGCTTGGTCCTGGTCAATCGCGCGCTGCCTGGCTGTGTGGAGTATCAAGTTCGTTTTGCCGGTAGAGATCAAGCTGACCACGACTGTGTACCCACAACTTGGTCTTTTGGAACGCCGTTTGAAGATGTTACAGAGGATTATTCGAATTGAACTGGTTCAAGAACAAGGTTGGGAAAGGAGGGAGGAAGAGGGGAAAGACTCTGGGAGCGAAAGGGGCGAAAGGTGTGGGAAGGTTTTTGTCTTATTACACCAGGTCGTTGGCGTGCGGCTTGCCGTGTGGTACTTCGGGAAAGATAGGTCGATCGGCGCAGGGTGACTGGAGAGGTCTCAGATGGGAAGGGGGGTGGCCGAAGTCGACGAGGCCAGGTACTCTGGTACTGTACGGGCTGGCGGGCTGGCGGGCTAATGCTTGATGCTTGATGCTTGATGCTTGATGCTTGATGCTTGATGCTTAAATGCGCCGGTATCAAGACTGTATACGATAGGCGGTACGCAGGCGGCAATGCTATGCAGTAGTGCTGTCGATTGGGCGGTGGTGTGCGGCCAGTGGTGTGTGATCCTCCTTTCTCCCACCTGCCGAGACGTGTGTTGGATGGATGGATGGATGGATGGACGAGTATGAAGGCCTGATACGAATAGGCGAGGTAAAAATCCTGTTTCTGGTCTGTCTAGTGACTCGATATTAGACCAGTATGTTCTCTTGTCGTCGTTGAGCAGTTTGGTTGAGAGCTGCAATGGATGCGGCGTGCAGAGAAGCAATTCGCTTTGAAGGTCGTAGTTCGGTGGAAGGAAGCGGAGGCGGAGGGGGAAGGGAAGGGAGGGAAGGGGGTGTGAGGCAAGGTAAGGACGAAAAGGGAAGATGGGTGTGAGGATGCTTGTTGATTGGATTGAAAGGTGAGATGTCGTTTCAATCTTGGGACGGGAAAAGGAATCGTGGTATGTTTTGCTGGGACAAGCTCGACAAGCCAGCAAGACAGGGCAGCAGGAGCAGCAGCAGCTTGAGTGGGGGGGGAAGATGGGGTACCCGGGTACCCGTATGTACCTAGGTTGGTAGGTTGGTAGGTTGGTACACTGGTACACTGGTACAGCAGAACCGCAGGATGCAGATAGATAGAAAGACAGATAGACAGACAGACATACCGCGACTGTAACAAGGGTCCAAGTCAAGGGTCAGTTGATCACTGACAGTGCTTCAATTCAAAGGGGCCAACCGAGATCAGTTGGATGGTTGTCGTGGGAGTTGAAGATGAAAATGTGGTGACGAAGCTTGAGGTTGACGCGACTTTTCGCGGCAGAAAGTGGTTGGTTTGATGGATGGCGTAAAGTGTTTTTTAAAGTGGGAATTGCCAAGTTCCAAGGTTGTGTCGGACCTGGCAGAGAGAAACGAGTTGCCTGAGTAGGTAGAGTGACAGTGAGTGTGAGTGAGTAAGTGAGTGAGTGCCTTATGAAACTGCCTGTCAGAATGAAGGTGCAGTAGTGCAGTACGTCCGTCGTGCAGGATTGGCACTAAAAGATGCAGGAGACAGTGAGACAATCAAACAATGCAGGGAGAATAATCTACCCAAGTTCTAGAGTTCCAAGGTTGGTAGACAGGGCGGTTAGGGGAACTGCAAGGGAGAAGATGGTGCAGAAGCTGGTGGTGCAGAGAGGCGACAGTTGGTTTCCGGACCGGATCAGCTGGGAACGATAGATATGTCGATTGAGTGGATTGGTTGATTGATGCCCGCTTCCTTCTTTCTTCCAGATGGATGGATAGATTGATAGTCTAGTAGATACGTCTGTCTGTCCGTCCGTCCGTCTGCCTGTCCAGTTGGTCATCATGGCATTGGGAAAAAAGCCTCTTTAAGTGGTTTTCTCCCTGACACACCAATCATCGCGTCTCTCAACCCCCTGACGCGGTCCAGAAAGTGGGCAGTCGCGAGACATCGCGTCGGGACACGGCGGGTTCGTGCCACCGTGACATCTTCCAATTACACTTTAAGGTCTGGAGTCAGCATGCGTCCATGCGTTTACACTGTACTCCGTACTTTAATTGCCTTTTTGCAATACGTACTCGATTGAGTACTTAGGTGAGTAAATACGTCATTCCCCATCGTTCAACTTCGTGACTTTTTCCAATCCATGGATGACGCCTTTTACATCAATCAGTATGTATGCAGTACAGATTGAATTGATATCGACATGAGGCTTAATTGAGCCTGACTGCCGTCTCGGTTTCGTCTAACCTTGTACTAATTAGATTGGCAGGTTTGCTTGGGCCCTTTTGCCCTTTTTAATTGTCTGATCTTGAGACCGTTGCCTACGCCTTGAGGGACAGATTGAGGCCTCACGGGGATCGCCGCGCTGCCCTGCGCCGCCCTGTTGGGTTGTTGGCTCTGGTGTTTTACTGCTCATGCTGGTGCTCGTGCTTCATGCTTATCTGAGTACCTAGGTATCTACCTAAGTACATAGGTACTTACCTTCCTAGGTAGGTCAGTACTTGGAGTACTTGATCATATACCCAAATATACATATTGCAGCGCTGTACCGGGCGGCGTTACCGGCTCTCGCCCACCATTATTGATACCCGAGTATGTGGCGATCCAATGCTCCCTTTCCTTCGGTGGTCACTTAAAGCCATGGAATGCAATTCTTCTGTCTTCAAGGAATCGAAGAGAGCCTCAACGCCTCCACCCGGGGGAAGGGGGCAGTCTGTTTGCCTTCCAGGGCAATTGCCCGAACACGAGGACTTCGAAAACTTCAATGTTCACCGAGTTTTATTTCGCCATGCCCAGGTGACGAACACGAATCACTTTCTTCATTGCAAACAACTGATACAGCCACATACATATTGCAAGATCGAACGGTGACGGAGAGCTTTGCTGAACCGCCTTGCTGAACCGCACATATGCGTAACCTGTTGAAGGGCCCCTTGGGCGCGTATCAGCGGGACCAGTAGGAATTGGCTCTGTCCAGTCCTCCTCCAGATCCTCCACCGGACGGCAATCGCTGGGAACTACAATGTGCCTAAGTTCCATGGCTCTTTGGAAAAGTTCCTTGCATTCCGTCTCGTGGGCCATCTTCTGCATCAGGCACCCCTTTTCCCATATGGCGCGTGCAGCTTGAGTTTCTCCATGTGAAAATGCTTCAATGGCCTCATCAAGTGTCTGCCTATGGTCGGTGTGCGTTAGCTTTTGAAGTCTCCACGACGGGCTGAAGATGTAGCCCGCATTGCTCGCTTGTAGTCTCCTTCACGGAGTAGGTCAGTAGCAAAGCTGTACGGACAGTATGTCTCCCGTGAGTAGTGCTTCTCTCCCAGAGTTACTTTGATATTGTAAACTCCACGCTTGTGATATTGGAGATCCTCTTGATACTGCTGTTGTGCATTGCGAATATTGCCCATCGTCCGCCAGATATGGCCTGATCACCCTCTGTCAGTGCAAGTCTCGGATTGTGAATCAAGCCAACGGGTGCTTACTCTGTCGTGGGTGTATCGTCTGCACCAAGGACCGGCTCACGTTGCTCAAGCATTGGTACGAGGACTTCTTCTTCTTCTTCGGGTTTACCTTGCAGTGCACAGATCAGAGATAGAGATATTGCTGCATACGTCCCGCTGAACGCAGGCGGGTCCTCGACACTTCTGTATGCATCCAAGCTCTGCTTCTAGCTATCCTTTGCGTCCTCAATCTTGTCGATATTGAGGAAGCAGATACCCAACTGGTTGTAAGCCGTGGCCAAAGCCAGCTTGTCCGACTTGAGGTGGTGTTTCTCGATTCGGTCATCCATGAGAAGTTCTCCAGGGATAAGATCCGGATCGAGTATCGATAAGAGGTTCAGCAGGGCGGCTGCAGAATAGCTTAGTTGCTCAACAGCCAAAGCTGTGCCAACTGTGTGCTTCTAGTTCGACGCACGGTGGTCCTTTGACTTGCATACATATCATGTAGATCCTTCGAGTCTTCTTTGTACCAGTCTTCGAAGGGCGGCTGGAGTCCTCGAAAGTGAGGTGTTTCTGGATGACGATGGCACTCGTTTGTGAAAGCGCCAACAGGAGGCCGCCTAGCACCTCAACGATGCGGTTGCTGGCAGCTGAAGCATCAGGGTCGCTTTCGCGTCCTGAGAGCTTCCTGAGCATGTCGCTGCCTAGCTTCTGGGGAAGGGGCTCGAAATCAAGGCCACGTTCAAGTCGATAAGTGTGTTCCCTGGAATATGAGTACTTCCCAGTGACTAGAATGCACCCAGGGCCTTGAGAAAAAATCCAATCATACAGGACATCAGGATCATCTGCGTTGTCAAGCACCTTGAGCCAAGTGGCGTCGACCACTTCATGCTTGCCGCCCTGGGTGCGGTGACCGACTGGGCTCGCCAACCAAGCCATCACAGTTTCTCGGGCAGAAATCTTGTCCATACCCTCCGGCACTGATCTCCCTCCTAGTCCTTTGGCAAGAGTCACGAACTGAGAGTCTAATTTCCGACTTGTATCAGCATATAGCCAGATTTTGCGTCGAATTTGTCACGTTCGGAGTGCAGATACTGGATAACAGTCTCAGTTTTACCGATACCTGCCATACCGCAGAGAGCAAACGACTTTGGCCCGACCACGTCGTCACCAACATCAAGATCCTGTTCCTCCACTGGGCCTGAAGGACCCCTTATCCAAACACATAGTCTGTCTTGTCAAGAATGTCTTCACGCCTGTAGAAGTGTGTGTTTCTCGATATGCCAGCGAAGTGAAACAATGGCAACTGCACATGTTCAGGTCCCGCGGAAAAGTCATTTTCTTGGAGATCACTGGGAGGAAGACATTCCAGGTGTGCGTATTGTCGTTTGTTGTGTTGAGAGGGAGACTTCCGTGAAGGAACTAACACTGTTGCTTCCCCTGGGACTCACCCCCACCCAATGGTGGGGAACAGGGCGAAAACTTTATCGTATATTGCTTGGTGCATGTTGAGCAACTTTCGAGAATAACTGTGTGAGTTGAGAAAACAGAGGATCAGTTTCCTCAACATCCCACAGCTCAAGGTGTGTTTTGTCGACTCCAGCTACGAGTTCCCCTTGTACTTAAAAGTCGACCAAGGTCCGTATGAGGAGCTGATCATATTCAAAAGTTTATCTGGCAATGCTTGTACCGAAACATGATGACTTACTACTGCGGTTTGGTTTCCCCCTAAGGGTATTGAAGAGGTCGTCAAAGGACATTGTCTTGCGTCTGTCGAAGATGGACAAGATGGGTACGTTGATTTGGAGGCCTGCAAAGTTTCGACAAGCGGATATTATTTGTCCCATATCGAACTCAGACATGTTGTGTCTTGAGATTTTATTCCTGTTCGCCTTCATGAGTTGCTGTGAATGGCCCCAGGCTTCGGAGTCAGTGCTTGTCAGGTGCGGGCAGCCTAGGAAGATGATCCCAGCGGTGGAATCTTCGTAGACTGACCGGGAGCTCAGTCTAAGTGTCAAAGCCTTTCTTGAGGTCAGCTTATATACTTTGGTATTCCTTAGCGTATCGTGGAAGCACTGTGAGGATGAGTCCATGGCTGATGCCTTACCCAATTCACCACCAGATCGCCAAGGCCATGGCAAATCAGGGGGAGCGGTCTCCTTCCATTATTTAGGGAGGTCAGTGGACCAGGCCTTCCACCTTCGCACTAGACTCAGGTATCCTACCTTTCTCAAAATTAACGCAGCTTGCATCTAAAGCCACTATCAAGGCATAACCTTGGCCCAGAACTTGCTCCCATGAAGATGAGCCGTTCACATCCAACTGATACATGACGAGAAACACTCTCGTGTCATTCGATGTTGCCTCTGCCAAGGGTGTTGGCCATGAGCGGCTTAACCGTCCTTCTGGATATTCCATCCATACTCCAGGAATCACCACAATGCTGTGAGTATGTGAGCATGTTTCCACCATAATGGGAACGATTCGAACCTATTCACTACCCTCCTTTGGGGCATCCCAGTCAGTAACGTGCTGAACCTGCCAAAGGCTGCCCATATTCTTGATATCCATGCTTAGAGTTTTGGCCAACCCTTAAGCTTGGACCATATGGGCAGTCGACGTATGCAAAGCAAAACGCCAAAGATGGAGACACTTGCAACAACTAAACAATGGCCTTCTTGAGACTGAGATGGCTATCTTCGGCTTTTGAGACTTGCCTGCCTGCATGATCGACAACGCCCACCGAATGCTTCTGAACAGAGCAAACACAAGCAACGCGCTCTGCATGGGCATCGCGTTCAGAGTCCCAGCTTGCAACTCGAAATACATGTTGGCGAAGCATAATGTGCAGCCCAATAGAATCCCATAGCCAACTTTCTCTGAGAGTGAAGGCATCGTTCACATTCGAATGGTTTCGTTCAGGGTCTGACAGTCGAGGTGGCCTGAGGACCACCCTGTTTTCCATAGTGGACGCGGGAGGGATCTTCATCGTGAAGGCGGTCTAAAGGGTCTCGAAAGTCGAAGACACTCAATATCTCTATCTTGTCAGGGAAAAGAATATCGGTTAGAAGAGATACTGACTGAGGATAGGGCTTGCTATCAAGAAAGAGGAAAGGCAGACTAGTGCACCTACGGTACTGGAATGCTGCAAGTTAAGGAAGTACCTGAATGATACCACAAACAAAGTACCAGATACCCGGATGACGTTTACCGTCATTTGTGAAATATTGCAGTACTTGGCAGTGCTTGCACCCCCTATGTCCCCTGAAAGATAAACCAGCCAGTTACTGACATCAGCAAGTCAGTAACCAACACGTGTTGCTGCCTCCCGTTGCAGCATGTCAGTGCAACAGTTTGAAGCATCTTGCACAGCCATCTTCTGGCAATTCCAGCTGTTACCCTCCTTCCTTTCTTGATTGATTGCAGTACAACTTTCCCAGCAACCTACCAAACAAATTTGTCAACAGAACCTTGGAAGACCTTCATGTTGTTGCGATTGCAACTTTCACGATGTACCTATACTGCATACTGGGGAACCACCCTTACACGCTGGGCACTGGCCAAATCAAGCGCATCTTCGTTCTCGAAAGCTTCCGCAAGTAAGAACCCCACAATGGTGCCTAACAAGCTTGAAGTCATTGGCGGACCAGCCAACTTCTGGCTCTACTCAAATCATAACGGCTGGGACCTCACTCATCCACCCACGCCGGACTCGCCGCCCATCTACCCGCGCATTCCACTCGAGACGACGACCGGCAGTGTTGCAAGTAACCCTAACAAGACTGCTCTGGTAATCATTGACTTGGAGAATTATTTCCTGTCGCCAGCCCTTGGGCGTCCAGCGGATTCTGTGGGGATGAAGGTGGTCGACAAACTCTTGGACAACGCCATACCAGCCTGCAGAAAGGCCGGAATACCGGTCGTCTGGCTGAACTGGGGCTTGACTGATATTGACATCCAAACAATGCCGCCGACAATTGTCAAAGGCTTTGCGGCCGATGTCAATTTCGTCGACGGCGAAAAGCGGACCGGTCCTCTGGGGACAGACATCGGTCCTCTGAAATTGGGCAACGGGACAGTCGTTGAGGGTGGTCGAAACTTGATAAAAGACGAATGGAACACGGCTCTGTACGACCCTCTAGCTGAAAAGGCGGATGAACATCAGGACATTTGGGTCTACAAGAATCGCCTGTCAGGATTCTGGGGAGGAACCACGATTGAAGAGGCTCTGCATGCCCGCGGAGTCAGGACTCTCCTATTCTCAGGCGCGAACACTGACCAATGTGTCGGCGGGAGCATCCAAGATGCCTTCACGAGAGGGTGGGACTGCATCATGCTCAGCGATGCATGCGCGACGACGAGCCCTGACTATACGACGAAGATGATCGAGTATAACACTGCCGGGGGCTGGGGCTTCCTCCTGAGTACTGAACAGTTCGTGGAAGGGGTGCAGAACATGCAGACATCTGATCCCGCGTTCTAGGACATCAGGACGGGGTTCTAGTCTAATTCTCGAAAGTGCTCGCTTATCACATTCTCTCTGATTGTTGCCTCGTGTGAAGATCAGAGAGATGTAGGTCTGATAGTCTGATTGTTAATGATGAGGAATTGTCCATGATGAGGGGAATACTCCCCAGTACGGTTCCTTCACAAAAGTTCTCACAAGAACACTCTTTGACCTGATCCGTCACTCCTCCGTACCACACAATCCCCCCTTTACGAGCAAGGCGAGACTCCGAGACGACGTAAACAAGACGACGTAAACCTTGACTCTGTCCCGGACAGGCACCTTCACAGGGCCGTTATCGTGGACTCTATAGAACTCATTAAACCGTTGCCAACCCCTAGCTCCTATAAAAACCTTTCGACCCGTTCGTAGGTCGTGTAGTTTTGTTACTTGCCGTTGCCCTACAGACGAGACTGCTGCAAGTCAAAGGAATTACCTCAATAAAACCACAAATAAAGTGCCAGATACACGTATGACGTTAACCCTTCACCGTCATCTGCAAGCCACTCAGCCACTGCAGCACTCGGCAGTCCTCGGCAGTCCTCGGCAGCGCTTCAGGTACCCTCCTTGTCCTCCGAGAGACACATCAGCTAGTGACTGATATCGCCAAGTCACCCCAATCAAAGTTTGGAAAGCATCCTAGAGATCCATCTTTTTTGTATTTCCAGCTGCCATCAAAAAAACCAAAGAAAAACCCCTCAAGGAGCACGGGTGTAGTTTAATAGTATCTACCTGTTTACAAAAGCCTTTCGAAACGATATCGCGGAGCTATCCAAACTATAGATGCCGGGCGTGCCGGGCTACGTAATTGAGAATATATATATAGTTTCGCGTGCGACCCTAACCCTATAAGGCCCAGGATTTACCTCGCCTTAAACCTTCGGAACCTTCCACTAGGTTTATCGATCTCGACTGGGCCCATCTGATAACTTTTACGACGACTCCACAGTGGGTCACGGAGCTTGCCCGAGGGGTGCGCAGGTTATCAGATGGCGCTAGTAGAACCTGCGCATGTCATTAGATAGATTTTTATCTACTGGGTAGCGGTAGCATCCTTGCAATATGTGCGTTGATGTTCCCACTTGTCCACGCGGTGACTCGTCCACTCGTCCGTTCTTTATGGGTCGCTGAGTGAAAACTTTCTGTAATCTTCTTGTCACTCAATACATAACTAACGGAAACAGGCGGGCGGCGGCCTGACATCGGCACATCGATGCTTCGTTGCCACGGGGGTGTATACACCGAGCACCCTGCGGACAAAGGTTTCAAGCTTTGGTATAAGTCCACTCGATCGACAAACCTGTCCCCTGACCAATGATGAAAGTTCGAACTAGGATAATCGTGTAAAGATTGGTTATGTATCCTCGTCCGATTGTAGAAAGTGGCTCCCCGAGAACCGAGCCCGTAAAAGCATATCAACTCCATTACCCCCCAGCCCAGTCGCGAGCTGCTTGCACATTATCTCAAATTCTTCCAATGGTGCATAGCTACCTACTATAGACACCATGAAGTTCAGCTCAGCGTCTTTGGCTGGCCTCCTTCTGCTCGCGCCCCACGAGGCTCTTGCTAAGAAAAAGGCCTCAAAGCTTGCAGACTACTGTTTCTACAGCATATATTCGACGCTCGATTCGTACACCTTCTACGACCCCTCCAACTCATCGAGCAGCACAGCATTCTGCACGGATACGATCTATGTCACCTCCTTGTACGCTTCGGCCAAGGTGTACTGCGACACTCGGCAATGGACAGCTACCATCCCGTATTGGAAAAGCCTCTGCAAGAAGAAAAAGACGGCATTGATGGACTTGACCACCATTGAGGCCAATGTCACCACGGAGTATGCTACGTCGCTACCAGAAATCGATCCTGAAACAAGCCCGACAGAAACGACAGCGAATATCACGTCGCCCGTTCGGCTCACTGAGTCTTACTATCATCGCGCCCTGAGGACATATGTAAGTGGCATGCTCTCCCCACCACTTCATACCACGTTATAAAGCAGGATTATCCCCCCCAAACCATTTCCTACACTGACGGATGCCCGCCGACTACAGGTTCAAAAAGATAGTACTGCGGCCAAGAACATGAAGTTCGGGTGGGGCCTGATGGGATTCTGGGGCCTCATTTTGGTCCTCGGAATGATCGACAAGGCATGGTACACTCTCGTGACACTTCGACGAGACAGCAAGCTCAAGAAGGCCGGCATAGAGGGCACTTCCTCCTCTTCAATGTCGACGCCGCCGGGGGTGTGGCACTGGATCCGCACCCACCTCATCATTCCTGCCGGACTGGCCCCCTTGGCCGAGAGCCACCAACGCAGGGTCCTTTGGCATACGATCCCGAGACGTCTGGACCTCGTGATTGTCTTCCTTTGGTGGGTACTGACGATCATCTTGAGTTGCGTCGACTACAACAGCTTCTCGGGCGATATCTCGATGCCGAGCTTGTTCCATCAGAACTGGAAGTACGTCGGCAAGCGCACACCAATCTTGTCATTTGCGTGCCTCCCGTTCTTATGGCTCTTTGGAGTACGAAATAACCCCTTTATCTGGGCGACGAGGTTCTCGGCACGGTCTTTCAACATCTTCCATCGTCATGTCGCTGTGGTGGCCACCGTGGAGGCCCTCGTGCATGCCATCGCATATTCAGTGGTGTATATTTATTACGGTCAGTAGAGGTAGTCGATGATCCCTCACTTGTCGACTTGGCTGACGCCCCTATTCGTACACAGATGACAGATATTCCGACGACTTGGCTAGACCATATTTCCGCTGGGGAATTGTCGTAAGTATCTTCACAGGACGGTATACTTGACGCTGATGCTGACATAACATCCAGGCCCTTGTCTTGATGTGCTGCCTTGTCGCCTCGTCTCACTCCTGGGTACGCACAAAGTCGTATGAGTTTTTCCTAATTACTCACGTCGTATTTGCGATTCTCACCATCTACTCTCTCTTCTAGTAAGTTACGGTGCTCTTGGAGTATGTGATGGTATACACTAACACAAGCATAGCCACACATATCCAGAATATGCTCAAGGTTCCCCTTACAAGAACTACCTCTGGCCAATAGTCGCCATCTGGTCCTTCGAGAGAGCTGTTCGCCTTGCTCGACAAGCCTACTGCAATCTGCGCGTCAAGTTCAACAAGGGTCTCATCCGTACCAAGTCTACCATCTCTTATGACGAGAGCGCCGATCTCGTGAGAATCGAGGTCACCCCTGCCGCCAGCTTCTCTTCGCTACTCTACGGTCCTGCTCCTGGTCAATTCTACTACCTCTACCAGCCGTTCACGATGAAGGGCTGGGAGAACCACCCTTTCACCTTGGGGGCGTATATCAAAGGGGAAAGTTCCAAATCTCCAGATGCTCAATCCCACGAGAACACATCCGACAAACTCATCTTCTATGTTCGTCCTTACGACGGCTGGACACGCCAGGTCCGCGACAATTGCAGGAAGGCCACGGAAAAGGGCGGCGTTATTCATCCCAGCCTCATCGTGGAAGGGCCGTATGGCCACGGCCTGCCACTGCACCATTTTGATACACAGCTCTTTATTGTCGGCGGCACGGGTATCGCATCTGCAGTGCCTTATATCCAGGACTACATGGAGAGGGCAAGTAACGGGACCGGCCTGAAGACGACCAAGGTCCACCTTGTGTGGTCGGGCAAGCAGGAGGCTCTCTTCGAGTGCATCACGCGTTCCGAGGAGCTCCGTGGAGTATTGGGAAGGAGTGACATCCAGCTCTCGTTCTACTGCACGAACGGTCGCCGGGAGAATGAGTCCAGTGACGAAGGTGTGAGGCTGGATGGCAAGGCAAGGGGCGGAGAGGACGGAGACAAGCTCGAGCCGGCCGTCACCTCCCTGCCCCATGACAGCGAGAAGACCGGGGCTATGAGCCCCATCAGCCAAGACGATCTTGACCTCAATATCCAGTATGGTCGACCCGACGTGCGCTCGATTGTGGCATTAGCCAGCGAGGACGCGTCGGCCTCGTCATCGTCACTCGCTGTCCTGACGTGTGGCCCTGCACAGATGGCCGATGATACTCGGTCAGCGGTGCATGCGGTGATGAGAGGGGGCTTCCGGAATGTCGAGTACTTTGAGGAGACGTTTGGGTGGTGATTGGTTCTTACATCAGACCATAGTATAATGTTACACAAGAATCAATGAATGAAGACAGATACTTATTGATTAGTTCCGGGAACGTCCGATGAGTTCAACCTACGAGAATCTGTAGTATCATTCCTAGTGCCCTCTTAACCATCCCCTCCTGAAGCACCCGTCCTCTCGCCGTTCTTCCAGAATGAAATGACATCCATCCTGTCGGCAGGATTATCTGTCACACACTCTCATAAGTCTACAAGAATCGACTTGCTTACAATTGTATTATGAACATGAATATCTTCACAATATAACAGCCTATAGCAAGGAGATTTTAAGTGGAGGTTATAATACGTAGGTACTTATTATTTATAGTTATGAGTGGATTATTTTTAGTGTAAATAAGTGCTTATGCCTTCCGTTAGGAAGGTTGATGTTTGTTTTACAAGGCGGGCGAGTATAATAGAAAATTGTTACCCTTGAGATTATGCTACCTGTTTTTAATTCTGATTGGCTCTGAATTATAATTATGCTGATTCGTTATAGCATCTGTCTAAAGGATCTGATTGGCTGTGAAAAGCAGTGATTTTAGCCGTTGAACGGCTAAGAGAACTAGAGATTATTAGGTCTTTAAATGCCTGCCGGAAGACCTACGGTTACTTTAAGGCTTAGATAAGGTCGGACCTACGATAAGGCTTTTCACCGTAGACCTTAGGTTCGAACTAAGATACACGCTCGAGTTTTAATCCGATTAAGAAGAACTTACCTAAATCTGAAACTTAAGAAAAAGGGCTATTAAACGGTATATTTAATTAAATCGTAGCCCTTAAGGTAGGCTTAGTATTAAAGCTAATAGTCTTAATTCCTTAGGTTTCTAAAGTTCTTAACCCGAACCCTAGCCTTTCCCTTCCTTTTTCTTTACCGAAGGGTTATATAAGCCTTTAGATTCGAATTAAGTAAGTAAGTAAGTAACTAAGTAACTAAGTAACTAAGTAAGTAACTAAGTAGGTTAGCTAGTAGGTTAGCTAGTAAAGTAGCTAGTAAGTTAGTTAGTTAATTATTAAGTAATTAAGTAAGTTAGTAAGTAAGTTAGTAAGTAAGTAAGTAAGTAAGTAAGTAAGTAAGTAAGTAAGTAAGTAAGTAAGTAAGTAGGTAAGTAAGTAAGTAAGTAAGTAAGTTAGTTAGTAAGTTAGCTAGTAAAGTAGTTAATAAAGTAGTTAGTAATTTAGTTATTTAATTATTAAGTAATTAATTAACTAAGTAACTAAGTAGATAAGTAAGTAAGTAAGTAGGTAAGTAAGTAAGTAAGTTAGCTAGTAAAGTAGTTAGTAAAGTAGCTAGTAGTTTAAGTATTTAATATTTAAATAAGTAAGTAAGTTAGTTAGTTAATAAGGTAGTTAGTAAGTAAATTCGCTATTAAATAAGTAAATAAGTAAGTAGGTAAGTAAGTATATAAGCTATTTAGTAAGTTAACTATTAACTAAGTAAGTAAGTAGGTAAGTAAGTAAGTTAGTTAGTTAATAAGTTAGCTAGTAAGTTAGTTAGTAGCTTAGCTAATAAGTTAGCTAGTAAAGTAGTTAATAAAGTAGCTAGTAATTTAGTTATTTAATTATTAAGTAATTAATTAATTAAGTAACTAAGTAGGTTAGTTAGTAAGTAAGTAAGTAAGTAAGTAAGTAAGTTAGCTAGTAAAGTAGTTAGTA
>JALQBC010000077.1:15395-84444 GCA_023375675.1 Cytospora piceicola | reverse complement strand
AGTAAATAAGTAAATAAGTAAATAAGTAAATAAGTAAATAAGTAAATAAGTAAATAAGTAAATAAGTAAATAAGTAAATAAGTAAATAAGTAAATAAGTAAATAAGTAAATAAGTAAGTAAGTAAGTAAGTAAGTAGGTAAGTAGGTAAGTAAGTAAGTAAATAAGTAGGTAAGTAAGTAAGTAAGTAAGTAAGTAAGTAAGTTAGCTAGTAAGTTAGCTAGTACGTTAGCTAGTATATTAGCTAGTAAAGTAGTTAGTAAAGTAGCTAGTAATTTAGTTATTTAATTATTAAGTAAGTATATAAGTAAATAAGTAAGTAAATAAATATTTCGCTACTTAAAGCTATAGAAAAGATAATAAAGTAACGTTTAAAAGGCGTTACTTTATTAAATTTAAAGTAGCTTAAATAACGTATTTAGTTATTAAGCTTCCGATTCTTTTTAATAAAAGGCCTTTTTAGTAAGCAGTTCTACTACTGTTCTTTAGTTTAAGTTATATATTTTACTTAAATAAGTATAAGTATACTTATTTTAAACTTTTACTTAATATACTTAAAAACCTTACTTTTATATTTTAACGTAGATTACTATTTATAAAATATACTAGATTAATTTTAAAGCGTAAAAGTATTAATAAGGTATTAAAATTTAAGTTTAAAAAATCTAATAAATAAGTTTATATTTAAATATAAGTATACTTACTTTAAACTATAAAAGTATACTTACCTTAAACTTTTACTTAATATACTTAAAGCTTATCCTTTTATATTTTAATATAAATTAGTATTTATAAAGCTTATTAAATTAATTTTAAAGTATAAGAATATTAAAAAGGTATTAAAATATAAGTTTAAAACATTTTAATAAATAAGTTTATATTTAAATATAAGTATACTTACTTTAAACTTTAAAAATATACTTACCTTAAACTTTTAAAGAATACTTACCTTAAACTTTTACCTAATATACTTAAGGCTTTTACCTTTATATTTTAATGTAGATTACTATCTATAAATCCTGTTAAATTAATTTTAAAGCGTAAAAGTACCGAAGAGGTATTAAAATCTAAGTTTAAAAAAATCTAACAGATAGGTCTACATTTAAACATAAGTATACTTACCTTAAACTTTTACTTAGTATACTTAAAGCCTTTCCTTCTATATTCTAGCGTAGAGTAGTATATATAAAGCCTGCTAGATTAATTTTAGCCTATAAAAGTAGCGAGAAGGCACTAAAATTTAAGTTTTAAGAAATCTAACAGATAAGTCTGTATCTAAACATAAGTATACTTACCTTAGACTTTAAAAGTATACTTACCCTAGACTATAAAAGTATACTTACCCTAGACTATAAAAGTATACTTACCCTAGACTATAAAAGTATACTTACCTTAGACTATAAAAGTATACTTACCCTAGACTGTAAAAGTATACTTACCTTAAACTATAAAAGTATACTTACCTTAAACTTTAAAAGTATACTTACCTTAAACTATAAAAGTATACTTACCTTAGACTATAAAAGTATACTTACCTTAGACTGTAAAAGTATACTTACCTTAGACTTTAAAAGTATACTTACCTTAGACTATAAAAGTATACTTACCTTAGACTTAAAAGAAACAGACTTTAAAATTATTCTTTAAGAAATAGCTTAGTTTTTTTAAAAAGAAATTGTTTTACTTAACCGCTTATAAAGAGATATTACTTAAAAGGATATTATAATTTTTATAGTAGGATAATAGTTAGGTTTCTATTTATAGTACTTTTACTACGTTTTATATTTTATACTATAAATGTTTTTATTTTACTTTAAGTTTAGTTATTACTTTCTTTAATTCGAAGCTTATTTCTCTTTTATTTACTATTACTGTTCTAATTATCGCCTCTAATCCCTACCGCTCTCCTTTAAACTATCTTAAATCTTAATTACCTCGGCTTTAAGGACTAAACTATAGCCTAACCTAGTTTATATCTAAATTTTAAACGTTAGAAATAGCCTACCTTTACCCTTATACGTTTTTAGTATTCTACCTACTATATTTAGAAAGCTCTGAATATTTCGAAACTACCTAAGAAAACTACTATTACCGGAAGTAAAACGCGATACCGCTTATCTTTTACGAAACCTAGTAAGTTCCCTCTTTATAACCTCTTTATTGTACTTTTTAAGTAGCTTTAAAAGTAGGCTAAAGTTCCGAGTTACTAGTTGTTAAAAATAACGGCGGCGATACTTAGATAATTTATCTTGCCGGTAGTCCTATAATTATAAAAGGGATTAGTTAACAAGCTTCTAAAATAAATAAATTAAAAGACTTATATTTAGAACGTTGCTATTTATACCTTTTTCTTTTAACTTAATAAGAAACGTAAGAAAAGCTAGTAGGGTATCTAGATTCATTAGAATATAAACAGCTTTAGCAAGTCTTCCTTAAGCCGCTTCTAAGCTTTGTTAATCCGATTTCTCTATTATAGGTTTATAGCCGTCGATAATTAACTGTAGTATAGCTTTCGTAGTATACACATCCTGTATAAAACCCTTTAAAAAGGGCTCCGCCTATAAAAAAGAAGTTAGTAATTAACACTTTAATAAACCTATTAGATAAAAAAAATTATAGTAACTTATAAACTCGTAGTCAGGGTATTAATACTTAGTATAGTATATATACTTCAGGCCCCTTTTAAAGCTATAGTAGTTATACGGCTTATAAAGGCTAATATCTTTATAGCGGAAGCAGGTATAGTAGCAGATCTTAACTATAAATCTTTTAGGCTAAATATTAATTCTTAGTAGTTAAACACGCTTTTTACGTTTTAACTTATATAAAGGTATTATTACTTTTAACCTGTATTCCTATTAGCGTCTAAACACTATAAACTTTAAAAACAAGTGTAATATACTGTAAATATACTTATAACTATAAGAAAATAACTAAATTATAAAGTACTTACTAAAGTTATATTACTTTTAGTACTTAAGAATATTTAAAGATATACTATAACTCTATTCCTATTTATAGTACTTAAGCCTTAGCCCTTTCACCTAGTATCCGCTAGTTTCAGGGTATTGTAAATTACTACCTGTTAAATCTTCTTTACCTTTAAACCTACAGGCTAAAGAAAAGCCTACTAAATACTTAAAGATAGATCCTTTTCTATACCTTATAAAGTAGAAGATAAAATCCTCTTCTATACCTTAAAAGGTAGAAGATAAGAAATCTAAGCAATAAACGGCTTACCTTTAGCAGATCGTAGCAATAAGGCTACTTTACAGCTTACAGGACCGTCTTATAAAGTATTTAACCTCGTTCGAGTTTAAATTATAATATACGAATTACTACCGTTTACTTTAAGACCGGTAAATTAATCGCCTGCTAAAGTATAAGGCCGAGGCCTATTTTTAAAACTATTACGGCTTTCTAGTATAAATTCTAACCTAAAGGTATTCAGTTATTATTTAGCCGTAGAGACCTTAAGCTTAAGAGAGCAGCTTATTAGTAACCTTTAGTAAGTAAACATCTCCTATTACTATTTACTTAAAAGTTAGCTATTAGCTAATCGTCTATAAAGCCGATCTAATAGCTTTTATAGGCTATTAAACCCGAGCTTAAATTAAAAGATAATTTATAATATAGGTCCTTCGAATACTCGCTATAAGGTTTAAACTCTGTTCTTAGCTAAAATTAAAGAATAATCCGTAGTAATAAGTTCTTTAAAGCCGTTATAAACTGCTAGATTATAAGGTAGCTACGGTACTTTAGGTATAGCTATTTAGCGTTCTTTAAAGGTAGGCTATTACCTGTTACTCTTTACTTTAAAATTAGCTATTAGCTAGTCGCTTATAACGCCGATTTAGTAACCTTTATAGGCTATTAAACCCGAGCTTAAATTAAAAGATAATCTATAATATAGGTTTTCCGAATACTTATTATAAGGTTTAAACTCTATTCTTAGCTAAAATTAAAGAATAATCCGTAGTAACGGGTTTTTTAAAGCCGCTATAAGCTACTAGATTATAAGGTAACTACGGTACGTTAAGTATAGCTATTTAGCGTTCTTTAAAGGCGGGTATTACTTATTACCCTTCTGAAGAAAAGCCTATACTAGTATAACTAACGCTTCCTATTAACGTAAGCCGTTTAAGCGGTTACGCTTATAGGGTTAGAACTTACTATAAATCCCTTATAACCGAAACTCTTAGTTTACTAAGTTGTTTAAAAGATTACGTAACAGGAACTGTTTAAGATACGAAACCCGCTTATAACGCTACAACTGTAAAGCCGTATACTATAGGCGTTTAGTTTAGAAAAGGCAGAGCTAGTAAGTTAGAATACTACTACGCCTAAGATTTATTTAAGCTGTTATTACTATATACTACCTAGGTCTTATTACTACTATAATTATACGCTCGAAAAGTACGACCGGCTGTAGCTAAAAGAGGATAAGCTATAACCGTATACTAATCTTTAGCATTTAGAAAGCAGTATATCTTATAAATAGAAGGCTTTTCTGCTTAAGATCTAGTATAACAGGTTCTTTTTAACACTCTCCCTTAGGTCTAACTCTCGATTTCTACACGAACTTATATTAAAGAACGATCCGTTATTATAAGTTCTTCGAAACTACTTTACGCTAATAATATTATCTAGCTAGATAGCTAGATAAAGCGTAAAACCTATAATCCTATAAAAGGTTTTTAAAAGACTAATAAGCTATAACAGATTTAGTAAACTCGTTAAACTCCTCCGGCCGGGAACCTTATCTTAAATCTAGGGTAAAGAGCTGTTATAAAAAACAGAATTACTACCTACAGGCTTACTAGCTGTTTCTGTCTGTATCCGCGTTACTGCTAAGGTTTTATATCTAAGTCTAGTAATAGCTATCGATATAGTATAGTTCCTTTAAGCGGTCTTATTTATATACCTTACTATAAGGTTGTATTACCTTTAGCGTCCTTTTATACGTTGTATATTCCGTTTACGTATACTCTGTTAACTAAACCTATAGCTAAAGAAAATATCCTTAATATAAGCTTTCGCTATAGTAAAGACTTATACGGTACGGATTCTACTTTTAGCGTATAAGCCTTTATACTTTTAAATATCTTTAAATATAGCTACAGATTCGATATAACTTTAGTATTACGCTACGATCCTTTAGTATTAAAGCGGCTACGATACTCTAGGTATAACTATTTAGCATTCTTTAAAGGTAGGTATTACCTATTGCCCCTCCGAAGAAAAGCCTATACTAATATAACTAACGCTTTTTACTAATATAAGTCGCCGAAGTAGCTGTGCTTATAAGGTTAAAACCTGCTATAAATCCCTTATAACCGAAACTCTTAGTCTACTAAGCTGTTTAAAGGACTATATAATAGGAACTATATAAAATAAAAGACCTGTTAGTAACTCTTATAGCTAGAAGGCCGTATATTAAAACGCCGTTTCGGAATCTTTTAAAGAACTAGCTTAGTAAATAACTATAATATTTAGTAAACAGAGTTTTTAAAAAGTTATTATACGCTTAAAAGCTTAAAACCCGGATTATTATTAAAACTACGTTATTAACCTGCCTAAGTTCTTATTACTACTATAATTATACGTTCGGAAAGCACTACTACTTAAGCTACAGCTAGAATAGAAGGGGATAAGCTATACCTGCGTAATATACCTAAGTAATACTACTTAAAAGACAGTATAAACCTACTATAACTTACTTAAACGAATTAAGCCTATACTACGTATAGATAGTTTTCTATTTAAAAATAAGCCTACGTCCTATATAAAAGGTCTAAAAATAAACCTTTAAAGCTTAAAGATAAACTATAAGCACTAACTAGCTACTACTATATACTGCTTAGGGTTTTATTACTACTATAATTATATATTTAAAAAGCATTACTAGCTAGGCTAAAAGGAGATAAGCTATTATAACGTAAAATATCTACTTAGGTATATACGTTACTTAGGAAAGAGTACGTTTTATAAAAGGTTACGCTTAAGAATAAGGTGTCTAGTAAGCTAAATAGCCTTACCTAAGTTACTACTATTAATTCTATTTCCGGCATTATTACTTTAATTCGAACGCCTTCTTATAGTCTTTCCGATATAGGTTTACCCTGTAGTACGCTACGGTAAGCTTTAGTACGTGTTTATATAGGCCGACAAATTCATTTATATAAGTAATCGAAAAAATCGACTTACGTATACTAAACTTATCTCTCGGTATACATATACCGGCTATACTTCGAGGAAATCTATATAGTCTATATTTAAGTAAGATATATAACTTAGATAAAAGGCTACTTAAAAACAGCGTTAAACAGAGGTAACGCCTTTTAATTAATAGGGCCGGGGTTAGTAAAAGTAGTATTATAAAGGGTATTAACTACTGCTAAATCTATCACAGGTCTATTAAAGGTAGTATTATAAGCAGTATTAACTACTACTAAATCCATCATAAGCGCACTATTCTATCAGAGGTAGTATTACAGGCAGTATTAACTACTACTAAATCCATCACAGGTCTATTAAAGGTAGCATTACAGGCAGTATAAACCACTGCTAAATCTATTATAGGCTACACTATTCTATTAAAGGTAGCATTATAAGCAGTATTAACCACTGCTAAATACCTGCTATTAATTAGTATTAGGTCTTTAAACTCCTTATAGTATAGGTGTTAAACCCCCTGTAGTATAGGTGTTAAACCCTCTATTAAACCGCCTAAGATTATACACTGTTATTTAAAAAGGCTATTCTAATACACCCTCTTATAGTCCCTCCGATATAGGTTTACCCCGTAGTATACTACGGTAGGCTTTAATACGCGTTTACGTAGGCCGATAAATTTATTTATATAGGTAATCGAAAAAATTAACTTACGCATATTAAACTTATCTCCCGGCACGTACGTACCGCCTATACTTTAAGGAAATCTATACGGTTTATATCTAGGTAATATATATAACCTAGATAAAGGGCCATTTAAAAACAACGCTAAGCAGAGGTAACGCCTTCTAATTAGTAAGGCCGGAGCTACTAAAAGTATTATTATAAGGGGTATTAACTACTGCTAAATCTATTATAGGCTGTATTATTTTATTAAAGGTAGTATTATAGGCAGTACTAACTACTACTAAATCTATTACAGGTCTATTAAAGATAGTATTACAGGTAACGTTAACTACTGCTAAATACCTGCTATTAATTAGTATTAGGTCTTTAAACCCCCTGTAGTATAAATGCTAAACCCCTTATAGTATAAATGTTAAACCCCCTATTAAACCGCCTAAAATTATATACTATTATTTAGAAAGGCTATTCTAATATACCCTTTTATAGTCCTTCCGATATAGGTTTACCTTATAGTACGTTATAGTAAGCTTTAGTGTATATTTATATAGGCCGACAAATTTATTTATATAGGTAATCGAAAAAATCGACTTATATATACTAAACTTATCTCCCGGTATATATATACTAACGATAGTTTAGTAAAAATAGATCGATTCTATAGCTAAAGTATATATATTACCTAAATAGGCGTAAGGATACTAATTCCTTAAAGGCCTTAACTACCTACCTACTATATTCTAGCGTAGATTAGTATCTATAAAGCCTACTAGATTAATTTTAAGGCGTAAAAGTACCGGGAAGGCACTAAAATTTAAGTTTAAAAAAATCTAACGGATAGGTCTATATCTAAGTTAAATATTTAACTTAGATTAGTATAAGTATACTTACCTTAGACTTTAAAAGTATACTTACCTTAAACTTTTACTTAGTATACTTAAGGCCCCTCCTTTTATATTCTAGCGTAAATTAGCATTTATAAAGCCTGCTAGATTAATTCTAAGGCGTAAAAGTACCGGGAAGGCATTAAAATATAGGTTTAAAAAAATCTAACAGATAAGTCTATATTTAAATATAAGTATACTTACCTTAAACTTTAAAAGTATACTTACCTTAAACTTTTACCTCGCTTACTTAAAGCCCCTCCCACTATATTCTATTGTAGATTAGTATTTAAAAAGCCTGCTAGATTAATTCTAGCGCGTTAAAGTAACAGGAAAGCACTAAAATTTAAGTTTAAAAAAATCTAACGGATAGGTCTGTATCTAGGTTATATAATTAACCTAGATTAGCACAAGTATACTTACCTTAGACTTTAAAAGTATACTTACCTTAAACTATAAAAGTATACTTACCTTAGACTATAAAAGTATACTTACCTTAAACTATAAAAGTATACTTACCTTAAACTATAAAAGTATACTTACCTTAAACTGTAAAAGTATACTTACTTTAAACTATAAAAGTATACTTACCTTAAACTATAAAAGTATACTTACCTTAGACTTTAAAAGTATACTTACCTTAGACTTTTACCTAGTATACTTAAGGCCCCTCCCTTTATATTCTAGCGTAGATTAGTATCTATAAAGCCTGTTAGATGAATTTTAAGGCGTAAAAGTACCGGGAAAGTATTAAAATATAGGTTTAAAAAAATTTAACGGATAGGTCTGTATTTAAACACGAGTATACTTACCTTAGACTTTAAAAGTATACTTACCTTAAACTTTTACCTAGTATACTTAAGGCCCTTCCCTTTATATTTTAGCGTAGATTAGCATTTATAAAGCCTGCTAGATTAATTCTAAAGCGTAAAAGTACCGGGAAAGCACTAAAATATAGGTTTAAAAAAATCTAATAGATAAGTCTGTATTTAAGTTAAATATTTAACCTAGATTAATATAAGTATACTTACCTTAAACTTTAAAAGTATACTTACCTTAGACTTTTACCTAGTATACTTAAGGCCCTCCCTTTATATTCTAGCGTAGATTAGCATCTATAGAGCCTGCTAAATTAATTTTAAAGCGTAAAAGTGCCGGGAAGGCACTAAAATATAGGTTTAAAAAAATCTAACGGATAGGTCTATATTTAAACATAAGTATACTTACCTTAAACTGTAAAAGTATACTTACCTTAAACTATAAAAGTATACTTACCTTAAACTATAAAAGTATATTTACTTTAAACTATAAAAGTATACTTACCTTAGACTATAAAAGTATACTTACCTTAGACTATAAAAGTATACTTACTTTAGACTTTAAAAGTATACTTACCTTAGACTTTTACTTAGTATACTTAAAGCCCCTCTCTTTATATTTTAGCGTAGATTAATATCTATAAAGCCTGCTAAATGAATTCTAAAGCGTAAAAGTGCCGGGAAAGTATTAAAATATAGGTTTAAAAAAATCTAACGGATAGGTCTGTATTTAAATATAAGTATACTTACCTTAAACTTTAAAAGTATACTTACCTTAGACTGTAAAAGTATACTTACCTTAAACTATAAAAGTATACTTACTTTAAACTATAAAAGTATACTTACCTTAAACTATAAAAGTATACTTACCTTAAACTTTAAAAGTATACTTACCTTAAACTTTTACTTAGTATACTTAAAGCCCCTCCCTCTATATTCTAGCGTAGATTAGCATCTATAAAGCCTGCTAGATTAATTTTAAGGCGTAAAAGTGCCGGGAAGGTAATAAAATATAGGTTTAAAAAAATCTAACGGATAGGTCTATATTTAAATATAAGTATACTTACCTTAAACTTTAAAAGTATACTTACCTTAGACTATAAAAGTATACTTACCTTAAACTATAAAAGTATACTTACCTTAAACTATAAAAGTATACTTACTTTAGACTGTAAAAGTATACTTACTTTAAACTTTAAAAGTATACTTACCTTAGACTTTAAAAGTATACTTACCCTAGACTTTTACCTAGCATACTTAAGGCCTTTCCCTCTGTATTTTAGTATAGATTAGCATTTATAAAGCCTGCTAGATTAATTTTAAAGCGTGAAAGTGCCGGGAAGGCACTAAAATATAGGTTTAAAAAAATCCGACGGATAAGTCTGTATTTAAATATAAGTATACTTACCTTAGACTTTAAAAGTATACTTACCCTAAACTTTTACTTAATATACTTAAAGCCTCTCTTTTTATATTCTAGCGTAGATTAGTATCTATAAAGCCTACTAGATTAATTCTAGAGTGTAAAAGTGCTAAGAAGGCACTAAAATATAGGTTTAAAAAAATCTAACAGATAGGTCTGTATTTAAGTTAAATATTTAACCTAGATTAATATAAGTATACTTACCTTAAACTTTAAAAGTATACTTACCTTAAACTTTTACTTAGTATACTTAAGGCCCTCCTTTTATATTCTAGCGTAAATTAGTATTTATAGAGCTTACTAGATTAATTCTAAGGCGTAAAAGTGCCGGGAAGGTATTAAAATATAGGTTTGAAAAAATTTAACGGATAGGTTTATATCTAAATACGAGTATACTTACCTTAGACTTTAAAAGTATACTTACCTTAGACTTTAAAAGTATACTTACCTTAAACTTTTACCTAGTATACTTAAGGCCCTTCCCTTTATATTCTAGCGTAGAATAGTATTTATAGAGCCTGCTAGATTAATTCTAAGGCGTAAAAGTACCGGAAAGGCATTAAAATATAGGTTTAAAAAGAATCTAACAGATAGGTCTAGATTTAAACACGAGTATACTTACCTTAGACTTTAAAAGTATACTTACCTTAGACTTTAAAAGTATACTTACCTTAAACTATAAAAGTATACTTACCTTAAATTATAAAAGTATACTTACCTTAAACTATAAAAGTATACTTACCTTAAACTATAAAAGTATATTTACCTTAAACTTTAAAAGTATACTTACCTTAAACTTTTACCTAGTATACTTAAGGCCCCTCCCTCTATATTTTAGCGTAGATTAGTATTTATAAAGCCTGTTAGATTAATTCTAAGGCGTGAAAGTGCCGGGAAGGTATTAAAATATAGGTTTAAAAAAATCTAACGGATAGGTTTATATTTAAATATAAGTATACTTACCTTAAACTTTAAAAGTATACTTACCTTAGACTTTTACCTAGTATACTTAAGGCCCTCCCTTTATATTCTAACGTAGATTAGTATTTATAAAGCCTGCTAGATTAATTCTAAGGCGTAAAAGTGCCGGGAAGGTATTAAAATTTAGGTTTAAAAAACTCTAATAGATAGGTCTGTATTTAAGTTAAATATTTAACTTAGATTAGTATAAGTATACTTACCTTAAACTTTAAAAGTATACTTACTTTAGACTTTTACCTAATATACTTAGAGCCCCTCTCTTTATATTCTAGCGTAGAATAGCATTTATAAAGCTTACTAGATTAATTCTAAGGCGTAAAAGTGCCGGGAAGGTATTAAAATATAAGTTTAAAAAAAATTTAATAGATAAGTCTACATTTAAATATAAGTATACTTACCTTAAACTTTAAAAGTATACTTACTATAAACTATAAAAGTATATTTACCTTAAACTATAAAAGTATACTTACCTTAAACTATAAAAGTATACTTACCTTAAACTATAAAAGTATACTTACTTTAAACTTTAAAAGTATACTTACCTTAGACTTTAAAAGTATACTTACTTTAGACTTTTACCTAATATACTTAAGGCTCCTCTCTTTATATTCTAGCGTAGATTAGTATTTATAAAGCCTGCTAAATTAATTTTAAGGCGTAAAAGTGCCGGGAAGGTATTAAAATATAAGTTTAAAAAAATTTAACAGATAAGTCTATATTTAAATATAAGTATACTTACCTTAAACTTTAAAAGTATACTTACTTTAGACTTTTACTTAGTATACTTAAGGCCTTCTCTTTATATTCTAACGTAAATTAACATTTATAAAGCTTACTAGATTAATTTTAAGGTATAAAAGTGCTAGAAAGGCATTAAAATTTAAGTTTAAAAAATCTTAATAGATAAGTTTATATTTAAGTTAAATATTTAACTTAAATTAGTATAAGTATACTTACTTTAAACTTTAAAAGTATACTTACTTTAAACTTTTACCTAGTATACTTAAGGCTTTTTCTTTTATATTTTAACGTAAATTAACATTTATAAAGCTTATTAAATTAATTTTAAAGTGTAAAAGTACCGGAAAGGTATTAAAACTTAAGTTTAAAAAAATTTAATAAATAAGTTTATATTTAAGTTAAATATTTAACTTAGATTAATATAAGTATACTTACTTTAAACTTTAAAAGTATACTTACTTTAAACTTTTACTTAATATACTTAAAGCCTTTCTTTTATATTTTAATGTAGATTAATATTTATAAAGCTTATTATATTAATTTTAAAGTATAAAAGTACTAAGAAAATATTAAAATATAAGTTTAAAAAAATCTAATAAATAAGTTTATATTTAAATATAAGTATACTTACTTTAAACTTTAAAAGTATACTTACTTTAAACTTTAAAAGTATACTTACTTTAAATTATAAAAGTATACTTATTTTAAACTAATACTTAATATACTTAAAGCTTTTTTATTTATATTTTAATATAAATTAATACTTATAAAGCTTATTAAATTAATTTTAAAGTATAAAAGTATTAAGAAAATATTAAAAGTTAAGTTTAAATATTATTAAGCTATTTTAGTTAAAATTAAAGCTTTTTATAATTATTTTAATTAAACTTATTTAAATTTTAATTATTATTAATTATTAAAATATAAAAATTTACTTTTTTAAATACTTAAGTAATTAATATTTATATTATTATTATTTAACTTATAATATTAACTAAGAAATAATAGTAAAACCGCTTATTAAAAAGGCCTTTTATTAAGAAAAATCGGAAATTTAATAAGTATTTAGTTAGATAGTTAAATACATTACTTAAGCTATTCCGAATTTAATAAAGTAATACTTTTTAAACGTTACTTTATTATTTTTTTTATAACTTTAAGTAGCGAAATATTTATTTATTTCCTTTATAACTAACTACTTTATTAGTTAATTTATATATTTACTTACTTACTTACTAACTTACTTACTTATTAAGTAAGTAACTAGCTTATTAACTACTTTAATAGCTAATATATTAGCTAACTTACTTACTTACTTACTTACTTAATTACTTACTTACTTACTTATTAGTTAATTTAATATTTAATTTACTAGCTAACCTACTTACTTACTTATTAACTTACTTACTTACTTATTAACTTACTTACTTACTTATTAACTTACTTACTTACTTATTAACTTACTTACTTACTTATTAACTTACTAGCTAACTTATTAGCTAACTTACTAACTAACTAACTTACTTACTTATCTACTTACTTAATAACTAACTTACTTAATAGCGAATTTACTAGCGAACTAGCTTACTTACTTACGTACTTACTTACTTACTTACTTACTTACTTACTTACTTATTTAATTACTTATTTACTAATTTAATAGTAAAGTTACTTACTAGCTAACTTACTAACTAACTTATAAAGTAACTTACTTACTTACTTACTTACTTACTTATTTACTTACTTATTTACTTACTTATTTACTTACTTATTTACTTACTTATTTACTTACTTATTTACTTACTTATTTACTTACTTATTTATATATTTAATAGCTTATTTATTAAGTAACTAACTTACTTACTTACTTATTTATTTACTTACTTACTTACCTACTTACTTACTTATTTAGTTATTTACTTATTTAATAGCGAATTTACTTATTAGCTAACTTACTTACTTACTTATTTACTTATTTAATACCGAATTTACTTACTAGCTAACTTACTAACTAACTTATTAACTTACTTACTTACTTACTTACCTACTTACTTACTTAGTTACTTACTTAATAGCTTACTTACTAAATAGCTTACTTACTTACTTATTTACTTACTTATATATTTATATACTTAATAGCTAATTTACTTACTAGCTAACTTACTAGCTAACTTACTAGCTAACTAACTAATTAACTTACTAGCTACTTTACTTATTAACTTACTTACTTATTACTTAATAACTAACTAGCTAATATATTAGCTAATATACTTACTTATATACTTACTTACTTAATAACTAACTAGCTAACTTATTAGCTAACTTACTAACTAACTTACTAACTAACTTATTAACTAACTTACTAACTTACTTACTTACTTACTTACTTACTTACTTATTTACTAGCTTATTTACTAGCTTATTTACTAACTAAGTAACTTATTTATTTACTTATTTACTTACTTACTTACTTTTAATTTACTTATTTATCTACTTACTTATTAACTAACTTACTTAGTTACTTACTTACTTACTTAATACTTAAATAACTAAATTACTAGTTATAATATAATAGTATAAACTTAAAGGTTACTTAACTTAATATGCTTATATATAAACTAAGTATTTAATTAAGCTTTATTATACTTTAGTATTTAAACTTTCTATTAAAAGAGTTTAATTATACTTAAGCCTTCTTTTTCTTTTTAAGTAAAATGCTTATATTATATTAGAATTATAGCTTTACTATTATTATTTTAATATATTATAATACTAACTACTTTAATAACTACTTTATTAAGTAACTTACTAACTAACTTACTTACTTACTTACTTACTTACTTACCTACTTACTTACTTACTTACTTACTTACTTCTTTACTTACTTTTTTACTTACTTACTTACTTATTAACTTACTTAATTACTTACTTAATAATTAACTAGCTAACTTACTAAGTACTTTATTAACTAACTTATTAGCTAACTTATTTATCTACTTACTTTCTTACTTATTTATTTACTTATTTACTAGTTAATTAAATAGCTAAGTTAATAGCTAACTTTTTAACTAACTTACTTACTTACTTACTTACTTACTTACGTATTTACTTACTTACCTACCTACTTACTTACTTACTAGCTAATTTAATGCTTTCTGTTAAGAAGGTTAATGTTTGTTTTATAAGGCAGGCGAGTATATAGAAAAATTGTTACCTTTAAGATATATGCCACCTGTTTTTAATTTTAATTAGCTTTAAATTACAATCATACTAATTCGCTATAGCACTTATTTAAAGGATCTGATTAGCTGTTAAAAGTAGTGATTTTAGTCGTTCTGTAACTAAATGCACTAGTAATTATAAGGCCTTTAATGCCTGCCGGAAGGCTTACGGTCACTTTAAGGCTTACGATAAGGCCGATTACGATAAGGCTTACGATAAGACCTTCTACAGAAGAACTAAGATGCACGCCTGAGTTTTAATCCGATTAAAAAGCAGTTACTTAAATCTGAATCTGTAGAAAAAGGGCTATTAAACGGTATATTTAATTAAATCGTAGCCCTTAAGGTAGGCTTAGTATTAAAGCTAACAGTTTTAATTCTATAGGTTCTTAAAGTTCTTAACCCGAACCTTAGCCTTTCCCTTCCTCTTTACTTACCTAGGCCTTTAGGTTTATGCTAAGATGCACGCTCGAGTTTTAGTTCTATTAAATAAAATCAACATAAATCTAAATCTATAGAAAAAGGGCTATTAAACAGTATATTTAATTAAATCGTAGCCCTTAAGGTAGGCTTACTATTAAAACTAATAGTTCTAATTCCTTACGTTTCTTAAGTTTCTTAAGTTCTTAACCTAAACCCTAGCCTTTCCTTCCTTTCTTCTTTACCGAAGGCTTATATAAGCCTTTAGATTCGAATTAAGTAAGTAAGTAAGTAAGTAAGTAAGTAAATTCGCTATTAAATAAGTAAATAAGTAAGTAAGTGAATAAGTAAGTAAGTAGGTAAGTAAGTAAGTAAGTAAGTAAGTAAGTTAGTTAGTTAGTAAGTTAGTTAGTAAGTTAATTAGTAAGTTAGTTAGTAAGTTAGTTAGTAATTTAATTAGTAAGTTAGTTAGTAAGTTAGCTAGTAAGTAAATTCGCTATTAAATAAGTAAAAAAGTTAGTAAGTAGGTAAGTAAGTAAGTAGGTAAGTAAGTAAGTAAGGAGGTAAGTAAGTAAGTAAGTAAGTAAGTAAGTAAGTTCGCTAGTAAATTAGCTAGTAAGTAAATTAGCTATTAAGTAAGTAAAGAAGTAAGTAAGTAAGTAAGTAAGTTAGTTAGTTAGTTAGTAAGTTAGCTAGTAAGTTAGTTAGTAAGTTAGCTATTAAGTAAGTAAGTTAGTAAGTTAGTTAGTTAGTAAGTTAGCTAGTAAGTTAGTTAGTATGTTAGCTATTAAGTTAGCTAGTAAATTAGCTAGTAAAGTAGTTAATATAGTAGCTAGTAAGTAAGTAAGTAAGTAAATTAAAAAGTAGTTAAATTAAAAGTAAGTAAGTAAAGAAATAAGTAAATAAGTAAATAAATAAGTTAGTTAATTAGTATATAAGTGGGTTAGTTATTAAGTTAGCTAGTATATTAGTTAGTAAATAAATTAGCTAGTATATATATTAGCTAATAAGTATATAAATAAGTAAGTATATAAGTATATAAGTAAGTAAGTTTATAAGTACGTTAGCTATTAATTAAGTAAATATATAAGTAAATAAGTAAAACTATAAGTAAGTAAGTAAATAAGTAAGTAAGTTAAATAGTAAGTAAGTTAAATAGTAAGTAAGTAAATAAGTAAGTTAACTAGTAAGTTAACTAGTAAGTAAATTAGCTATTACGTAAGTAAATAAGTAAGTAAGTATATAAGTAAGTAAGTAAGCTATTTAGTAAGTTAGCTATTAAGTAAGTAAGTAAGCTATTTAGTAAGTTAGCTATTAAGTAAGTAAGTAAGTAAGTAGGTAAGTAAGTAAGTAGGTAAGTAAGTAAGTAAGTAAGTAAGTAAGTAGGTAAGTAAGTAAGTTAGCTAGTACGTTAGCTAGTATACTAGCTAGTATATCAGCTAGTAAATTAATTTATAAAGTAGTTAGTAAAGTAGCTAGTAATTTAGTTATTTAATTATTAAGTAAGTAAAGAAAAAAGTAAGTTTATTAGTTAGTTATAATATAAATAAGTAAGTAAGTTAAATAGTAAATAAGTAAGTTAGTAAGTAAGTAATTAAGTTACTAAGTTAGTAAGTAAGTTAATAAGTAAATAAGTAAGTAAGTTAGCTAGTAAGTTAGCTAGTAAAGTAGCTAGTAACTTAGCTAGTTAATTATTAAGTAATTAAGTAAGTTAGTAAGTAAGTTAGTAAGTAAGTAAGTAAGTTAATAAGTAAGTAAGTAGGTAACTAAGTACGTAATTAAGTAAGTAAGTAAGTAAGTAAGTAAGTAAGTAAGTTAGCTAATAAAGTAGTTAATAAAATAGCTAGTAGTTTAAGTATTTAATTGTTAAGTAAATAAGTAAGTTAGTATATAAGCTATTTAGTAACTTAACTATTAAGTAAGTAAGTAAGTAAGTAGGTAAGTAAGTAGGTAGGTAGGTAAGTAAGTAAGTTAGTTAGTAAGTTAGCTAGTTAAGTAGTTAGTTAGTTATTAAGTAATAAGTAAGTAAGTAAATATATAAGTTAATAATTAAGTTAGCTAATAAGTTAGTTAATAAAGTAGCTAATAAGTTAGTTAGTTAGTTAATTATTTCGCCGCTTAAAGCTATAAAGGATATAATAAAGTAACGCCCGAAGGGCGTTACTCTATTAGATCCGGAGCAGCTTAAGCGGCGTATCTAACTATCTACCTAAGTAGCTATTAAGATTCTAATCCTTCTTAACGGAAGGCCTTCTCGGCAGGCGGTTTTACCGCTGTTCTTTAGTTATTAACTTATTTCGAATTTAAAGGCTTATATAAACCTTCGGTAAATAGAAAAGAAAAGAAGGGCTAAGGTTTAAGTTAAAAACCTTAAAAACTTAAAGAATTAAAACTATTAGCTTTAATAGTAAGCTTACTTTAACAGCTACGATTTAATTAAGTATACCCTTTAATAGCCTTTATTCTACAGATTTAGATTTAAGTAACTACGTTTTAATCGGATTAAAAATTAGGCGTGTATTTTAGTTCTTCTATAAAAGGTTTTATCGTAAGCTTTATTATAAGCTAGGTTTTAAAGTAACTATAAGTCTTCCGGCAGGTATTAAAAGGCTTTATAATCTTTAGTTCTTTTAGCTATTCTATAGCTAAAATCACTGCTTTTTACAGCTAATTAGATCCTTTAAACAGGTGCTATAGCGAATTAGTATAATTATAATTTAAAGCTAATTAGAATTAAAAACAGGTAGTATAAATTTTAAAAGCAATAACTTTCTATATACTCGCCTGCTTTATAAAATAAACATTAACCTTCTTAATTAAAGGTATAAAAACCTATCTGTTAGGTTTTTTTAAACTTAGATTTTAATACCTTCCTGCTACTTTTATATACTAGAATTAATTTAATAGGCTTTATAAACTAATTTACGTTAAAATATAAAGGGAAGGGCTTTAAAAAAGGCTTTAAGTATATTAAGTAAAAGTTAAAGTAAGTATAATTTTATAGTTTAAAGTATATATACTTTTTAAGTTTAAAGTAAGTATACTTTTATAGTTTAAAGTAAGTATACTTTTATAGTTTAAAGTAAGTATACTTTTAAAGTTTAAAGTAAGTATACTTTTAAAGTTTAAAGTAAGTATACTTTTAAAGTTTAAGGTAAGTATACTTATGCTAATCTAAGTTAAATATATAACTTAAATATAGACTTATCTGTTAGATTTTTTTAAACCTATATTTTAATACCTTCCCGACACTTTTACGCTATAGAATTAATCTAGCAGGCTTTATAAATGCTAATCTACGCTAGAATACAGTAGAAGGGGCCTTAAGTATACTAGGTAAAAGTTTAAGGTAAGTATACTTTTAAAGTCTAAGGTAAGTATACTTATACTAATCTAGGTTAAATATATAACCTAGATACAGACCTATCCGTTAGATTATTTTAAACCTAAATTTTAGTGCCTTCCCGCTACTTAAACGCGCTAGAATTAATCTAGTAGGTTTTATAGATGCTAATCTACGATAGAATATAGTAGAAGGGGCTTTAAGTATACTAGGTAAAAGTTTAAAGTAAGTATACTTTTAAAGTCTAAGGTAAGTATACTTATGTTAATCTAGGTTAAATATATAACCTAGATACAGACCTATCCGTTAAATTTTTTTAAACCTATATTTTAATACCTTACCGGCACTTTTACGCCCTAAAATTAATCTAGCAGGCTCTATAGATACTAATCTACGCTAGAATACAAAGGGAGGGGCTTTAAGTATACTAGGTAACGGTTTAAGAAAAGTATACTTTTAAAGTTTAAGGTAAGTATACTCGTGCTAATCTAAGTTAAATATTTTACCTAAATACAGACCTATCCGTCAGATTTTTTTAAACCTATATTTTAATACTTTACCGGCATTTTTACGCCTTAGAATTAATCTAACAGGCTCTATTAATACTAATCTACGCTAGAATATAAAGGGAGGGGCCTTAAGTATACTAGGTAACAGTTTAGAGTAAGTATACTTTTAAAGTCTAGGGTAAGTATACTTTTAAAGTTTAGAGTAAGTATACTTTTATAGTCTAAGGTAAGTATACTTTTACAGTTTAAGGTAAGTATACTTTTATAGTCTAGGGTAAGTATACTTTTATAGTTTAAGGTAAGTATACTTTTATAGTCTAGGGTAAGTATACTTTTATAGTTTAAGGTAAGTATACTTTTATAGTTTAAGGTAAGTATACTTTTAAAGTTTAAGGTAAGTATACTTGTGTTTAGATACAGACCTATCCGTTAGATTTTTTTAAACTTATATTTTAGTGCCTTCCCGGTACTTTTAAGCCTTAAAATTAATCTGGTAAGCTTTATAGATGCTAATCTACGCTAGAATACAGAGGGAGGGGCTTTAAGTATGCTAGGTAATAGTCTAGAGTAAGTATACTTTTAAAGTTTAAGGTAAGTATACTTTTATAGTCTAGGGTAAGTATACTTTTATAGTCTAAGGTAAGTATACTTTTATAGTTTAAGGTAAGTATACTTTTAAAGTCTAAGGTAAGTATACTCGTGTTTAGATACAGACTTATCTGTTAGATTTTTTTAAACCTATATTTTAATGCCTTCCCGGCACTTTCATACCTTAGAATTAATCTAGCAGGCTTTATAAATGCTAATTTACGCTAGAATATAGAGAGAAGGGCTTTAAGTATATTAGGTAACAGTTTAAGATAAGTATACTTTTAAAGTTTAAGGTAAGTATACTCGTGCTAATCTAAGTTAAATATTTAACTTAAATATAAACTTATCTATTAGATTTTTTTAAACCTAAATTTTAATGCCTTCCTGCTACTTTAACGTGTTAGAATTAATTTAGTAGGCTTTATAGATATTAATCTACGCTAGAATATAGTAAGTAAGCAGTTAAGGCCTTTAAGGAATTAGTATCCTTACGCTTATTTAAGTATTATATATACCTTAGCTATAAAATCGATCTATTTTTACTAAACTATCGCTAGTATATATATACTAAGAGATAAGTTTAGTATACGTAAGTCGATTTTTTCGATTGCCTATATAAATAAATTTATCGGCCTACGTAAACACGTATTAAAGCCTACCGTAGCGTACTACGAGGTAAACTTATATCGGAGGGACTATAAGAGGGTGTATTAGAATAGCCCTTTTAAATAACAGTATATAATTTTAGGTAGTTTAATAAGGGGTTTAGTACTTATATTATAAGGGGTTTAGAGACCTGATACTAATTAATAGCAGGTATTTAGTAGTAGTTAACGCTGCTTGTAATATTACTTTTAATAGACTTATAATAGATTTAGCAGTGGTTAGTACTGCCTGTAATACTATCTTTAATAGAATAATACAGCCTGTGATAGATTTAGTAGTAGTTAATATACCTTATAATAGTACTTCTAGTAGCCCCGGCCTTACTAATTAAAAGGCGTTACTTTTACCTAGCGCTGTTTTTAGGTAGCCCTTTATCTAAGTTATATATATTACTTAGATATAGACCGTATAGATTTCCCCGAAGTATAGCCGGTACGTGTATACCGGGAGATAAGTTTAGTATACGTAAGTCGATTTTTTCGATTACCTATATAAATAAATTTATTAGCTTACGTAAACATATATTAAAGCCTACTATAACGTGCTACGAGGTAAACTTATATCGGAGGGATTATAAAAGAGGTAACTAAAAGGGCTTTAGAAAAAGCTTAACTTTAAACTACGACTAAGTTACGCCTACTATAATATATCTTTTAATAACTTAGGGGAGGCTGTTTAGTTTACTAAGCACCCCGTTTTTAGGCCGAAGAGCCTTCTGTTTATAAGATATACTGCTTTCTAAGTACTAAAAGTTAGTACGTGGTTATAGCTTATCCCTTTCTAGCTATAGCCGGTCGTACTTTCCGAGTATATAATTATAGTAGTAATAAGACCTAGGTAGTATATAGTAACGATAGCTTAAATAAATCTTAAGCGTAGCGGTATTCTAACCTACTAGCTCTGCCTTTTTTAAACTAAGCGTTTATAGTATACAGCTTTACGGTCGTAGCGTTATAAACAGGTCTCGTATCTTAAACGGTTCCTGTTATATAGTCTTTTAAATAGCTTAGTAGATTAAGAGTTTCGGTTATAGGGGATTTATAGTAGGTTTTAACCTTATAAACGTAGCCGTTTAAACGGCTTACGTTAGTAGAAAACGTTAGTTATACTAGTATAGGCTCTTTTTCGAAAGGGTAACAGGTAATACCCGCCTTTAAAGAACGCTAAATAGCTATACCTGGTATACCGTAGCTACCTTATAATTTAGTAGCTTATAGCGGCTTCGAAAAACCTATTACTACAGATTATTCTTTAATTTTAGCTAGAAACAGAGTCTAAACCTTATAACGAGTATTCGGAAGACTTATACTATAGATTATCTTTTAATTTAAGCTTAAGTTTAATAGCTTATAAAAGCTACTAGATCGGCGTTATAAGCGACTAGCTAATAGCTAATTCTAAAGTAAAGAGTAATAGGCGATAGCTTACCTTTAAGGAACGTTAAATAGCTATACTTAGAGTACCGTAGCTACCTTATAATTTAGCAGCTTATAGCGGCTTTAAAAAACCTGTTATTACAGATTATTCTTTAATTTTAGCTAGGAACAGAGTCTAAACTTTATAGCAAGTATTCGGAAAACCTATACTATAAATTGTCTTTTAATTTAAGCTCGGGTTTAATAGCTTATAAAGGTTGCTAGATCGGTTTTATAAACGACTAGCTAATAGCTAACTTTTAAGTAAATAGTAATAAGAGATATCTACCTGCTAAAGGTTGTTAATAAGCTGCTCTTTTAGGCTTAAGGTTTCTATAGCTAGATAATAACTAAACGCTTTTAAGTTAGAATCTATACTAGAAAGTCGTAATAGCTTTAAGAATAGGCTTCGGCTTTATACCTTAGCAGGCGATTAATCTACCAGTCTTAAAGTAAACGGTAGTAATTCGTATATTATAATTTAAACTCGAGCAAGGTTAAATACTTTATAAAACGGTTTTATAAGCTGTAGAGTAGCCTTATCGCTACAATCTGCTAAGGGTAAGCTGTTTATTACTTAGATTTCTTATCTTCTACCTCTTAAGGTATAGAAGAGGATCTATATGTCTGAACCTTATAGCGAGTATTCGAAAGACTTACACTATAGATTGTTTTTTGATTTAAGCTTTAGTTTAATTAGCCTTATAAACTTTTCCCGCTTTTACACTTATATTAGCATATAGTTGCCTTTTGCTTATTAAACAGGGGATTTTTACACCTTTTTTCTTATTCTAAATTATAGGTTATCCGGGGGTATAATAACTTACCTGTTTAGAGCAACTTCCGCTTAACCTTATAAGTTTTAGTTACCTTATAGGCTCTTATTACCTTGCTTAGTAGGTATTTGTTACGGAATAGGCTTGTGTTACTTAAGGGCTTTTATATTAAGGGTTAATTTTATAGTAAGTTTAGTAGTTTTATAATACTGAAATAAACTATAAAACTAAAAGCTAAGAAAAGTACTCTATAAAACTAAAAGCTAAAGAAAGTACTCTATAAAACTAAAAGCTAAGGAAAGTACTTAGTTCTTATACATCCGAATTCCTAGCTCCTTTATAATCTTTTTAATCGAGTTAATATTTATAATACTATACTTTAGTTATAGCGGCTTAATGTTTTTAGGCTGTTTAGTCGTAAGTACTATAACGTCTTTAACGTTTATATTTAATAGTACTGTTTTGCCTTATTTTAGAACTACTGTATAGAAAACCGGGCGGCTTAAAGACTTTACTGTATTAGATAGTCCGTCGTTATTTTAATCTGGTTTTAGGAAAGTAAGTACCTGTTAAAAGAATCTTTAGTAAAGTATATTCTAGAACCGGAAGTATTTAATAAAGCTAGACTTATAACTAGTTATAGCTTTAGAAGCTATATTAAGTAATAACCGATATAGACTTTTAAGTATACCTTTTCGTTTCTCTCTTTTCGTAATTTCTTCGTCGGTAAAAGCTTAGTTAAAGTAGTAAGAGATATATTTATAGGATATACGGTTGCCTGTTATAAGAGTAAACTGTCTCTTATTAGTATTCGTAATAAGGCCCTATAAATTAGTAAGCGTGAAGTTAAAGCTTATAGCAACTGCTCGAGAGGGCTTTTCGAGCGTAACGTCGAATACGTTTTCTTTATACTATAGTATAATAAGCTAAGCTAGAATTTCTATTAAACGCTCGTTACTTTCTTAAGACGGGATGCTAAAGTTACGAATAAGGTTTAGTATAGACTTAAAGAGTAAAATAGAGTTAAAGGCCTTTTATCGGTATACTATAGTCTTACTATACTTATATAACAGAGGTATAGCAATACAGGCTGCGAGAGATTTCTTAAAGGCGAGCTTATCTTAGTTAATACTATAATAAGGGAAAAAGGTAAAGCTTCTATCGGTTATAGACTATTCTATTCTAAGGCTAGCTATTCCGTTAAATATACTTATAACAGGGGTAACAGCTTTTATAAGTGACCTAAAGAACGGACGATGCTTAAATAAGATAAACTGTTATAACGTAAGTATTATTATCGCGTATAGCGATATAGCGTCGAATAGGGTTTCCTTATCGTTATAGAGGGCAGTAATATAGTCTATTAGGCGTAGGTGCTTATTAATGTTGTTAGATAAGAACCGGGTGAATTCCGATAACGAAATAGTAAAGAAGGGATTACGGTTAGCCTTTATAGTAAAGCTTTTAAGCTCTGTGCTATTAGCCTAGACTAGCCGTAACTAAGACAGCTCTGCCTCTTAAACCTTTAGGGTTAAGGATCTTGCGATCTGAAGCTTAACCCGTTACTTAAATTATTTAAGGTTTTATAGGTTGCTAGCTAAGCGTAGACGTAACTAGGTTAGCGTGTTCTCTGCTTTAACTCTAGTATTAGCTTTATAACTAGTATTAGAGATAGTAACTTAAACCTAAGGACTATAACCTAGGTTATAGATACCCTTATGCTAAAACGCCTAGACGCTTATAATATTAAAGATTTCCTTTGAAACTAAGTACGACTAAATGTATAAGAGGCTACTTTTAGATAAAGGACTTGTTTTTATAAGCTTAGAGGTAATATAGTTAGAATCTCGAAGTAGGTATAGAGGGTATTTTGTTATTATCGATCGAGAGATTCGTAGTAGGCGCTAACAACTCTGACTATTACCTTAGGTATTGGGTTCGGGGTTTAATTCTAACTCTGGTTCGAAGTTTAACTCTGACTTTAGCTCTGGCTCGGATTCGAAAACTGTATCGGAATCGGAATCGGAATCTTCGGTGCTAAATAGTGCTTTATAAACTTATCTATTTAGGAAAAGTAGAGTATTATATTGGTAGTATGCTTTAGTAAGCGTTGTATAGCTAGGCCTTAAAGTTAAAAACTCTGCTGTAATATTAAAATACTGTAGCCGAGTATCTAGTGGTTGTATTGTTAGAGCTGTAGTAGTATTACTACCTGCTAGGTTGTTTAAATGCTAGTAGCCTTTTATAAGGAACTTATCGATAGCGGCTAAAATACTATTACTTTTATAAGTAAGCTTAGTATTCTTAGTGTTATATAGTAAAATCATGTCTCCGAATAGCTATAGTAAACTCGAGTTTTTATCTTTAGTATATATAAGGCGCCTATTATCCCTTAAACTATTAGAGTATACATTAGACGTAGCCTAAAGTAAAGCGTCCTTTATAATATACTATAAGTAAAGCAGGTTCTCTTTACTGTAATGGATATTAGAACTTTGAGCCTGTCTTTGTTTTTACCCTATCGATTCGGTTGCAGCCTTTAAGGCTGCGAATAAAGCCTTAAAGTTTAAATAGACATAGTAGGTAAAATAGCCTCCGATCTGCTTAAAGCTTAGTGTAATAAGATTATTATAGAAGGTCTTATATAGCTTATTTAAAAGGTGAACTGTTAAATGCTTTCTAACTGTATAAAGCCGAGGGAAGAGTATATAGATAATACCGGCTGTACTCGAGTCTCGTGTAAAAGAGATATAAGGGATTTTGTAAATTAGAACTGAACAAATCTTATTATTTACGGTAATATTAACTTTAGTATAGATAAACTTTTAAAGGTATAGAGTTAGCTGTTAAACTGTAAAAACGTCTAGCGGCTGTTTAAAGTCGGAAGGTTACCGGGTAAGGTAAATAGAGCTGTCTATATTAAAAACAGCTAAGGCTATTTTCCTTAAAGCAGAATCACTAGTGTAAATACAGATTTTATCTCTATAGTGTTAGTCCTCTTAACTAATAAATTTAGCCTTTAAGCGGCCTAACGTTAGTAGTTATAAACGGTCTATCTCTAAAAGTATCCGGAGGCTAGTTAGGTAGTTACTTTTTAAGCTAAAGATATAATCTTACTGCTTTACTTAGGTCTAATATGCGTATATCTTTAGTATGTTCTAAGTTCTCGATAAAGGATAGTAGTGTTTATAAAGGCTAAAATATTTCTCTTTCTAGTCTTTATAGCTTTCTAGTAAGCAGGAGATAAGTCTTGTATATAGGATATAGGTGATCTGTCGTATTAAGCGTTTTTATAATGTATTAGGGTTTTATACTTACTAGAGCAATTGCTTACGACTTAAGAGCTTAAGTATTTTTATTTAAAAAGGTCTGTTTTTATTAGAAGGTTTATCTTAATTAGAAGAACCTGTATTAAAGCGTTTATTTTAATTAGAAGAATCTTAATTAGAAGAATCTTAATTAGAAGAATCTTCGTTAGAAAGTTTAGCTTTATTAGACCTGCTATGCTGCTTACTGTACTGCTTATTATACTGCTAATTGTTCTCGCCGTACTGCTTGTTATACTGCTGACTGTTCTTGCCGTGCTGCTCGTTATACTGCTAATTGTTCTCGCCGTGCTGCTTATTATACTAGTAACTATTGTTACTCCTTAACCTTTAAGGGTTTGTTTTTTTTAGTAATTACTTTAGATATAATCTACTTTATTCCTTTCCCTTACTTTTAAGTACTAGGTTTTTAAAAGTTTATCGACGTTCTGTATTCTGATAGATAGATACGATAAGGAATAAGAAAAATAAAGAGTAAAGAGGAGAAACCGAGCTGCTTTACCTAGGTCGTTTATTAGCGTTTTACTAAGGCTATATAGCTAAAGATATAGGTAAGACAGGTAGAGCTAGTAGTAGTAATACTAAGCGCTTAAGAACCCTCCCCTTTTAACTAGTTGGGTTTAGTTGTTTTAGGTTCTTTAAAGGCGTTATTAGAGGCGTTAGTTAAAACAGGATATTTAGGTATAAGCTTAAGTATATTATTAACTGAATACTTCTTAATAGAAGTCTACTTATAAGAAAGATGCTAAGAGATAAGGGAGGAGATATAAAGTTACTTTTTATTATTACGTATGCTTTTAAAAGATATATTGTTGCTTTTCTTTATTACGTGCGTTTTTACGTACTGTTTCGGTTACCTTAGTCTGTATTAATATTTTTATATATACTTCTTTCTATTTTTACTTTTCTTTTACGTTTTTTCCCGACTTTTATACTTTTACCTTTTAATAATACTACTACTTCTAAGTATAACTATAATAATAAGCGTAATAAAACGTAAAGCAGCTTTAAAAGCAGGAATAACTGTAACGAAACGGATAACAGCCGATTAAAAAGAGTAACCGTTTATCGTTATACCTTAAACCTAGTTAATATAATTATACTAAGATTCGTCTATACTTAGTATACTATCTTAGATCGCTACTATCGATAGTAGTTTATAATTTATATCGGAAGAGTTTAAAGTTTTTAAGTTATTAGGTGTTAATACTACTTTACAGACTTAGTTAAGAATAACACTAGGCGAAGACATTCCCTACAGTAAGTTATTAGAATATATTTTAATAAGGTAATAAAGGCTAGTAAAACAGTTAGCTAAAAAGAATAAAGGACTGCTTACTTAAAGCTAAGAACTAAAACAGAGTGCTAGATAAGGGAAAAAGGCGATATCTATTATAGGCCTTTATAACTAGTTAACCGATAACACTATTACCGCTACTACTACCGACGTTAACACTACCGACGCTAATACTACCGACGCTAATACTACCGATACTAATACCGCCGCTGCTAATACTAACGCCGCCGACGACGCTACTACCGCTACTACTACCGACACTAATACTATTATCGATACTAATACCGCTATTACCGATACTAACACTGTTACTACCGATACCGCTACTACCGATACTAATACCGCCGCCGATACTAACACCGCTGCCGATACTAATACCGCGGCTACCGATATTAACACCGCTACTACCGATACCGCTACTACCGACATTAATATCGCCGCCGATACTAACACCGTCGCCGATATTAACACCGCGGCTACCGATACTAACACCGCTACTACCGATACTAACATCGACGCTAATACTGCCGATAAGCCTTCCTTTATACCTACTCTGCCTAATACACCTGTCTATACTTTAAGCAATAATATACTATTTAACGCTATAGTATTATAAAAAGTATAATAGAGGGCAGTAGCAGATAGAATAGCAGAGTTTAACGCTATAGTATTAGTATCTGTAATCCTCGAAAACCTTTTTAGTATTTAAGGGTAGAAAAGGATTATATAAGCACTTTATAAGCTTTAAGGTAAAAGGAGTTCTTTATTAGTTAAACTAGCCCGGAGCTTAAAGCTAAATAGAGAATAAGCTTATCGGGATATCACTTAGGATAGGAATAAAGAGCTTAGTTGTTTTATTTTAGAGTATAGAAAAGCTTTTTAATAGGATTACCTAATAGAGAGTATAACTAAGAATATTTAGGCGTTACTTTCTAAAGTTAACGTTATAGAAACTTAGGATTTATAGAAGTTATAACTACCCGAGGAGCTTAATAAGTTCCTAACTAAGAAAGGTGTTAAAAGAAAAAAGAGGTTAACTATAGCTAGCCGGGTTTTAATATACCTCCGAGGCTACTTACCGGGGTTCTAAAAGAAGATACTTAAGGCTAAAGTATACTAGTAAAGGCTATACCGATGTTTAGTAGATATATTTAAAAAGGGTATACTTATACTTATCTTAAAAGGTTTAGGTATAGCGTACTTTAGACATTCTTTAAATAAGGCTACTAGCTTTAAGAAAGAAGATACGCTTATTACTATAGCCCGCTTAATTAAGGAGGAGATACTAAAGGTTACTAAGTATATCGAGGTAAGTAAGGTTTTTATTATTAATATTACTTAAGGTAAAACTTAGAAAGATAACCTGCTTAAGTTAAGGCTTGCCGGGGTTAAGGAAGCTAGAACTAAAACTTATTAGATTAAAGAATTAAAGCAATAGCAGGTTAGTAAGCTATTAGGTTTTAAAAGGATAGAGGAGGATTTATCGGATAATAATATAGGCGATAAGAATAAAGATAAGCTAGGTAATAACGAGGAAGGTAACAAGAATAGGGCGGGTAATAACTAGGCAGGTGACTAGATAAGTAACGAGGACGAGAATAAAAACGAGGATAAGGACGAGGATTAGATAGAGGATAATTAAAGGTAACGACGATAAGAACTTTAAATATTTACTACTTTTTATTTACTATATTCTATCTTTATAGTTATAAAATAAGGTAGTAAAATAAGTTGGTGAAATAAGTTGGTTTATAGTAATTAGGGTTATAAATATAACCTAGATCTAGAAAAGATAACTTAAATATAAAAGAAAAAATATAAAAGGAAAGGAAATAATACAGAAATAAAACTGTCTTAGATTTTATACCGTATATTAGTAGTAGCTTAATTCAGGTGTCTTTAAAAGAATACAGAAGGAAAGGGTATTAAATACAGAAGGGAATATAGAAGTAAAGAACATAGAAGAGATAAAACTGTCTTAGATTTAGAGTGCCGTATGTTAGTAGTAGGTTAATTTAGGTAATTTAGAATTAAACCTTCTAATAATCCGTTTAAAAAATCATTATATAACAGTGCTCTTGTATTCGGAAAGTAGAAGTAGTATATACTATATGCTAAAAAAGGTATTTATTTACTAAAGCCTATTAAGATAGACACTTAATTAATAAAAAAGTAGTTTTAGTGCTGCCTTTTCTTCTTTACTTTTTTTTTTATCTTTCTTATTTTCTTTTTTAAGCCGCCCGGGCAGGATATAGCTTAATAAAAGAAAATAAGAAGATTCCCCGGATAGTAATAGATCCTTTAGTTAGTAACAAATTTACAGATAAGCTAAAGATTTATTATAAATATATCTAAGTATTTATCTATGTAAATTCCCTCGATAGGACCTATCCTTAAAAAGGACTAAACTTAAATAGTCTAATAAAAATAAGGTTTTTATAAGTCTAAGTTCTATAGAATAAAGATAACGATATACTACTATAGCTAAGACAGATAGTAGGAAAAGTTTATAAGGTTAAAAAGGTAATACGGCGTATATACTTTACGTTATACTATTAAGCTAAGAACAGAGCGTAAAACTTATTTCGTCTAAAAGGTTTATAAAGGGCTAGAACTATTACAGCAAATCTAATAACGTATTAGACTCCTCCGGTAGGGGAACCTTATCTTAGACTAAAAGTCTTTAAGGTATTAAACTATATAAGGAACAGAAATAACTGCTTGCGGGCCTCTTAGCTAAACCCTTTTTCAGTTACGTTACCGCTTAGGTTTTATATTAAAGTTTTATATTAGCCTATAGTAAAACAGTAACCTTAGCCAGCGGTAGATAATATAAAAATTACGATAAGTCGCTCTTTTTAACCTCCGAGTTCGTAATATTATACGGTACGGTAAAGAAACTATATTGCCCGGGCTTTATAATACTACTATAGTCTTTTATTTGCTACTTAGACCTGCAATAGATAAAGATATCCTTAGCAGATACTTTCGTAAAAGGTAAAACTAGTACAGTTAAGAACCTAAGCTTAAATTAAAAGATAATCCGTAATACAGGTCCTTCGAATACTCGCTATAAGGTTCAGACTTATATATATCTTAACTTAGAATAACGATAAAAAAGGTTTAGAATAAGAGTAAAAGTATTTGCTAAAAGCAGGAGGTACGATATACTAGTATATGCTAGTATAAGCGGGAAAAGTTTACAGGGTTAATTAATATAGTATATATCTTAATCTCCAGCTTAAATTAAAGAACGATCCGTTGTTACAGGTTTTTCGAAACTGCTTTACGCTATAATATTATTTAGCTAGACAGCTAGATAAGGCGTAGAACTTATAATCCTATAAAGGGTTTTTAAAAGACTAGTAAGCTATAACAGATCTGGTAAACTCGTTAAACTCCTCCGGCCGGGAACCCTATCTTAGATCTAAGGTAAAAGGCCGTCGTAAGAAACAGAATTACTACTTACAGGCTTACTAGCCGTCCTCGTCTATATTCGCGTTACCGCTAAAGTTCTATATCTAGGTCTAATAGTAGTTATCGATATAGTATAGTCCCCCCGGGCGGTTTTATTTATACACCTTACTATAAGGTCGTATTACCTTTAGCGCCCTCTTATACGTTATATATTCTGTTTACGTATACCTTATTAACTAAACCTATAGCTAAAGAAAATATCCTTAATATAAGCTTTCGCTATAGTAAAGGCTTATACGGTATAGATTCTACTCTTAGCGTATAAGCCTTTATACCTTTAAATATCCTTAAGTATAGCTATAAATTCGATATAACTTTAGTATTACGTTACGATCCTTTAGTATTAAGGCGGCTACGACACTTTAAGTATAGCTATTTAGCGTTCCTTAAAGGCGGGTATTACCTGTTACCCTTTCGAAGAAAAGCCTATACTAGTATAACTAGCGTTTCTTACTAACGTAAGTCGCCGGAGTAGCCGCGCTTATAAGGTTAAAACCTGCTATAAATCCCTCGTAACCGAAACTCTTAGTTTACTAGGCTATTTAAAGGACTACGTAATAGGAACCGTGTAAGATAAAAGACTCGCTAGTAACTCTTATAGCTAAAAGGCCGTGTGTTAAAGCGTCGTTTCGGAATTTTTTAAAGAACTAGCCTAATAAATAACTATAATATTTAGCAGACAGAGTTTTTAAGAAGCTATTATACGCTTAAGAGCTTAAGACTTAGATTATTATTAAAACTACGTTATTAACTTACTTAAGTTCTTATTACTACTATAATTACACGCTCGGAGAGTACTACTATTTAGGCTATAGTTAGAATAGAAAGGGATAAGCTATACCTATATAGTATATTTAGGTAATACTACTTAAGAGACAGTATAGACTTACTATAACTTACTCGAACGAATTAAGCTTATACTACGTACAGATAATCTTCTACTTAAAAACGAGCTTACGTCTTATATAAAAGGTTTAAAAACAAACCTTTAAAGCTTAAAGATAAACTATAAGCACTAACTAGCTACTATTATATACCGCTTAAGGTTTTATTACTACCGTAATTACGTACTTAAAGAGTACTACTAGCTAAGCTAAAAGGAGATAAGCTGTTATAGTATAGAATATCTATTTAGGTATATACGCTACTTAAGAAGGGGTGCGTTTTATAAAAGGTTACGTTTAAGAACGGGGTGTTTAGTAAGCTAGACAGCTTTACTTAAGTTTCTGCTATTAATTCTATCTCCGGTATTATTACTTTAATTCGAACGCCTTCTTATAGTCCCTTCGATATAGGTTTACCTCGTAGTACGTTACGGTAAGCTCCGGTATACGTTTATACAGGCCGATAAATTCATTTATATAGGTAATCGAAAAAATCGACTTACGTATACTAAACTTATCTCCCGGCATATACGTATTAGCTATACTTTAAGGAAATCTATATAGTTTATATCTAGGTAATATATATAACTTAGATAAAGGGCTACCTAAAAACAGCGCTAGATAGAGGTAGCGCCTTTTAATTAGTAAGGCCGGAGCTAGTAAAAGTAATATTATAAGGGGTATTAACTACTACTAAATCTATTATAGGTCTATTAAAGGTAGTATTATAGGCAGTGTTAACTACTGTTAAATCTATTACAGGTCTATCGAAGGTAGTATTACAGGTAGCGTTAACTACTACTAAATACCTGCTATTAATTAGTATTAGGTCTATAAACCCCTTGTAGTATAGGTGTTAAACCCTTTGTTAAACCACCTAAGATTATATACTGTTATTTAAAAGGGCTATTCTAATACACCCTTTTATAGTCCTTCCGATATAGGTTTACCTCGTAGTACGCTACGGTAGGCTCTAGTACGTGTTTACGTAGGCCGATAAATTCATTTATATAGGTAATCGAAAAAATCGACTTACGTATACTAAACTTATCTCCCGGCATACACGTACTAGCTATACTTTAGGAAAATCTATATAGTCTATATCTAAATAATATATATAACCTAGATAAAGGGCTACTTAAAAACAGCGTTAAGCAGAGGTAGCGCCTTCTAATTAGTAAGGCCGGGGCTAGTAGAAGTAGTATTATAGGGGGTATTAACTACTGTTAAATCTATCACAGGTTTATTAAGGGTAGCATTATAAGGAGTGTTAACTACTGTTAAATCTATTATAGGTCGTACTATTCTATTAAGGGTAGTATTACAGGCAGTATTAACTACTGCTAAATCTATTACAGGGCGCACTATTCTATTAGAGGTAGTATTATAGGCAGTACTAACTACTGCTAAATCTATTATAGGTCTATTAAGGGTAGCATTACAGATAGTATTAACTACTGCTAAATCTATTATAAGGTGTACTATTCTATTAAGGGTAGTATTACAGGTAGTATTAACTACTACTAAATCTATTATAAGGTATACTATTCTATTAAGGGTAGTATTACAGGCAGCGTTAACTACTGCTAAATACCTGCTGTTAATTAGTATTAAGTCTATAAACCCCCTGTAGTATAAGTGCTAAACCCTCTGTTAAACTACCTGAGATTACGTACTATTATTTAAAAGGGCTATTCTAATATACCTTTTTATAGTCCCTCCGATATAAGTTTACCCCGTAGTATACTACGATAGGCTTTAGTACGTATTTACGTAAGCCGATAAATTTATTTATATAAGCAATCGAAAAAATCGACTTATATATACTAAACTTATCTCCCGGTACGCACGTACTAGCGATAGTTTAGTAAAAATAGATCGATTCTATAGCTAAGGTATATATAATACCTAAATAGGCGTAAGGATACTAATTCTTTAAAGGCTTTAGCTGCCTACCTACTATATTCTAACGTAGATTAATATCTATAAAGCTTACTAGATTAATTCTAGCGTGTTAAAGTAACGGGAAGGCACTAAAATTTAAGTTTAAAAAATTCTAACAAATAAGTTTATATCTAAGTTAAATATTTAACTTAAATTAGCATAAGTATACTTACCCTAGACTTTAAAAGTATACTTACCTTAAACTGTTACTTAGTATACTTAAGGCCTCTTCCTCTGTATTCTAGCGTAGATTAATATTTATATAGCCTGTTAGATTAATTCTAAGGCGTGAAAGTGCCGGGAAGGTATTAAAATATAGGTTTAAAAAAATCTGACGGATAAGTCTATATTTAAACACGAGTATACTTACCTTAGACTTTAAAAGTATACTTACCCTAGACTATAAAAGTATACTTACCTTAGACTGTAAAAGTATACTTACCCTAAACTTTAAAAGTATACTTATCTTAGACTGTTACTTAATATACTTAAAGCCCCTCCCTTTATATTCTAGCGTAGATTAGTATTTATAAAGCCTACTAGATTAATTCTAAGGCGTAAAAGTGCCGGGAAGGTACTAAAATATAGGTTTAAAAAAATCTAACAGATAGGTCTATATCTAGGTTATATATTTAACCTAGATTAGCACGAGTATACTTACCTTAAACTTTAAAAGTATATTTACCTTAGACTATAAAAGTATATTTACCTTAAACTATAAAAGTATACTTACCTTAAACTATAAAAGTATACTTACCTTAAACTGTAAAAGTATACTTACCTTAAACTTTTACTTAGTATACTTAAGGCCTTTCCTACTATATTCTAGCGTAGATTAGCATTTATAAAGCCTACTAAATTAATTCTAAGGCGTAAAAGTGCCGGGAAGGTATTAAAATATAGGTTTAAAAAAATCTAACAGATAAATCTGTATTTAAACATAAGTATACTTACCTTAGACTTTAAAAGTATACTTACCTTAAACTGTTACTTAGTATACTTAAGGCCCCTCTCTCTGTATTCTAGTGTAAATTAGTATCTATAAAGCCTAATAGATTAATTCTAAGGCGTAAAAGTACCGAGAAGGTATTAAAATATAAGTTTAAAAAAATCTAACGTATAAGTCTATATCTAGGTTATATATTTAACTTAAATTAGCATAAGTATACTTACCTTAAACTTTAAAAGTATACTTACCTTAAACTATAAAAGTATACTTACTTTAGACTATAAAAGTATACTTACCTTAAACTATAAAAGTATACTTACTTTAAACTATAAAAGTATACTTACCTTAGACTTTTACTTAGTATACTTAAGGCCCCTCTTACTATATTCTAACGTAGATTAGCATCTATAAAGCCTGTTAAATTAATTCTAAAGCGTAAAAGTGCCGAGAAAGCATTAAAATATAAGTTTAAAAAAATTTAACAGATAGGTCTATATTTAAACATAAGTATACTTACCTTAAACTTTAAAAGTATACTTACCTTAAACTATTACCTAGTATACTTAAGGCCCCTTTTACTATATTCTAGCGTAGATTAGTATTTATAAAGCCTAGTAGATTAATTCTAAAGCGTAAAAGTGCTAAGAAGATACTAAAATATAAGTTTAAAAAAATCTAACGGATAGGTCTATATTTAAACACAAGTATACTTACCTTAGACTTTAAAAGTATACTTACCTTAAACTTTAAAAGTATACTTACCTTAAACTATTACCTAGTATACTTAAGGCCTCTCTTACTATATTCTAGCGTAGATTAGTATTTATAAAGCCTGTTAAATTAATTCTAAAGCGTAAAAGTACCGGGAAAGGACTAAAATATAGGTTTAAAAAAATTTAACAGATAAGTCTGTATCTAAACATAAGTATACTTACCTTAAACTTTAAAAGTATACTTACCTTAGACTTTAAAAGTATACTTACCTTAGACTATAAAAGTATACTTACCCTAAACTTTAAAAGTATACTTACCTTAAACTTTAAAAGTATACTTACCTTAAACTATTATCTAGTATACTTAAGGCCTCTTCTACTATATTCTAACGTAGATTAGTATTTATAAAGCCTACTAGATTAATTCTAGGGTATAAAAGTGCCGGGAAGGCATTAAAATATAGGTTTAAAAAAATCTAACAGATAGGTCTGTATTTAAACACGAGTATACTTACCTTAAACTTTAAAAGTATACTTACCTTAGACTATAAAAGTATATTTACTTTAAACTATAAAAGTATACTTACCTTAAACTATAAAAGTATACTTATCTTAAACTATAAAAGTATACTTACCTTAAACTGTTACCTAATATACTTAAAGCCTCTCTTACTATATTCTAGCGTAGATTAGTATCTATAAAGCCTGCTAAATTAATTCTAAAGCGTAAAAGTGCCGGGAAGAGACTAAAATATAGGTTTAAAAAGATCTAACAGATAAGTTTATATTTAAATATAAGTATACTTACCTTAGACTTTAAAAGTATACTTACCTTAAACTATTACCTAGTATATTTAAAGCCTTTCCTTCTGTATTCTAGCGTAGATTAGCATTTATAAAGCCTGCTAAATTAATTCTAAAGCGTAAAAGTACCAGGAAGGTATTAAAATATAAGTTTAAAAAAATCTAATAGATAAGTCTATATTTAAATATAAGTATACTTACCTTAGACTTTAAAAGTATACTTACCCTAAACTATTACCTAATATACTTAAGGCCCCTCTTACTATATTCTAGCGTAGATTAGTATCTATAAAGCCTAGTAGATTAATTCTAAGGCGTAAAAGTACCGGGAAGGTACTAAAATATAGGTTTAAAAAAATCTAACGGATAGGTCTATATCTAGGTTATATATTTAACCTAAATTAGTACGAGTATACTTACCTTAGACTTTAAAAGTATACTTACTCTAAACTATAAAAGTATACTTACCTTAAACTATAAAAGTATACTTACTTTAAACTATAAAAGTATACTTACTTTAAACTATAAAAGTATACTTACCTTAGACTTTTACCTAATATACTTAAGGCCCCTCCTACTATATTCTAGCGTAAATTAGTATCTATAAAGCCTACCAGATTAATTTTAAGGCGTAAAAGTACCGGCAAGACATTAAAATATAGGTTTAAAAAAATCTAACAGATAAGTCTGTATTTAAATACGAGTATACTTAGCTTAAACTTTAAAAGTATACTTACCTTAAACTGTTACTTAGTATACTTAAAACCCCTCCTACTATATTCTAACGTAGATTAGTATTTATAAAGCCTGCTAAATTAATTCTAAAGCGTAAAAGTGCCGGAAAGGGACTAAAATATAGGTTTAAAAAGATCTAACGGATAAGTCTATATCTAAACACAAGTATACTTACTTTAGACTTTAAAAGTATACTTACTTTAGACTTTAAAAGTATACTTACTTTAGACTATAAAAGTATACTTACTTTAAACTTTAAAAGTATACTTACTTTAGACTTTAAAAGTATACTTACCTTAAACTATTACCTAGTATACTTAAGGCCCCTCCTACTATATTCTAACGTAGATTAGTATCTATAAAGCCTGTTAGATTAATTTTAAGGCGTAAAAGTACTAGGAAAGTATTAAAATATAGGTTTAAAAAGATCTAACGGATAAGTTTATATTTAAACACGAGTATACTTACCTTAGACTTTAAAAGTATACTTACCTTAAACTGTTACTTAGTATACTTAAAGCCCCTCTTACTGTATTTTAGCGTAGATTAGTATCTATAAAGCCTGCTAGATTAATTTTAAGGCGTAAAAGTACCGGGAAGGAACTAAAATATAGGTTTAAAAAGATCTAACAGATAAGTCTATATTTAAACACGAGTATACTTACCTTAAACTTTAAAAGTATACTTACCTTAGACTTTAAAAATATACTTACCTTAAACTATTACCTAGTATACTTAAGGCCTCTCTTACTATATTCTAGCGTAGATTAATATCTATAGAGCCTGCTAAATTAATTTTAAGGCGTAAAAGTGCCGGAAAAGGACTAAAATATAGGTTTAAAAAGATCTAACAGATAAGTTTATATTTAAACACAAGTATACTTACCTTAAACTTTAAAAGTATACTTACTTTAAACTTTAAAAGTATACTTATCTTAAACTATAAAAGTATACTTATCTTAAACTTTAAAAGTATACTTACCTTAAACTTTAAAAGTATACTTACTTTAAACTATTACCTAGTATACTTAAGGCCCCTTCTACTATATTCTAGCGTAGATTAGCATTTATAAAGCCTGCTAAATTAATTCTAAAACGTAAAAGTACTAAGAAAGCACTAAAATATAGGTTTAAAAAAATCTAACGGATAAGTCTGTATTTAAACACGAGTATACTTACCTTAAACTTTAAAAGTATACTTACCTTAAACTATAAAAGTATATTTACTTTAAACTATAAAAGTATACTTACTTTAAACTATAAAAGTATACTTACTTTAAACTATAAAAGTATACTTACCTTAAACTATTACCTAGTATACTTAAGGCCCCTTTTACTATATTTTAGCGTAGATTAGTATTTATAAAGCCTACTAGATTAATTCTAGGGCGTAAAAGTGCCGGGAAAGGACTAAAATATAGGTTTAAAAAGATTTAACGGATAGGTCTGCATTTAAACACAAGTATACTTACCTTAAACTATAAAAGTATACTTACCCTAGACTTTAAAAGTATACTTACCTTAGACTATAAAAGTATACTTACCTTAGACTATAAAAGTATACTTACCTTAAACTGTAAAAGTATACTTACCTTAGACTTTAAAAGTATACTTACCTTAGACTATAAAAGTATACTTACCTTAGACTTAAAAGAAACAGACTTTAAAATTATTCTTTAAGAAATAGCTTAGTCTTTTTAAAAAGAAATCGTTTTACTTAACCGTTTATAAAAAGATATTACTTAAAGGGATATTATAATTTTTACAGTAGGATAATAGTTAGGTTTTTATTTATAGTACTTTTACTACGTTTTATATTTTATATTATAAATGTTTTTATTTTACTTTAAGTTTAGTTATTACTTTTTTTAATTCGAAGCTTATTTCTCTTTTATTTACTATTACTATTCTAATTATCGCCTCTAATCCTTACCGCTCTCTTTTAAACTATCCTAGATCTTAATTACCTCGGCTTTAAAGACTAGACTATAGCTTAACCTAGTTTATATCTAAATTTTAAACGCTAAAAACAGTTTACCTTTACCCTTATACGTTTCTAGTATTCTACCTACTATATTTAAAAAGCTTTAAATATCTTTAGACTACTTAAAAAAACTATTATTACCGGGAATAAAGCGCGGTACCGCCTGTCTTTTATAGAACCTAGTAAGTTCCCTCTTTATAACCTTTCTACTATACTTTTTAAATAACTCTAAAAGTAGGTTAAAGTTCCGAGTTATTAGTCGTTAAAAATAACAGCGACGATACTTAGAAAATTTATAGTACCGGTATTCTTATAATTATAAAAGGGATTAGTACTTAAGCTTCTAAAACGGATAAATTAAAAGACTTATATCCCGAGCGTAGCTATTTATACCCTCCTCTTTTAATCTGCTAAAAAACGTAAGTAAAGCTAATAGGGCATTTATATCTATTAGAATATAAACAGCTCTAATAAGTCTTCCTTAAGCTGCTTTTAAGCCTTATTAATCCGATTTCTCTATTATAAGTTTATAGCCGTCGATAATTAACTATAGCACAGCTTTTATAGTATACACATCTTATAAGAGACCCTTTAAAAGGGGCTCCGCCTATAAAAAAAGAAGTTAGTAATTAACACTTTAATAAACTAACTAGATAGAAAAATTACAGTAACTTACAAACTCGCAGTTAAGATACTAATACTTAGTGTAATATATACACTTCAGGCCCCTTACAGAGTTATAGTAGTTATACGGCTTATAAAGGCTGATATCTTTATAGTAAAAGCAGGTATAGTAACAGATTTTAACCGTAAATCTTTTAAGCTAAATGTTAATTCTTAGTAGTTAAATACGCTTTTTACGTTTTAACTTATATAAAGGTATTATTACTTCTAACTTATATTCCTATTAGCGTCTAAATACTATAAGCTTTAAAAATAAGTATAATATATTATAAATATACTTATAACTATAAGGAAATAACTAAATTATAAAGTACTTATTAAAGTTATATTACTTTCAGTACCTAAGAATATTTAGAGATATACTATAACTCTGTTTTTATTTATAATACTTAAGCCTTAGCCCTTTCACTTAACATCCGCTAGTTTCAAAGTATTATAAATTACTACTTACTAAATCTTCTTTACCTTTAAACTTATAAGCTAAAGAAGAGCCTACTAAATACCTAAAAATAAATCCTCTTCTATACCTTATAAGGTAGAAGATAAAATCCTCTTCTATACTTTAAAAGGTAGAAAATAAGAAATCTAAGTAATAAACGGCTTACCCTTAACAGATCGTAACGATAAAGCTACTCTATAGCTTATAGAACTATTTTATAAAATATCTAACCTCGCTCGAGTTTAAATTATAATATACGAATCACTACCGTCTACTTTAAGACCGGTAAATTAATCGCCTGCTAAGGTATACGGCCGAAGCTTATTCTTAAAGCTATTACGGCTTTCTAATATAGATTCTAACCTAAAGGCGTTTAGTTATTATCTAGCCGTAGAAACCTTAAGCTTAAAAGAGTAGCTCGTTAATAACCTTTAGCAGGTAGAAATCTTCTATTACTATTTACTTAAAAGTTAGCTATTAGCTAGTCGTTTATAAAGCCGATTTAATAGCCCTTACAGGCTATTAAACCCGAGCTTAAATTAAAAGATAATCTATAGTATAGGTTCTCCGAATACTCGCTATAAGGTTTAGACTTTATTCTTAACTAAAATTAAAGAACAATCTGTAGTAACAGATTCTTTAAAGCCGCTATAAGCTATTAGATTATAAAGTAGCTACGATACTCTAGGTATAGCTATTTAGCGTTCTTTAAAGGCAGGCTATCGCCTGTTACTCTCTACTTTAAAATTAGCTATTAGCTAGTCGTTTATAACGCCGATTTAGCAGCCTTTACAGGCTATTAAACCCGAGCTTAAATTAAAAGATAATCTATAGTATAAGTCCTCCGAATACTCGCTATAAGGTTTAAACTCTGTTTTTAACTAAAATTAAAGAATAATCTGTAGTAACAGGTTCTTCGAAGCTATTATAAGCTGCTAGATTATAAGGTAGCTACGGTATATTAGGTATAGCTATTTAGCGTTCCTTAAAGGCAGATATTACCTGTTACCCCTTCGAAGAAAAGCCTATACTAGTATAACTAACGCTTTCTACTAACGTAAGCTATCTAAACGGCTACGTTTATAAGGTTAGAACTTATTATAAATCCCCTATAACCGAGACTCTTAGTCTATTAAGCTGTTTAAAAAACTACGTAACAGAAACCGTTTAAAATACAAAACCCGCCTATAGCGTTATAACCGTAGGGTTATATACTGTAAGCGCCTAGTTTAGAAAAGGTAAAGCTAGTAAGTTAAAATACCGCCGCGCCTAAGATTTATTTAAGCTATCGTTACTATATACTGCCTAAGTCTTATTACTACTATAATTATATACTCGGAAAGTATAACCGGCTATAGCTAAAAAAGGATAAGCTATAACCGCGTATTAACCTTTAATATTTAAAAAGCAGTATATCTTATAAACAAAAGGCTTTTCGGCTTAAGAACAGGGTGTTTAATAAGCTAAATAGCCCCCTCTAGGTTATTAAAGGATATACTATAGTAAGCGGAACTTAGTCGTAGTTTAAAGTTAAGCTCTTTTTAAAGCCCTTTTAGTTACCTCTCTTATAGTTCCTCTAATATAGGTTTACCTCGTAGTACGCTACGGTAAGCTTTAGTATATATTTACGTAGGCCGATAAATTCATTTATATAGATAATCGAAAAAATCGACTTACGTATACTAAACTTATCTCCCGGTATATACGTACCGGCTATACTTCGAAGAAATCTATATAGTCTATATCTAGATAATATATATAACCTAAATAAAAGGCTACTTAAAAACGACGCTAAGCAGAGGTAACGCCTTTTAATTAATAGGGCCGGGGCTAGTAAAAGTAATATTACAAAGGGTATTAACTACTGTTAAATCTATTATAGGTTTATTAAAGGTAGTATTATAGGTAGTATTAACTACTGCTAAATCTATTACAGGTCGTACTATTCTTTTAAAGGTAGTATTACAGGTAGTATTAACTACTGCTAAATCTATTATAGAGCGTACTATTCTATCAGAGGTAGTATTACAGGCAGTACTAACTACTGCTAAATCTATTATAGGTCTATTAAAGGTAGTATTACAGGCAGTGTAAACTACTATTAAATTTATTACAGGTAGTATTAACTACTGCTAAATCTATTATAAGGTATACTATTCTATTAAAGGTAGTATTACAGGTAGTACTAACTACTGCTAAATCTATTACAGGTCTATTAAAGGTAATATTACAGACAGCGTTAACTACTGCTAAATACCTGCTATTAATTAGTATTAGGTCTTTAAACCCCTTATAATATAAATATTAAACCCTCTGTAGTATAGGTACTAAACCCCTTATTAAACTACTTAAGATTACGTACTGTTATTTAAAAAGGCTATTCTAATACACCTTTTTATAGTCCCTCTAATATAAGTTTACCTCGTAGTACGCTACGGTAAGCTTTAATACGCGTTTACGCAAGCTAATAAATTTATTTATATAAGTAATCGAAAAAATCGACTTACATATATTAAACTCATCTCCCGGTATATATATACCGGCTATACTTCGGAAAAATCTATACGGTCTGTATCTAAGTAATATATATAACTTAAATAAAAGACTACTTAAAAACGCCGCTAAGTAAAGGCAGCGCCTTCTAATTAGTAAGGCCGGGGCTACTAAAAGTACTATTATAAGGGGTATTAACTACTGCTAAATCTATTATAAGCTATATTATTCTATTAAAGATAGTATTATAGGCAGTACTAACTACTACTAAATCTATTATAGGTCTATTAAAGGTAGTATTATAAGTAGCGTTAACTACTATTAAATACCTACTGTTAATTAGTGTTAAGTCTTTAAACCCTTTATAGTATAAGTGCTAAACCCTTTATAATATAGGTGTTAAACCTTTTATTAAACCGTTTAAGATTACGTACTGTTATTTAAAAGGGCTATTCTAATACACCCTTTTATAATTTCTCCGATATAGGTTTACCTTATAGTATACTACGGTAAGCTTTAGTACGTATTTACGTAAGCCGATAAATTCATTTATATAAGTAATCGAAAAAATCGACTTACGTATATTAAACTTATCTCCCGGTATATATATACTAATAATAGTTTAGTAAAAATAAATTAATTCTATAGTTAAGGTATATATAACACTTAAATAAGCGTAAGGATACTAATTCCTTAAAGGCTTTAACTGCTTACCTACTATATTCTAACGTAGATTAGCATCTATAGAGCTTACTAGATTAATTCTAAAGCGTAAAAGTACCAGGAAGGTACTAAAATTTAAGTTTAAAAAAATCTAACAGATAGGTCTGTATTTAAGTTAAATATTTAACTTAAATTAACACGAGTATACTTACCTTAGACTTTAAAAGTATACTTACCTTAAACTTTTACTTAGTATACTTAAAGCCCCTCCTACTATATTTTAACGTAGATTAGTATTAATAGAGCCTACTAGATTAATTCTAAGGCGTAAAAGTGTCGGTAAAGTACTAAAATATAGGTTTAAAAAAATTTAACAGATAGGTCTATATTTAAATATAAGTATACTTACCTTAAACTTTAAAAGTATACTTACCTTAAACTTTTACCTAATATACTTAAGGCCCTTTTTACTGTATTCTAACGTAGATTAGTATCTATAAAGCCTGCTAGATTAATTCTAACGTATTAAAGTAGCGAAAGGGTATTAAAATTTAAGTTTAAAAAAATCTAACAGATAAGTCTATATTTAGGTTAAATATTTAACTTAGATTAATATAAGTATACTTACCTTAAACTTTAAAAGTATACTTACTTTAAACTTTTACTTAGTATACTTAAGGCCTCTCTTACTATATTCTAGCGTAGATTAGCATTTATAAAGCCTGCTAAATTAATTCTAACGTGTTAAAGTAACGGGAGGGCACTAAAATTTAGGTTTAAAAAAATCTAACGGATAGGTCTGTATCTAGGTTAAATATTTAACCTAAATTAACATAAGTATACTTACCCTAAACTTTAAAAGTATACTTACCTTAAACTTTTACTTAGTATACTTAAAGCCTCTTTTACTATATTTTAACGTAAATTAGCATCTATAGAGCCTGCTAAATTAATTCTAAAACATAAAAATACCAGAAAGGTATTAAAATTTAAGTTTAAAAAAATCTAACAGATAAGTCTATATCTAAGTTAAATATTTAACCTAAATTAACACGAGTATACTTACCTTAAACTTTAAAAGTATACTTACCCTAAACTTTTACTTAATATACTTAAAGCCTTTCCTACTATATTCTAGCGTAGATTAGCATCTATAAAGCCTACTAGATTAATTCTAAAGCGTAAAAGTACCGGGAAGGCATTAAAATTTAAGTTTAAAAAAATCTAACAGATAGGTCTATATTTAAGTTAAATATTTAACCTAGATTAGCACGAGTATACTTACCTTAGACTTCAAAAGTATACTTACCCTAAACTTTTACCTAGCATACTTAAGGCCCCTCCTACTATATTTTAGCGTAGATTAGCATCTATAAAGCCTACTAGATTAATTCCAGCGCGTTAAAGTAACGGAAAGGCACTAAAATTTAAGTTTAAAAAAATCTAACAAATAAGTCTACATCTAAGTAAAATATTTAACCGAGATAATTTAACTGAAAATTCTCTAATCCTAACCCTTTCCTACTAGTAATAAAGGTTTAAAATAAAAATAAAAATATTTATTAAAAGTAAAAGGTATAATATATTAGTATATACTAGTATAAGTAGGAAAAGTTTATAAGGTTAATTAATATAGTATATATTTTAATCTTTAGCTTAAATTAAAGAATAATTTATTATTATAGGTTCTTTAAAACTACTTTATATTATAATATTATCTAGCTAAATAACTAAATAAAGCGTAGAACTTATAATTTTATAAAAGGTTTTTAAAAGACTAATAAGCTATAACAGATTTAATAAACTTATTAAACTCTTTTAGCCGAGAACCTTATTTTAAATTTAAAGTAAAAAGCTGTTATAAAAAATAAAATTACTACTTATAGGCTTATTAGCTGTTTTTATTTATATCTGCGTTACCGTTAAGGTTTTATATTTAAGTCTAATAATAGTTATCGATATAATATAGTTTCTTCGAGTAGTTTTATTTATATATCTTATTATAAGGTCGTATTACTTTTAATACCCTTTTATACGTTATATATTCTGTTTACGTATACTTTATTAATTAAACTTATAACTAAAGAAAATATCTTTAATATAAGCTTTTACTATAATAAAAGCTTATACGGTATAGATTTTACTTTTAACGTATAAGCTTTTATACCTTTAAATATTCTTAAGTATTTAAACTATAAAAGTATACTTACTTTAAACTATAAAAGTATACTTACTTTAAACTATAAAAGTATATTTATCTTAAACTATAAAAGTATACTTACTTTAAACTTTTACTTAATATACTTAAAGCCCTTCCTACTATATTCTAACGTAAATTAGTATTTATAAAGCCTATTAAATTAATTTTAAAGCGTAAAAGTGCCGGGAAAAGACTAAAATATAGGTTTAAAAAAATCTAATAGATAAGTCTATATTTAAATATAAGTATACTTACCTTAAACTTTAAAAGTATACTTACTTTAAACTGTTACTTAGTATACTTAAAGCCTTTTCTATTATATTTTAACGTAGATTAGTATTTATAAAGCTTATTAAATTAATTTTAAGGCGTAAAAGTACCGGGAAAGAACTAAAATATAAGTTTAAAAAAATCTAACAGATAAGTTTATATTTAAATATAAGTATACTTATCTTAAACTTTAAAAGTATACTTACTATAAACTATTACTTAGTATACTTAAAGCCTTTCTTATTATATTTTAATGTAGATTAGTATTTATAAAGCTTATTAAATTAATTCTAAAGCGTAAAAGTACTAAAAAAGAACTAAAATATAAGTTTAAAAAAATCTAACAGATAGGTTTATATTTAAATATAAGTATACTTACCTTAAACTTTAAAAGTATACTTACTTTAAACTTTTACTTAGTATACTTAAGGCTTTTTTTACTATATTTTAGTATAAATTAGTATTTATAAAGCCTATTAAATTAATTCTAAGGCGTAAAAGTACTAGGAAAGAATTAAAATATAAGTTTAAAAAGATTTAATAGATAAGTCTATATTTAAATATAAGTATACTTACTTTAAACTTTAAAAGTATACTTACTTTAAACTTTAAAAGTATACTTACCTTAAACTTTAAAAGTATACTTACTTTAAACTATAAAAGTATACTTACTTTAAACTATAAAAGTATACTTACCTTAAACTTTAAAAGTATACTTACTTTAAACTTTAAAAGTATACTTACCTTAGACTTTAAAAGTATACTTACTTTAAATTATAAAAGTATATTTACTTTAAACTATAAAAGTATACTTACTTTAAACTATAAAAGTATACTTACTTTAAACTATAAAAGTATACTTACCTTAAACTTTTATTTAGTATACTTAAGGCCCTTCTTATTATATTTTAATATAGATTAGTATTTATAAAGCTTATTAAATTAATTTTAAAGTATAAAAATGCCAGGAAAGAACTAAAATATAAGTTTAAAAAAATCTAACAGATAAGTTTATATTTAAATATAAGTATACTTATCTTAAACTTTAAAAGTATACTTACTGTAAACTATTACTTAGTATACTTAAAGCCTTTTTTATTATATTTTAATATAGATTAGTATTTATAAAGCTTATTAAATTAATTTTAAAGTATAAAAGTACTAAGAAAGAACTAAAATATAAGTTTAAAAAAATCTAACGAATAAGTCTATATTTAAATATAAGTATACTTACCTTAGACTTTAAAAGTATACTTACTTTAAACTTTTACTTAATATACTTAAAGCCCTTTTTACTATATTTTAGCGTAAATTAATATTTATAAAGCTTACTAAATTAATTCTAAAGTATAAAAGTGTCGGAAAGGTATTAAAATATAAGTTTAAAAAAATCTAATAAATAAGTTTATATTTAAATATAAGTATACTTACTTTAAACTATAAAAGTATACTTACTTTAAATTATAAAAGTATACTTACTTTAAATTATAAAAGTATACTTACTTTAAACTTTAAAAGTATACTTACTTTAAACTTTTACTTAGTATACTTAAGACTTTTCTCTTTATATTCTAGCGTAGATTAGTATTTATAAAGCCTATTAAATTAATTCTAAAGCGTAAAAGTACTAAGAAGGTATTAAAATATAGGTTTAAAAAAATCTAATAAATAGGTTTATATTTAAATATAAGTATACTTACTTTAAACTATAAAAGTATACTTACTTTAAACTATAAAAGTATATTTACTTTAAACTTTAAAAGTATACTTACCTTAAACTTTAAAAGTATACTTACTTTAAACTATAAAAGTATACTTATTTTAAACTATAAAAGTATACTTACTTTAAACTATAAAAGTATACTTACTTTAAACTATAAAAATATACTTACTTTAAACTTTAAAAGTATACTTACCTTAAACTATAAAAGTATACTTACCTTAAATTATAAAAGTATACTTACTTTAAACTTTAAAAGTATACTTACTTTAAACTATAAAAGTATACTTACTTTAAACTTAAAAGAAATAAACTTTAAAATTATTTTTTAAGAAATAACTTAATCTTTTTAAAAAGAAATCGTTTTACTTAACTATTTATAAAAAGATATTACTTAAAAAGATATTATAATTTTTATAATAAAATAATAGTTAGATTTCTATTTATAGTACTTTTATTATATTTTATATTTTATATTATAAATATTTTTATTTTACTTTAAATTTAATTATTATTTTCTTTAATTTAAGGCTTATTTCTTTTTTATTTACTGTTATTATTCTAATTATCGCCTTTAATCTTTACTACTTTCTTTTAAACTGTTTTAAATTTTAATTACCTCGGCTTTAAAGATTAAACTATAGCTTAACCTAATTTATATTTAAATTTTAAACGTTAAAAACAGTCTACTTTTACCTTTATACGTTTTTAATATTTTATCTATTATATTTAAAAAGCTTTAAACATTTTTAAACTATTTAAAAAAACTACTATTACCGGGAGTAAAATATAATACCGCCTATCTCTTATAAAACTTAGTAAGTTCTCTCTTTATAATCTTTTTACTATACTTTTTAAGTAGCTTTAAAAGTAAGTTAAAGTTTTAAGTTACTAGTTATTAAAAATAACGATAGCAATACTTAAAAAATTTATAATACCGGTATTCTTATAATTATAAAAAGAATTAGTACTTAAGCTTTTAAAACAGATAAATTAAAAGACTTATATCTTAAGTATAGTTATCTATACCTTCCTTTTCTAACTTATTAGAAAACGTAAGTAAAGCTAATAAAGTATTTATATTTATTAAAATATAAATAGCTTTAATAAGTCTTTTTTAAGCTACTTTTAAACTTTATTAATCCGATTTCTCTATTATAGGTTTATAGCTATCGATAATTAACTATAGTATAGCTTTCGTAATATATATATTTTATAAAAAACCTTTTAAAAAAAGCTCTGCTTATAAAAAAAGAAGTTAGTAATTAACACTTTAATAAACTAACTAAATAGAAAAATTATAGTAACTTATAAACTTATAGTTAAAATACTAATATTTAATATAGTATATATACTTTAAGCTTTTTATAGAATTATAGTAGTTATATAGCTTATAAAGGCTAATATTTTTATAGCAGAAGTAAGTATAGTAACAGATTTTAACTGTAAATCTTTTAAGCTAAATATTAATTCTTAATAGTTAAATATACTTTTTACATTTTAATTTATATAAAAGTATTATTACTTTTAACTTATATTTTTATTAACGTTTAAATATTATAAGCTTTAAAAATAAATATAATATACTATAAATATACTTATAACTATAAAAAAACAACTAAATTATAAAATACTTATTAAAGTTATATTACTTTTAATACTTAAGAATATTTAAAGATATACTATAACTTTATTTTTATTTATAGTACTTAAGCTTTAGCTCTTTTACTTAATATCCGTTAGTTTTAAAGTATTATAAATTATTACTTATTAAATCTTCTTTACTTTTAAACCTATAAGTTAAAGAAAAGCCTATTAAATACTTAAAGATAGATCTTTTTTTATACTTTATAAAGTAAAAAATAAAATCTTTTTTTATACCTTAAAAGGTAAAAGATAAGAAATCTAAATAATAAACGGCTTACCTTTAATAAATTATAGCGATAAAGCTACTTTATAGCTTATAAAACCGTTTTATAAAGTATTTAACTTTACTTAAGTTTAAATTATAATATACGAATTACTATCGTTTACTTTAAAACCGGTAGATTAATCGCCTATTAAGGTATATAGCCGAAGCTTATTCTTAAAGCTATTATAGCTTTCTAATATAAATTCTAACTTAAAGGCGTTTAGTTATTATTTAACTATAAAGACTTTAAGTTTAAAAGAACAGTTTATTAATAACCTTTAATAAATAGAAATCTCTTATTATTATTTACTTAAAAGTTAGCTATTAGCTAGTTATTTATAAAGCCGATTTAGTAGTCTTTATAGGCTATTAAATCCGAGCTTAAATTAAAAGATAATTTAAAGTATAAATCTTCCGAATATTTATTATAAAGTTTAAACTCTATTTTTAACTAAAATTAAAAAATAATCTATAATAATAGGTTCTTTAAAGCCGTTATAAGCTATTAAATTATAAAGTAGCTATAGTACTTTAAGTATAGCTATTTAGCGTTTTTTAAAGGTAGGCTATTACCTATTACTCTTTACTTTAAAATTAACTATTAGCTAGTTGTTTATAACGCCGATCTAATAGCTTTTATAAGTTATTAAACCTAAGCTTAAATTAAAAGATAATTTATAGTATAAGTCTTTTAAATACTTATTATAAGGTTTAGACTTTATTTTTAGCTAAAATTAAAGAATAATCTGTAATAACAGGTTCTTCGAAGCTATTATAAGCTGTTAGATTATAAGGTAGCTATAGTACGTTAAGTATAGCTATTTAGCGTTCTTTAAAGTTAGGTATTACTTATTACTCTTTTAAAGAAAAGCTTATACTAGTATAACTAACACTTCTTATTAACGTAAGCCGCTTAAACGGCTACGCTTATAAAGTTAAAACTTACTATAAATCTTTTATAACCGAAACTCTTAGTTTACTAAGTTATTTAAAACACTACGTAATAAAAACCGTTTAAAATATAAAACCCGCCTATAACGTTATAACTATAAAGCTATATACTATAAACGTTTAGTTTAAAAAAAGTAAAGTTAATAAGTTAAAACACCGCTATATTTAAGATTTATTTAAACTATCGTTACTATATACTATCTAGGTTTTATTATTATTATAATTATATATTCGAAGAGTATAACCGGCTATAGCTAGAAAGGGATAAACTATAACTATATACTAACCTTTAATATTTAAAAAGTAGTATATTTTATAAATAAAAGGCTTTTCGGCTTAAAAACAAGATATTTAATAAGCTAAATAGCCTCTTTTAAGTTATTAAAGGATATACTATAGTAGGTAAAACTTAGTTATAGTTTAAAGTTAAGCTTTTTTTAAAGCCTTTTTAGTTATTCTTCTTATAGTTTCTCCGATATAGGTTTACCTTATAGTATATTATAGTAGGCTTTAGTATATATTTATATAAGCCGATAAATTTATTTATATAAGTAATCGAAAAAATCGACTTATATATATTAAACTTATCTCTCGATATATATATACCGGCTATACTTTAAGGAAATTTATATAGTTTATATTTAAGTAATATATATAACTTAGATAAAAGGCTATTTAAAAACGGCGTTAAGTAAAGGTAACGCCTTTTAATTAATAAGGCTAGGGCTAGTAAAAGTAGTATTATAAAGGGTATTAACTACTATTAAATCTATTATAGGTTTATTAAGGGTAGTATTATAAGTAGTATTAACTACTGTTAAATCTATTATAGGTTATACTATTCCTTTAAAGGTAGTATTATAAGTAGTATTAACTACTATTAAATTTATTATAAGGTATATTATTTTATTAAAGGTAGTATTATAAATAGTATTAACTACTATTAAATTTATTACAGGTTTATTAAAGGTAGTATTATAAGTAGTATAAACTACTATTAAATCTATTATAAACAGTATTAACTATTACTAAATTTATTATAAGGTATATTATTCTATTAGAAGTAGTATTATAAGCAGTACTAACTACTATTAAATCTATTATAGGTCTATTAAAGGTAGTATTATAGGTAGCGTTAACTACTATTAAATACTTACTATTAATTAGTATTAGGTTTTTAAACCTTTTATAGTATAAATACTAAATTATTTATAGTATAAGTGTTAAACCTTTTATTAAACTACTTAAGATTACGTACTATTATTTAAAAAGGCTATTTTAATATACTTTTTTATAGTCCTTCCGATATAGGTTTACCTTATAGTACGTTATAATAGGCTTTAATATATGTTTATATAGGCTAATAAATTTATTTATATAGGTAATCGAAAAAATCGACTTATATATATTAAACTTATCTTCCGATATATATATACCGGCTATACTTTAGGGAAATCTATACGGTTTATATCTAAGTAATATATATAACTTAGATAAAAAGTTATTTAAAAACGACGTTAAGTAAAGGTAACGCTTTTTAATTAGTAAAACCGGGGCTATTAAAAGTAGTATTATAAAGGGTATTAACTACTATTAAATCTATTATAAACTATATTATTTTATTAAAGATAGTATTATAAATAATATTAACTACTATTAAATTTATTATAAGTTTATTAAAGGTAGTATTATAAATAGCGTTAACTATTATTAAATACTTATTATTAATTAGTATTAGGTTTTTAAACCTTTTATAGTATAAGTATTAAACTTTTTATAGTATAAGTGTTAAACCTTTTATTAAACTATTTAAGATTATATACTATTATTTAAAAGGGTTATTTTAATATACCTTTTTATAGTTTCTCTGATATAAGTTTACTTTATAATATATTATAATAAGCTTTAATACGTATTTACGTAAGCCGATAAATTTATTTATATAGGTAATCGAAAAAATCGACTTATATATACTAAACTTATCTTCCGGTATATATATACTAGCGATAGTTTAGTAAAAATAAATCGATTTTATAGCTAAAGTATATATATTATTTAAATAGGCGTAAAGATACTAATTTCTTAAAGGCTTTAGCTACTTACTTATTATATTCTAATATAGATTAGTATTTATAAAGCCTATTAGATTAATTTTAAGGCGTAAAAGTACTAAGAAGGTATTAAAATTTAGGTTTAAAAAAATCTAACGAATAGGTTTATATTTAAGTTAAATATTTAATTTAGATTAGTATAAGTATACTTACCTTAAACTTTAAAAGTATACTTACTTTAAACTTTTACTTAGTATACTTAAGGCCCCTTTTTTATATTTTAATGTAAATTAATATTTATAAAGCTTATTAGATTAATTTTAAAGCGTAAAAGTACCGGGAAGGTATTAAAATTTAAGTTTAAAAAAATCTAATAGATAAGTTTATATTTAAGTTAAATATTTAATTTAGATTAGTATAAGTATACTTACCTTAAACTTTAAAAGTATACTTACTTTAAACTTTTACTTAGTATACTTAAAGCCCTTCCTTCTATATTTTAATGTAGATTAGTATTTATAGAGCCTACTAGATTAATTCTAAGCCGTAAAAGTGTTAAAAAGGTATTAAAATATAGGTTTAAAAAAATCTAACAGATAGGTTTATATTTAAGTTAAATATTTAACCTAAATTAATATAAGTATACTTACTTTAAACTTTAAAAGTATACTTACCTTAGACTTTTACTTAATATACTTAAAGCCTCTTTTACTATATTCTAGCGTAGATTAGTATCTATAGAGCCTGTTAGATTAATTCTAGCGCGTTAAAGTAGCGGGAAGGTACTAAAATTTAAAGTTAAAAAAATCTGACGGATAGGTTTATATTTAGGTAAAATATTTAACCGAGATAATTTAACTGAAAATTCTTTAATCTTAACCCTTTCCTACTAGTAATAATAACTATATTAATAAGAATTCTTAAAGTAAACTGCCGGTTTATAAATAATATAGTAAAGATTAAAAAGATTACTTAGTAGTATATAAAATAATAGTATTTATAAACTTATCTTTTATTTATATAGTTAAAACGTTTCGGTGTTTTTTAATATAAAGATTATAACGTTAATATAACGTTCTTTTTTAAAACTACTTAATAGGTTTATTTATATTAAAGTAATTTCCGGTCGGTTAAATATATTAATTTAAACAGCTTATAAAATTAAATCTTTTTTTTTATAATAGTATTATAAAAATAATTAAAAACAATATAATATATAAATAAATAGTTTCGGTTATTAATTTAAATAAAAGTAAAACCTTTAAATTATTATATTATATACTTTTTATTATTTTAAATTATTATTTAGAGTTTTAAATAGTCTTTTTATTTTCTTTATTTATTTCGACTATTATTTTTCGGCTTTTTAATATTTTAGGTTTTCTTATTATATAAACTACCGGTTTAATTAAAGTATAAGTAAAAAGTTAATATTTTAAAAAAAACAGAGTTTTTAAAGCGTTATAAATAATTACCTTTTATTTATACTTTATTTAACTTAAACTAAGTATTATTTTAAAAAGTAGCCTTTATTTATTATAAAATAGGCTTTTAAACTTAAGTTTTTATAAAAACTAATAAATCGGTTTACGTTTTTTTAAATTATAAGTATAGCTTAACTATTATAAGTTATAAAAATACCGGAATTTATAGTAAAACTTAATATTTTTACTAAACTAGCTATATATAACGATAAAGAAATAAATATTATTAAGCTTTTATAGCTAATAATTAAAGTAATATACTTTATAGATATATTTTATAAAACGCTTTTAAATATAATAAAGTTAGTTATTTTTATTTTAATTATTATAGTAATACTTAAAGTAAAAAGTATAAAGCTATTATTAATTAATATAGTTAATCGAATACTTTAAAAAGGTAAGATTATAGTTTATAATATAAAGTCGGTATTAAATAAAGTATTTAGTAATAGCTATTTTAATATAATATAAAAGCTAAATATTTTTAATAACTATATAGTTTCGAGGTATTATTAAGAATATATTCGGGAAGTATATATTAAGTATATTATTTAAACCTAATATAGCTATAATACAGAATTCCCGCGATAAATAACCGGTAAGTTATAGTAAACGTATAATAATACCGGCTAAGTAAATAGAATAACGCTTTTACGCTTTTCGATCTTTTAAAATTTAGAAATTAAAGCTAATTACCTATTAGCTATTATAGTAATAATAACTCGATAACTATTATAGTATAGTCCGATAAACTTAATTCGTAGTATTAAAAAGCTAAGCGATATATAACGGAGTGTATTTAAGTTATAGTTACTATTTAATAGTAACGGTATAATATAATAGTATATAATAAAGATAGATTCTCTCTTTCTTTCTTTATATAACCGAGTACTTTTATAAACTATATATAGACTTATAAACTTACTATAAACTTACTTTAAGTTTATTATATAATTACTATACGTTTAACTATCCGAATTACTAGTAAATATACAGTAAATTCGTAAATGCGTTTATAAGTAGGTTTATTACGAACTTACCGGTAAGTATATAATAACGTCGGCTTTTTATAAAGGTATTATAAATAATTAAAAAAAGCTTATACGTATAAGGCTATAAAAGCTTATATATATAAGGCTATAGGTAGTATAAGTAGATCGATAGTACGAAGCTATTATAAAACAGAAAAGCTATTAATATAAAACGCTACTTAATTAAGTAGGCGGTTAGGCCTGCTGCTTTAATAAGGCGGTAAACCTGTTAAGCCGTCTAGCTTATAAATAGTTTTCTATACTAGGCCTATAAATAGCTTTAAACTTAAAAAACATATATATATATATATATATATATATATATATAACCTTAAGCTAATAGACTATATAATCGATTGTATTTATATTACCTTAAGCCTTATTAATAATAAGCTTTAAAGTAACTATAAACCTTTTAATAAGTATTAAAAGGCTTTATAATTACTAGTATATTTAGTTAAAGAATAATTAAGATTACTGCTTTTAATAGCTAATTAAATCCTTTAAATAGGTATTATAACGAAATAATATAATTATAATTTAAAGCTAATTAAAAATAAAAATAAGTAGTATAAATCTTAAAAGTAATAGTTTTTATATACTTACTTAGCTTATAAAATAAAAAATAACCTTTTAGTAAAAGATATAATTAAATTAAGTTATTAAAAGTAAAAAATTATAATAAGTAAATAAAGTTAAACTTATTATATAATATTTAATATATTTATATATTAATATTTTAAAATTATATTATTAAAGTTTTAAAGTATAAAGTATATTTTATTTTTATTATTTATATATTAATTAAATAAAACTGTTTAAATATAAAAGTAAAACTTTTAAAATATAATATAATATTAAAAGACTTTTAACTTAATTTAATTATTTATATTAATAAAACTTAAAATAAAACTTTAATTTTTAATATATATATAAAAGTATTTAATAAAAAGTATAATTAATAAAGAAAGCTTATTATTAGATTTTTAAGTATAGTTTAAATATAACTTTAATTTTTTTTAAAATCTTACTTTTATTTACTTTATAACTTATAATATTAAAGTATAAAGATTAGTTTTAAAGGTTTTAATATATTAATATTAATATACTTTTAATACTATAGTATTTAAATAAGAAATAAAACTATACTATATAAGCTAATTATATACTTCTTTTATTATAGTTATATAGTTTTTAAACTTAAAGTTAAAGTAATTTAAAGGTTTTATTATTTAATTTTAAAGCGTTAAATACTTTTAATTAAAGTTCTTTAATATTTATAAAGCTAAAGATTATATTTTTAATATTATTATAATACTTTAAATAAAAGGAAATATAATATTTTAATTATTTATTTAAATTCGTTTATCTTTAATAGGAAATCGGAAGGTTTAATTTTTAAACACATTTAATATTCTTTTTTCGAACGTACTATAGCGTATAGACTACACTTAAACAGCTATACGTTAAAACTTTTAAAACTAACCTCCGTACTTAACCTTAAGTAGGTAGGTACCTAGGTATATAGTATAAACAAACCTGCTTACCTGTATATGAAATTACAGGTTGTTATTAAGTATAAACATCCTGCTAGCGTCTTAAGTGCTTGTCGGCCGAAAAATGTCGGCTGTAATTTTTCGGAAAACTAAAATTTCGGATATAGACGATTACACCGGTATGGCGGTTAAGTCCTAATGCCGCTCTATTGCTCGAAATTCTCATGCACTCTCTCTTTAGTATGGTTAAAATTCAACATATGGATCAGTCGGCGGTTGTAGTTGACGCGTCACGTTGTGCTTGGCTGGGGCACCTGTGGTGGACTGAACGTGTTGCTACCAACGGGTCTTCTCAGACAAAATAGATTACTTGCTAGGACATTATCGTATCCCGAAACTGTTGTGTGTTACGTAGGTTTCTAGGAGATTTGTTTCTATAGGTACCCAAGTACCTCCTTACGCTGAATATCCGTGGATGTTCCGCTTGGATATTTTATTATAATTGCTAACCTCAGGAGAATGGTGCAGGCCTGGAGGTCACCGTTATCTCGTTTGTTTGTTCCTTAACCTAACTTGCGTCTCATCCTGCTCCCTTTACAAGTCTAGTTCTCGCTATAGTGTTGGCTTCTTTCGCCAGCGCTCCTAAGATTGTCGCTAAGTTGACTTTCCATCTAGGCCAACCATCCACATATCTAATCCAGAGCTAATCCCAGTCCGTGTGCCATTAACTTACCTATACCTCCCGAGGTCGTCGGACAGCACCAGCCTATCCAACACAGCATGGCAGAAGACGCTGCAGACTCGACTGCTTCCTCCATTTAGAAAACCAACCCCCCTATGGATGGTGTGCAAAGCGAAAAGACTACACATTAAAGACAGTCAGAACAAGCACCCGCGAGGATGGAGAAAGGGCAAGACCTCGAGGCCGACGCGAACACCCCCGGCCCTACTGACGACGACGTGCGCGAGATAACCGGCTTCCGCTGGTTCTCGATCTGCGTTGCCTTGTATATCTCGGCCCTTATGTACGGTCTTGACACCACCATCGCAGCCGACGTGCAGGGTGCCGTGATCCAGACTTTTTCCGAGGTTCCCCAGCTGTCCTGGATTGGCGCGGGCTTTCCTCTCGGCTCCGTCGCCGTCATTCTTCCCTATGGATTCCTCTTTACCGCCTTCAACATGAAGTGGTGCTACATCGCGGGCATCCTCCTATTCCAGGCCGGCTCGGCCCTCTGCGGCGCCGCACCTACTATGAACGCCCTTATCGTGGGCCGTGCCTTTGCCGGCGCGGGTGGTACGGGCATCTACCTTGGCAGTCTGAATTACTTCTCGGCTATGATAACACGCCAGGAACGTAGTGCCTACCTGACTGGGACCGGCTTTGTGTGGGGCTTAGGTGCTATCCTTGGCCCTGTTGTTGGTGGCGGCTTCGCTGTCTCGTCGGCGACGTGGAGATGGGGATTTTATATTAACCTCGTTATTGGTGCTATCACCGCTCCGATCTACCTGTTCTATCTGCCTTCGATAGACCCAGCACCGGGCAAGTCGCTCCGTGAGAGATTTGCTACCCTGGACTATCTCGGCTTCGTACTCAGCGCGGCTATGTGGGTGTTTTTCGCCATGGGCTTCATATTCGCAGGTGGTGTCTGGGCTTGGAACGATGGCGGGACCATCGCGTTCATTGTATTGTTTGGGCTTCTACTTTTTGCTTACGCTATGCAGCAATATCTGCATCTTCACAACGCCCGACACCAGGTCCTTCCCGGGCCAGCTCCTCCGATCCAAGACCCACATCCTCCTCTACATCACGACCACATGCGCAAACACCGCCATGTTCTTCACGACGTTTTACATCCCCATTTACTTCCAGTTCACGAGGAACGATGACTCGCTGATGGCAGCGGTGCGCCTGCTCCCCTACTTAATCGTCCTCATTGTTTTCAACCTTGTAACCGGCTGGGCCTTGCCTAAAGTGAAATACTACATGCCTGTGTGCCTGGTCTCGGGCCTGATCATCACCCTGGCATCGGCCCTCTTCCTGGGCCTCCTCTCGCCCTCGACCCCGACGGCAAATATATATGGATTCAGCATATTGATGGGCGTTGGCTCCGGCATTACTATGCAGCTAGGGTACGCGGTGGCTAGCCTCAAGGTTTCGCGGATGGTCGACATTTTTGGTGCCAGTAAGTTCTCAACCAACAGCGAACAAAATGTCTCCTTCTCTCATAAATTCCCAGCCCAACGCGAAGGGTGAGGCATCATACTGACGAGTAAGTGAACAGTCAATCTCCAGAATGTCGCTCAAATTGGCGGCACTGTCATCTGTCTCGTGATCGCCGGCCAGGTGTTCCAATCGGTCGCTGTCAATAATTTGAACGACGTCCTCGCGGGCCAGGGATACAGCCAGGCAGAGATCCATAACATGGTCGCAGGTGTCCAGAGTACAGTGTACAAATCTTTGAGCGACGATTTACGGCCTGCTGTAATCAGCGCGACCATCTCCGCGATGAGGCGGGCTTTCATCATACCGCTCGTTGCAGGAATTATGAGTATCATCAGCGCTTGCCTCATGAATAGGGAGAGACTCTTTGGGTAATCTAATTGCGACCTGCTGGTTACATGGCAGGGACGAGATACGCTTTTGTGTCATCTTAAGTTTATCAAACAGGTGGCGTATCTAGTGGCTTGTCGTGGGATTAATTAGCTCGGCTTGGGACAGTCTTCTAAGATAGCGCTTAACGCTCAAGTGCTAGATTGATACTTGTTGCACTGGAGGGAATATCACACCCTCGACATCTTCGACTTTTGTGCTTAGAAATCGGCCAACTGCTGCTGGTGCTCGCCTCTGCTCCCGCTACCAAAGCCCAACTTTACCATGGCAACCGAGGAATGAAGTGTTGATTTGTCATTTCTCCCGTGAGGGTAGAGACTGGCTCATGGTGTATCTAGAACTCTAAATGGGTCAAAACCTTCAGCGGATATCTACCTATAGTTCATTTACAACGGTGACGAGTATATACTCCAGTCTAACCACTTGATGCTATGCTACCTAGAACGAACGTGCATAGGCTAACAAACTTAGGAGTGACTTCTGTCACAGTTCAGAGTGACTTGATGGGCCCAAACATCATGCTTTGAAACCATGTCAGTTCTCGTTCCTCGGTGCACCGGACGCTCACACCACTCTCTTCCAGATAAGCCATCGTTTGAGTACAGAACGGTCATGACACTACCGGCTGAAATGGATATAATCGACTGAACGGCCTGCCAGCGTCCAGGTCACTCAGCTGCTGAGCTTATGATGAATATTTGCCCTGCGGGTGCCGAAGCAAGGGACGCAGCCCGAGAAATCTCTTTGTGCATCCGTCTCCTTGTGATATTTCGCAGGGCAGGACATCAACACGGCATAATAGCGCCTCCTATAACTTCGTAGAACCTTCCTGATGTTCCTTCCGGGTCGTTCATCTTACAGTGCCTTTGGTCTACTTCTAGTTTATAGGTAGGGATGGTAAAACCCCGAACTTATCAAGGTGATATTCTCAGAACTGCCCTGCTCCTTGGTATGCGGCGCACGCCTTCTCCATTCCCATGGCCCTCATCAGCGCGATTGCTACCATCAGCTTTGTTTCCTCACCCTAGTAATATCGACAAAGAATTCTATTGAGGTACTACTGACACGGGTTGTACCAGCACGACAACCAGTCACTTCAATGTTGTTGTCGAAGTTGCTCTTCCACGCACTGCCTATATCGCCGCTCTTGGGTAGCTCGTCCAAGATCTCCCAGAACAACAGCTCTACGCCCAGCAGGAACAGGTTCGCGTCAACTTCCGGCCCTTCACAATACTCATTAATCACATAGCCTTTATGTCGGTCGAATTGAGCGGCACTCTTTGCTTCAGCCCCGTCGGTAGCTCTCGAAACACCTTCCGATGACCACCTAGTGCACGGCTTTATAATCACGGGATACTGCAGGCGACGTGACGAGAAAACTCTGCGCATATCGTTTTCGCACGATATTCGAAAAGCCTTGTGGCTAGCGGCAATTCTGGTTTCGTACTCATCGGCTGCGATCTTCAGAACCTGCGGTGATATAGTGGGTAGTTTGAGTTGCTGCGCAGCTAGCGCGACCAAAGCTGTATATGTTTCGAAGAATGTGTTAATGGTGTCAATGCTCTTCCTATCGTACTACGGTGCTAACAATCCTCTGAGGTAGCTCGGCATCACGCTCGATATTGATCAGCACGAAATTCTCGACTAGGTCTGCATATTTGCGGTCCTCAGGCCAGTGGCCCGGTCGGTCGAGGACAACTAGCCTGATGCCCAGGGCTTATGCGGTCGAGTAGATGTTTCACCCTGTGTCTCCGTGCTCGGCTGGACGGAGAGCCCCCCTACTATGAAGAGCCTTTTCCTTGGGGCTAGGAAAAGGACAGGCGCGTCTCGAATCACGCTTTAAGGACCTCACATCTGAGAACGACGTTAACGAATCTGTTAAGGCTTGTGCTGTCCACTTCAAACCAGCAATCGCCAATCAGACTATGTCTTCAAGGGTCGGTGAGGCTTCAGGGTCCGGATGAAATGCAGAGAGGTGCTGTCGGGGTTAATTACGGAAAAGAGATTAAGGAAATAATTCCGAAGGCCTTAAGGGCCTACGGCCTACGTCTATAAGAACAGGCTATTTCCTTTATACGTTCTATTAAAACAGCAGATAGATCAGACTAGAGTTAAGGCGTTTTTCACACATAACTCAGATCGCCTTCTACGCTCGCTCTGGTACTCGTAACTCGTCAAATTTGATTTATAATATCATGTCGGGGATCCATGCTATTATGCTCGAGGGTATCGTTCTACCTTAAGAAACCTGGAGATTAAATTTATCCCATTTCGTGGCCTTGAGGTTGCAAGCCCTTTCTTAGTTCGCAACATGCCTACTGTGAAAGCAGTTGCTATTGCCTTCCTGACTAGCCTTATCACTGCTTCGCCTCTGGCCGATATAACGAAAATGATTAGACGAGAACAGCTTGCGAAAATGGCTTCAGTCAATATACAGCACTTCTACCTGTGGGGGCACTGTTCAAAGCTTCTCAGCTACATCTGTCGCCTTGGTATATTCCAAACTTCCTTCTGTCTCAAGTCCTTCTTGTAGTATAAGGAGTTTCACAAACTGTTGGATATTGTGAGATCGAACATATTTACATTTTGATAATTATCCTAAGTTACAATAGGTCTGTGTGGCTGTCAGTGGTAATAAAGCATCAATCTAGGCAAATGAACGGTAACTTAATTACTTCCTGCATTAATAATTTGTCTTAATACTATATGCAAAGATAGCTAGGCCTTTTTAGCAATTACGCCACCTACACCTGGAGTAGGTGGAACGAACTGCGAGGGTTCAAGTCTTCACATCATTGGAAATACCTGCACCGCAGTTCCGTATGGCTCTGTCTCAGTACAGTGCTAAAGAATAACACATTGCGGAATTCAGTTCTTCTGAGGGTTTCTCCGCCAGAAGTTGTTATGTAATGATTGTGCCAGTGCTCATAGCCTCTTTAATGAACAACATTGAAACAGTATACAGATTGTTCACCACAATGTTCATTAACTGAAGTCTCTAAGTCCAGCTTTTTAGACTGAGATCCATCCTTCGACTGTTTCCGCCTTATAAGCCCCTATACTGGGGATGTTGTTCGGAAAAGGCTGTTCGTTCTTTCGTTCATTCGTTATGTATATAAAGCATCGAACGAACATTCGGCTAATTATCAACAGGGGGACAGAGTAGGAGCGAGGTCAGAGAAGTGACCCGATGTTGGACCGCATCATTTCGTAGTAGATGGCAATCTTCTCGGTAAGGACGCTACCTTGGTATGGTGCGGGCCTACTGACTTTGTGAATCTGCTGATGTTGTGTTCATCTTGCCCCTCCATTACTCGCAGAATTCGGAACAAGATCGGTTCCTGATGTCTGGGAAAAGAATAAAATAGTTATAGCTAGCAAGGGCTCCCGCCACAAGACTACACCGCCGGGTACTCGCTTGGTATGAATTGTCATCTGGGGTGCGAGGGCGAATCGAGGGCTTGGTCTGTATGCATTCGTCCGTTACCACAGGGGGCGCCTTAATCCATGCTGTCGTGATTCTACCAGACCTTTACATGAATCTATAGCGGAAGAACCTGAAATCGTGTTCTCCTTCTTGATATTGACTGACGTCGACACAATCTGCGAGATTGATTAATAGAGCTGATGTTTGAAGCGGGCAATAAAGTTAAAAAGGAGTTGAAGTCTGGGACAAGTAGATATCCGAACCTATTCTTATTCTTCTTCCTCCACTCTTGCCCCGTTGAACTGTGTCCAATATCCTTACAAGCACAGGCATGGTAAGCCCTGGAGACCTTAATCACCGCCTACGAGAGCAGCGTCAAGATAATAGTAACTAAACGTGTTCATATTAATCTTGACATCCAACTTGACCAGCAACTCAGCATGAAGCCTTGGATCTCCTGTTCCATTTGGCAGCATATTGTTCCATGAGCCAGAATTGCCCCACTTCGGCTTGACCTACACGCAGCGTATCAGTCTTTGCAAACTCCGCACCATCTGCACTAGCGGACACTCCCTTTGTGTCTGGCAAGTAAGTTCTCACCGCCAGTGCAGTTTCATTCCAGATACACGATGGATCCAAGTCTGTTGTATGGTATGAAACGTCTTTCCTTGATATAGGTCTTATTTCTAGTCTCGCGGAACCAGTCCATATACAGGCGAAACTACTCACCAGCTTCGTACTCGACGATTCGGAGCGGCTCGACCTCAATATGTTGAATAATGCCGAGGAAGGACTTCATTCTGTCGGAAAGACAGAGGGAAATTGGATCGTCCCAAATTACCATCGCGGAGGAAGAAGTTCTGCCCTGAAAGTTGGACGCGAGAATTATACATTGGATATCAACACTACTACAACCTCAATCAACAAACACCACGTCCGACACCACACGACCAACCCGATTGATCAGTATATGTTGTTCGCAAACCCAACGAGGCCTGATCATGATACTTACTGTCAGTCAGACTTATATTCGACAGACGGAGCGATCGCATCCGGCATTTTCATGAAAACCAGTTACAAACCCGGCATGGCCGGCTGGCCGACACGATGCCTTCTTTATACAGCCTCTCCTGCTGAGAACATGGACGACGCCTTAGCCCCCAGACGACGGAAGATTATGATCAAAGCAACACAGTTAGCCCACACCTGTCTGGCCCGCTCCCTTGCACATCTCAGACTCTCCTCCGCCCTCGGCAGCACATCGTCCTCCAGGGATCTTGCAGACCTCGGACGGCCGTTGTTCGCCGCCGGCCTAAGCAGTGCTTCTTCACCCTCTAGAACGCTGATCATCTTGGTACACTGTCTGAGCTGGCTGACGGCAGCCGCCCAAGAACGAGCCCTGTCGCTCGCGGCCAGTGCTTCCTGGACCTGCTGGATGTGGTATTCGTGTAGGCTCTGAGCCCGCTCCGTAAAGGTAGCCTGCGAGACCAGTGCCAGCTCGCTCTGGTACAGCCGCCTTGTGTGCGCACGTGCGGCCGCGGTGAACATGGCCGACCTTCCTTGCTGGAGACGGGAGTAACAGGTGTGGCGGTGGCTACCCAGAAGGCTACGATACATACCTCTGACCTCGGTCCTTGACACGGTAGCTGCTGCAAGGTACGGGAGTGCCGACATGTCAGCCGTGAAGAGGCTCCTTCTCACCTCATCCCTCGAGACTACTTCGACGTCCTCCTTTGGACCAACGGCGTCCCCCCTTGACAGGCTTGCCGCGAACGTGATTAGCCAGAGCCCACAGTCGTCGGTATTAGTCTGTCGAGCGCATGGCATCGCCCGAACAGTAACGGCCTCGATGTTCGGCACCGCCACCGGCAGCGGAGAGCAACCGCCATCTCCTCGGGTATCAACACGGGCGTACACGCATCTCAGCAGGCGCAGGACGCGGCTAGCCTCTCTAGGTGCTGGCAGGTTCTTGCCGACGTCGTCGGCGGCGGCATCATCGGCGGCATGGTAGGCCGTGTCACCAGCAGCACCACCAACACGACCAAGGGAGTCAAGCAGGTCCAGTTGGTTCTGGCCAGGGCTCCACCGCCACAACCTCCAATGGTTCGAGACGCACTCGGGGATGAGGTAGAAGTCTCTGTTTCCTGAGAACTGGTGGGGGATCCTGGACCCAGTAGGCGCCGCTACCGCGAGGCTGGAGATGATACCGACCGAATCCGATGCTAAGCGACCGAGTGTCCTGTCGATAATGACATCGCCCAACCACTGGCCGGGTTCGAGCTGGTGAAGACTGTTAATGATCTCTTGCAGGTGGTCGTAAGCATGGCTAGCATCACATGTATATCCAGGGCTCGGGGCAGAGCCGTCGTTGATCATGATAGGCACGCTCAAGGAAGAGCCGGCAGGGGCTTGGGATGGGGCTGGGGTTGCTGCAGCCTTGTTCTGGTGCATTTTGCTCTTGTTGTTACCTGCTAGTTGAATTGTTTGCCGTGAAGCATCACGTGGAGAATCGTCATCAGCAGCAGAAGGGTGGCTGAAGGGCAAGGCAGAGGCTACCTCTTCTCCCTTCTTGGGCGTTGTATCGACGTCAGTTACTTTCGGTTTCTTTGCCCGTGCTTCTGGCCCTGGGTAGGAGGAGCTCCTCTCCTTCTCGACCTTCCTCTTGCTGTTGAAACCTACCGCGACGCTGCTACGGCGCAGATCTGGGCGCTTGGTGATTGTGGTTAGCATATCTTTTACCGGGTCCGCAGCAACGGTCTTGTCAAAGTCGATGTGTGGAGATGCACCCATGTTGCTGTCGTTCATGTCAATGTCCATGGACATGGACTCGTCCATGTCCCCGTTCATGTCCTCACGTGATATTATGCCGCCAGCTCGTGGATGCTGTTGGACACTGGCCGAGGCTGTGTATTTGTTGTTGTCGTTGTTGATGTTGTTGATGTTGTTGATGTTGTTGATGTTGTTGCTGCTGTTGCTGCTGCCGTCCTGGTCGCGGACACCAACAAGCGGTGATGGCTGAGTAGAAGTGACAGGCCGAGGCGGTGACATTATGATGGTGCTGTTGTCGTCTGGTAGATCGGCATGGAAGGGATGATGATCATGGTTGTTGTGGTCGCCGTCCCGCCAGAGAGCTAGATCCTCCGAGGGAGCAAGCCCGGGCCTGGGACTGTACCGTCCAAAGGAGCTGTGGCCGTCGAGGGACGGCGATGCTGGGCGACTGCTACCAAGAGCTGATCTCGAGTCCCCGTTGTGCAGGCTCAGTGGCTCGGCGGATCCCCATCGGCCAGTACCAATGCTGGATGGCGACTCGCTGCCTCTGTCATTCACAGGCGCTGTCATCCCTGCTGCTGCTGTTGCTCTTGTCATTGTTGCTAGGCCCGTGGACGATTTCCTCCTGCTCTTAGACCTGCGTCGTGGCGCCGCCTGGCCTGCGTAGACCCCTTGCAGACTGTCGGGGTGATGGAGCATACGGTTGCCTTGTTGTTGTTCCCGAAAGGCAGTGGTGAAGTATCGCAACTTTAATGGAGGCAGCTGCGTCGCCTGCGGCCGTGTGCGGTTGCTGCGTCCGAACACAACGTACCGATCTTGGGGCTGCTTGGTCTTCGATAGGTATACCGAGATGGCGCGGGGATAGATGACGGACCAGAAGAGAGACCTGTCGTCGCCTGGGCCCCTAGCTACTGCTGCATCTGTATCTGCTTCTGTATCACCTCCTTGTTCTCGTTGTTGTTGCTGTGGTTGTAGTTGTAGCGGTGGTAGTGGTTGCGGGAAATGATTCGTGAGTTTTGGTCCTTCCAGCCCTTCTGGTGGCCTTCCTGCCGCTTCCGCCTTGGTAAGCTGCGATGAGAAGCTGTCGAGGAAGTGTTTGGATGTGGGCAGGTCCTCGCCAAAGAACAGGTAGAGGCTGTAGTGCGAGTGGAGCCCAAGGCGGTTCGCGAGCGTGTTGGCGCGCTGGGCAAGGTCCTTTTCCCGGTCGAGCTGTCTCTGCTTCTCCTTGTCCTTCTTCCACGCCTTCTCCCTCTCCTTGCGGGCGGCGTCGTCGGGGATCTCAAACTCGGCACACATCAGCTGGTCTACCAGAACATGGCTAAGGTTCTGCCACGCCCAGACGCCAAATAGGACCGGGGCCGCCCGCCGTTTGGACTCGAGGGCTTGGAGCTTGATGAGGAGGTGATACGATCGCAGGAGGGACTCGGACTGCTCTTGATGCTGCTTCTCGATTGCGCGGAGGACTCGGTCTACCGCCGCCTTGAAATCTGCGTGACTGGACTGCTCGTTGACGCCGAGGTCTTGGAGAGCGTCGTGTTCGTTGTCGTATTTGATGTCGATGTCGATGTTGTCGTTGTTTCCGCTGCCCTTGTCGTAGCCGTTGACGTTGTCGCTGCCGTTTTCGCTGCCGTTGTGGTAGTCGTGACTAGCAGCCGTCTTCTGCTTGTGGTGAGAGGCGGAGGCGGAGGCGGAGGAAGATGGGGCATCAGCTGCTGCTGGTAGGCGAATGAATGCAGGCGAGTTAGAAGAAGGGCTTCGACAAGAGGAGCGCATTGTAGCCCTTCCATGTTAGTTTACTGACCTCTTCCTCCAGTCATGGTTCATCCATTCCCCCTGTTGAGAATGGTCTGCTGGCTCGCTGTAGAAGCCCCTGTCAGTGTATTGTTGTGTGTTGTGTGTCGTGTGTGTCGTGTTGTGTTGTGTGTTGTTGTGTTGCTGCCATCACTGCTGCTCTTATCCGTTATCCGTTATCTGTTATCTGTTATCTGTTATCCGTTATCCGCTGTCAGTCACTGCCAGATGGCCGCCAGCTGGTAGTGGGTGCTAGCTCTGTCAGAAATCTGGCGGAGATCCGCCAGATTTTTCGAGCCGCCGGGAATGTTAACAGCTGGCAATACTCCACTATCCCCGCTACCCCACCTTGTCCCGCTATTCCGCTTTTCCCCGCCACCCCGTCCCACCCCGCTCTCCCGCCCCATCCCGCCAATTCACTATCCCGCCATATTAATGTTCCCAGCCATCATCAGCATCAGACTTGAGCAGTGATAGGTAGGTAATCTATGCTGAGCGGTGCGCATCATGCGTTCCAAGGGTTTCTTCATAGTATGCCCGACACTATTTATCTCGTCAATTCAATCAATCTGTCCCTCTTCTTGGTGATGGACTTCGTCGCGTGTGGTGTGGCCAGTCGGTCAGGTCAGTCTCAGTCAGCCGTCAACTAGTATAACAAAAGGGGAAGCATATTTCTTGAGGCATGCAATGCACGAAGGTTGCCTGGAGTCTGTGTTGTTGCGCTCTCGAGCTGGGGGAATTGATAGCTGCTTTTCAAACTGTCTATTATTCATTTCCCACGTCTTACACAAAACAACAGAACAATCAAGACAGTTTGCGCATCCAGATGTCCCTATCTTGAGCGTGAGCACAGCGTGGCTACGACTCGAATTATTGTTGAATCTGGTAGCCCACAAAGACCGTCTTGTAAAAATGCTTAACACTGTGCATGATCTCGTTCATGGTCACGGTCTTGCGGCTCCCGCTATATCCTTACGCCACAATAATCGTAGCCTTCTTCCCGCTCTCGACTACGCCCTGCACAGGCGGCTCGATCCGGCTTTATATGGCCCAGCTGTATATGCCTCCCTAGCGTTCTCCTCCTACCTCCCCCCTCTTTAGGTTTTGAATTGAAGGCGTTGTGACAGAAGATGTTCCTGGTGGCTGGTGTTATTTTCGTGCTGCTGCTGCTGCTGCTGCTGCTATTTCTGTTGTTGTTGTTGTCCATGCCGCTGTGACGATCAACCTCCCGTGGGTTTGACAACGTAGGCAAGCTTGGGTCCAACTCTTTCTGCATCATTGATGGGCGGCCTCATCCGGAATAGGACCCTCACCGTCTCGCGGGACGACTGCTACGCTGCAAGCTGCCTGCGGCGGTCGGCAGCCTTGAGCTCGGGGGCCATGGACAGTTGGACAATCTATCTGGACTGGTTCTCAACTTGCTGCCTCAGGTTGTCTTCCTCCACACCGTCGACAAACGTACGTTGTCACTGTCCTGTGGCTGTTGTGATGGCTCTGGTGAGGCCCACGATTCAGGGCTCGGGCGAATGTTCACCACACTGCCCAGCACAGAGTGTGAAGGGGAGGGTGTATCGCCCAGTAGCCTGGCAGTTCTGGGGCTTGAGTTGGCCATGTCGTTAATGAAGATTAAGGTTTTTGCAGTATCGGTTGTATTCATGTATATGTGTATGTGTTTAACTGCACTGGAAAGTGCAGTGAGGTTGGTTGAGTAAGTAGTGTGTCATGTATATTCCCACCTAGAATTTAGAGGTGATTTACAGGGAACACAATGCCCAAGCCTCAAACAGAGTCAAAACGGGAAATAAGGTGGGGAGGATGTTACAAAGAGAGAGTGTCCACAGTGTTTTATTCGGGTCTACACCTATGTCTTTGTATGGTCCTCCTAAGATATCTCGACCAGAACAACACACACACACACACACACACACATTGTACATATTATACGAGATCTGTGCTGCCAGGCTCTCGAAGTGCTCCATGTTCTCCACAGACTTGACGGCGTCGCTCTCTATCTTGTCATCGCTGGTGTCTCGAGCGAATGTACTGCTGCCGCTACTGAGACTGTTATCGTAGTGGTGTTTTCGAGGAGCAGACGGCAACGTACGAAGACGGCCAAGGGCAGCATCGCCACGGGTCGAGACAAAAGTCGATGATAATGATAGCTCACTTCTTTTTCTCCTTCTTCTTCTTCTTCTTCTTCTTCTTCTTCTTCTTCTTCTTCTTCTTCTTCTTCTTCTTCTTCTTCTTCTTCTTCTTCTTCTTCTTCTTCTTCTTCTTCTTCTTCTTCTTCTTCTTCTTCG
>JALQBC010000077.1:0-15298 GCA_023375675.1 Cytospora piceicola | reverse complement strand
TCCTCCTCCTCCTCCTCCTCCCAGGTTTCTGCTGCTACTGCTACTGTTGTGGTTGTCCCGACTGCTACCGCTGCGAGAAGCGCGGGGTTAAGATGATTGGCTATATCAGCTATAATTTGCATGGTGACTGACAGTACTGCTGTTTCAGTCGGAATCCCCGATATAGTTAATCCGGAAGATCCAGCTTGCGTTCGAGACTATCCCGCTGTGGTCCAGAGGTGGGACGAAAGAGCGGCGATTTCCTGCAATGGTAATACACATACGCACATTTAAGTTTTGAATCTAAGACACCACGCAACTCGACATATAGCATACACACATATACTCTGTTATATGTGTCTAGTTCTTAGGGGATGAAGGGGACGGGAAAGTAACGAATGGTAGACAGTCGCGGGTGACGGATGAGACATGAGATGCGCAAGTTGTGGATCAACAACTCGGCCCAGGTCACCTGCTCCTCTTGCTCCTCCTGATCCATTAGCGTCCACCGAGCGGGTCTCACTTGCAGCTCTCGGGTTCTAATACTGATTCTGGGTTTGATTCTCGGCCCTCAGCTTCTTGGTGATTTTCAACAGGGCCTGTTGGGCCGCAGTTTGATAACACGTAAGCTCATCGAGTACCAGGAGTAGCAGCAGATTAATATCGGCCGCTGCAACATATCGCCACCAGTGTCTCACTAACAACTACATCAACAATATTATTGATAATAACATTAACAATTAACAACAATAACACCAGGCAGAGCTCGTGGAATATCATCCAAGAGCTGCAGCAGGTAGTCAGGCAGAACGAGATCATAATCGACACTCAACGAAACCAGCGACGCCGGCACCGCCCAGGTGGATATTCTTCTTTGCTGATTCTCAATTTCTCTCAAATTAAAAGACGGGTTATGTGCAATACACGTCTCCATTCATCTACAAGACTCTTCGTGGTAACTGGTTACTAACATCCCTGTTGCTCCGCGCGGTTCCGCTTGATCGGTTGCGTCTGTGTCTCTGGCTGTGTTGTGCATGATTACCGGCTCGGTATGTCGTTTAGGTCCCGTTCTGTTGTGTTCTGTTCTGCTTCCGAGCCCATATCTTACAGTGTTTTTCCTATTTCCCCATAATATTGTTGAGGAAGCATAGCAGGAAGTAGAATCAAAATTTGGTAACAGGATTGGACACTACAAGTTTGCAACGGACATCGGCTGCCCGACGCATGGACAGCAATGTCGGCATCGATGTGGACTGGTGGGGGGGGGGGGGGTATGGACGGACATATATGGAGGGATGGGATGAATATAAACAAGTTCGTTTCCCAAGCTGCCGTCTACAGCTAATATATGTTGTATGTATATCTTGCGCCTCTTGCTGTCGCTTGAACTAGACCACCAACCCAAAGTACCTGGTATGACCAAGTCCAAGGCCTCCTTAAATCCTCACTACCCGCCACTTGTCCCACACCTACGCACTTTATCATCCAGGATATGTGTGCATGTGTGTCTGTACTTCGTGGTCTTCTCTTGTATGTACAGCAAGGGAAGGGGCCGTTGTTGCAACTGCGTGGAACCTGCTGCGATGTCGTTTGTTTCGTTCTCAACGGTGCCAAGTTGGGTATGGAATGGACTGGATAGGATAGAACGGAATAGTTTGTCCCGAAAAAGGCGCATATGCTATGCTGTCAGCTTGCACGACACCACATTGCCGTTCACTTTTTCCTTTGACTGGCGGTGCGAAATGTCGTCTATACCAATTAGTCGTGGTGCACCAAAAAAGTCGTGGTGTACCAAAAGTCGTGGTCTACCAAAAGTCGTGGTCTACCAAAAGTCGTGGTCTACCAAAAGTCGTGGTCTACCAAAACGTCGTGACGCACAAAAAAGCCGTGGTACAATTGACAACCCTGAATATGCCCCTGAGAATTACTGAATAGTTACTTGTATTCTATGTAATGCTGCTAGGGGATCTTGTGTAGTGCGATCTCGGCTTAATCGACGACTTCATACTAATGCTAACCGCGGTCCTGAGATTAATGCGTATCATTCCCACTTTACATGTGTACCTAAGTACGCATGCACCTATTAACTGCACTGGTTTCTCTGTTTACCCCTGCCTCGTCCTTATAGGAGATGGCAATCAAGGGAAATTATACGAAGGCAGAGATGGTAGGAACTATACAGACACAGACACCAAAAAAATACTCTGAAAGCAGTAGCCCTGCGCATTATAGCCCAAGTGTTTACACTTGCACAGTCCTTTTCATCATATGCTTCACTAATGTCATTTATAATACCGTCAGTTATATATTGTATTTGTGCAAATCACACCTTATATCAAGGGCGCTGTTTCTCTGCCCACCTCATCTTCTAACATCCTCTCCCCTCGCCCTTCTGCTCTGCCCTGTTCTATCAGATCTCCACCCGCCCACCCCCTCGCTGTTTCGACGACGATATTGCAATAGCTTGCCTGCTGCGCATGGAAGGTGAAAACAGGTATACATAAATCATAGAGGCCAGACATATACAGATATGAGGGGAAAGAGAATATAAGGTGCTGTAGAGTTATAAGTGTAAACACCCTTAATCTTTATTTGTGTTTAGTAATAGAGATACGAGGATACTATATTAGTACGAGTTGTTGTCTCGAAGGTTTAAGTATTTAAAAACAGATATCAGTATCGGATATATCCTATAATCTCCAATTCTGTCCTGAGTTGTTCCATTAATGCGATATATGTCCACCTTACCAGGCCACCCTTTCGGCCTTGTATGCCCAGGTGCTAAGGAAGTCCAAACAGCAATACACATCAGAACCGAAGAAAAAAAAGAATTCTTTAGAAGAGGAGGAGGTGCCGGGAACAACCATTCTCACAACGTGTTGTCGCTCGTGTCAGACAAGACAGAGTTTATTCAATCCGTGCTCTGAATGTCAGATATATCCTCAATCCAATTTTATATACGAAATACCGCATGCTTTCTTTATCCATGCTGACAATTTTTGTAGAACCTGTTACCTGTTAGGTTGGTATCCACGAGTCTATTATAGACGCTCCTGGTAAAGGTGATGTATATATCTAGCTGGCTGGAGTCTATGCGCCGATAGTGAGGTTGTCGGTGAAGATGCCAACGTTGAAACCTCGTCGTCATTATCAACCTGGGACTGCGGCCACATCCAAAGCCGCCACGGAGAAGTGCAGCGTAGGTCACTTTTAGGCCCAAATGGAGTGTTGAGACAGTTTACAATTACAAGGATAAAGGCTAAAGTATATCAAGGACGCGCTTGAGACCACGAAACAACAACACTATCATCACCATCATCATCACCAACCAATCGATAATGACAAGAATTACAAGACTGGACTCACACTTCGCTTCATATCCACACTCCTCTTGCATCCGTTCTTATCCTCCGTGTTCTGTCTTCATCTGTATCAGCTCAACATCGTCGGCCAGTCTCTATCTGTCTGTCCATCTTGCTGACCGTCCCCTTTACCCCGTCCTTCTCTTCTTCCGTCTTCCTTCTTCCGCGAACGAAACAAAACTTTACATAAGATCCTCGCTGCCCATGCCTGTCTCTGTAAATTCCCTTCTCAAAGTATTCAGTTCCATTCCACTCCATTAATCATCCCAAAGCTCCCCCTCTCGATCTCTTAACTCCCACAAACCTTCACAAGCTCATACATTATCCTTATCGAAGCCGTTCATTTTCAGACATGCCATACCGACCCACCATTTTCCCTTCCCATTTTTGTTTTCTTTCCAATCCAGATTAGCCACCATAATCCGTCTCCTCTCCTCTCCACCTCCAGCCTCTTTCAGCAAGGTCGAGGGCTTAGGCATCGAACTAGGTGAGGAAACCGAGATTCAGGAACCAGATCATTAATCTCTGTCGACTTTCCGAACTTGCACAAGTATAAGGGCCGGTACCTGGTCCAAGTCCTCCGGTGTGAAGCTCTACTAAGTGTTCCGCTACAAATATTCGTATCCGCGGTATCGGACCTCGACTGGGTGCCGTTGTGATGTCAATGTCGATATCGACATCGAAGTCGGCACCGACGGACGAGGAAGAGGGCGAGGCTGCCACTGGAGATGGTCTATAGTCACCGCTCGGTTTCCTCATCTAGTTCGATACCTTGAGACTGTAATATTCACGACGAACATGAACACATACACAAATAATCACCAAGGGAGCAAAAACAGATGACTGTCTTGGTCAAGACTGCTGCTGTTAGGCGGGCTGCCTGTGCTTGGCCTCTTTTACCCGGCCATTTCCTCAGGGTCCGCCGTGTTTTCCAGTACTTAGTCAAGTCACGGGCGCGCACGTACGTGACCAACGGTAACAAAGGTGCTGATTGTTAGCAGAGTTGTCTCGAGGGGAGGGAATGTCTTGCGGTTCGATGATAGACAATAGACGCGAACTGTGGCCGGTGAGTCTGTGTGTGTGTGTGTGTATAGGTATGGATGAACTGTGGATCGCGGGGTATCTCGCATGTGTGGCTCTCGAAAGTCAAAAAAGTGAAGACACTGTGTAGTACAATACATGTATGGTACAAAACGAGGTCAGAGATGGGGAAGGGGAGGTCCACACTATGGCAAGGGCAGCAAAACGATCATAGAGGCTGAGCTTACCAGAGGAAGGACGTATCGGCCGGGCCCTTTTTAGTCCTCCTGATGGGTTCCCGTTGTAGCAGAGGCAGTACCTGTTCACTTACCGGAGAGCTTTCGGGCGGATAATGATGTGTCATGGTAGTGGTAGCATCAGGCGTGTGAATTGCATGTGCTACTTACTTTAAGCCTTTCCAGACTCGAGGCTGGAAGGTGTAGTTGATAGCCCAAGCCCCAAACTGCAAGGGACAGCAGACGGTACGGCTAAGGCATGGCTAGGACGGCTAGGAAATAACCATCTAGAAGAGTTGTTCTGTATAGCAAGCATCTCGATTTCGAGCAGTGATCTCAGGACCGTCTGCTGAGCTCGAATAGCATACAAATAGTAGGTTAGAAGGGCTCAGGGCCTTGTGAAGTTTTCTCTTCTGCCCATCACGATTAGTTCACTCACTTACTGACCCCATACAAATCGGTTCCATTTCACAGAAGTACGGAAAGATTTTGGCTGTGTGTTTCAGGTTTATAGACGACGACGACCGTCCAGCCGCAAGCAGAGGAACGCACAGCCAATCCTATCGTGCAGAAAAGCCTGATATGTACTTGAATAACCGTCGGTTGTTCTAGGGAGCGTCCTAGGTTGAGTTTGCCTGCACAGGGTAAGACGGTTGTGTTTCTTACTGTTTCACTGCATTACCAATGTCCGTCCGTCCTTCTTGATTCAGCGGAGCCTATAGGTCTTTGTATTTCTTGTAGCTATTCATATCAAATACCATGTAATATTATATAGAAGGCCTCTTCTATCATATGTAGAACTTCAACGATACTTTAGCTATGTTCCTTGCTTTTTTGATAGAAGAGTCGCTCTCCAGCCTGCGCTATGGACTCGGCAGTCTTACCATATCACCGACACCAGCACCGACAACACCAGCCGACTCCAATACTTCTCTAGTCGGAAACGTAGTGGAAGACCAAGACGACGACTCGAACCTAGACACTCGCCTCGCTAGTGCTAGAAATGAAAACGGGTTCGAAACCGAGTCAGACTCTCCAGCATGCAGGCAATCATCTGTTTGGTAGCCCACTCGATGATTTCAATATTAAACTACGAAGACGCGTGATCCGGGTTCGTGTTCATGGGTCTTTTCAAGCTGTCACGAAGCCGCTTAGAAATCATAGAATCGACTGAGACATGATCACAACTATGATGCCTGGTCTTAGAGGTCGTCCGAGGCTGGTTGACAATGGAACTTGTGATAACCCTAATACCACTAATGACGTTGGCAATTGTAGCGACTAATGTGGTTGTGTTATTTAGGCGACAACCGTGGCGGTAACTAGGCCAGCTTCCTGTCTCACACTGTGGAGACCGTGAAGACTTGCATCTTGGGGTGTTTACGATGCTTCCGAAGGTGTATGCACTCGATGCTATATCAACTTCCTCCTCTAGAGCATGTGTTATAGCCAGTGGCCATAGACACGGCGCAGCACTAGTGATGCGCGACATAGCAGTTGTGGTCGAGTAGTAGTGAGAGTTATGTCCATCTTATATTCCTCCCGGTCCGGGTCTTGACCTGCTGCTTCTGTTGCTTCATCTCAGAGCCGAGCTACGAGCGCGCTCGTAAAAATAGGAAAGAGTTGTCTATGTCCATAGATGCGCTTATATCGTTGGTGTCTTTGGCTCCGTCGGTATCGTTGTGCTTCTCCTCCTCCTTCCTACTGGACATCTCCAAGGTTCTTACCACCAGGCACGAGCAACGGAATTCCCGCGCCAGGTTGTTGATCATCGTCGTTTATCTTCTGTCCCTCATTCTCACGGTCCTGAGGGATGACGGCAAGTCATACTGCACGCTTTGACTTGCAGGGTGGTGGTGTGACGGTAGATTTGTCATGGTTGGAAGGTACAGTTGTCGGAGATGGTGATGAAGCAAGCTATCTAGTGTAAAATACCAAGGAATTCCTTGATACCAACTACGCCTATCGTATTTCTCTCGGCATAGACACGCAGCCAATAATTTGTAAGCTACACACGTCTACCTTCTCTTCTTCTTCTTTGTAGCCTCTCTCCGCCGAGCAAGTGCTCTCTCCTGGACAATGTGCCGGTCGCCGTGGTGATGGTGATGGTGATGGTGATGGTGATGGTGATGGTGATGGTGACACGTGTTTCTTTGTGCTGGCTGACTGGAATCAAGCACCTTTGGCTTGACACCTTACAACTGTAGATCTCATCCGACGGGGCCAGGCCTGACGGTGTTTAACGAATTACAGCCTTACTCTACACATCTCCACGTCGAGGAGTCCAAGTGCCTATCCCTCCTATCCTCCTCAACAGTCCTGATCAATGCTAACGTAGAATGAATGATAATTCTGCTACCGCTACTATTCACATCAATTCCTAGTCTACCAAGATACCGCTACCACCGCTACTGATACCACCAACCGAGATTAGAATATAACCCATAACGCGGGAAGTCTCCCTCCCATTCCCCCCTTCCCCCCTTTCTCTTCAAAAGGGAAATACGAACTAAGACGGATACAGAGACAGGGTTACAAAATTTCTCGACATTCCTCAACGAAATGAAATACGATCTACAACCATCCCACCCTTTCAGGGAGATAGGGCTCTTCCCGGCCCGGCTACCAAGACATTGTTTATTCTGGTTTAGTGGGTGAGGACGCAGTGCTTTACATTCCGGCTACATTTTTAAAGGACAGATGAGATAATTGTTCTGTTTGTTCTGTTCGTCCCCGGTTCTCCTCATGAGTCGTCGTCACTTTCGTTACTCCTCGGCAAGGATAACCCTCACACCGCCGCCTGCCAATCTCTCGCGCAAGTCCTCTATAGCCGCGGCGACCTGCTCTTCTACAAATTCCTCCATCTCGGCTCTCATTACCATATCCACCCCGAGGTACTCAAACCGCTCGTCCAGGTGCGACTGAAGCTCGTCCTTCAGTCCTTCCATCCTGCCGTCTATATACGCCTCTAGCCCCTCGGACACCGACGACTCGTGCTCATCCTCATGCTGCGCCGTGGCCTCTCCTAGCTCGGCTAGTTTCGAGTCAGCCTCGGACAGGCGCGCGCGTAGGAGCGCCTCCTTGGCGCCGACCTCTGCGGTGAGGGCCTCTAGCCGGAGGATCATGCTGCTTGCGTCGTCCAGCTGCTGCTGCAGGATCTGGGAAGCACTCAGCCGTGCGTCTTCTTCCTCGTGCCACGCCAGGCCTTTCCGCTTGTCGCTGATGCTCCGGCCTTTCCTGGCAGGACTTGAGCTCAAGCTCGACCTCGACCGCCTCGGTCTCTTCCGCACCCGTGTGCGACCCGCCTCTTCATTTTCTTCTTCCTCCTCCCTCTCCTTCTCCATGTCCTGGCCACGTCCACCATCGTACGCCGGCAGAGCCTGGCCCGCCCCTTCGGACGCGTCGTAGGCCGGCGGGCTCCAGCCACGTGTGCTTGGGCTCGTAGTGGGCGAAGTCTGGTCTACGATGCCGGCGACCTCGTCCGGCGGGGTCTCCCTTGCGCCTAAACCCCCGAACACTGTATCGAGCTTTGTATACTTCTCGGCCACCGTCATTGACGGCTTCACGCCGGTACAGATGGACGAGGCTTGCATGTCTGTTAGGACGCTGCTAGGGATGTAAAAATTAAGGGTAAGCGTGGGAGTGGGCGTGGCAGCAGGGGTCGTCGAGGTTGCTGCGCCGGCGATGCGCTGGAAGGCGGTGAGGAGGGCGAGGTCGGATCGTGTATGGGGGATAAGGCGGCCGGGTAAGTTGGGGACGACAAGGGTGGGTGGGGAGGAGAGTGTCAGCTGCAATGAAAGGGTGTTCTTGTCGGAGAGGTGTGTGTAGACCGGGGCGAGGCGGTCGGGGAGCCTGGGCAGCCGGGAGAAGGCCAGCGAGGTGATCTGCCCGGGGCGGATATGGAGGGAGACCTTGAGCCGGGTGGGAGCTCGGTAGCCGGCGTGGCGAGTGAATGCGAGGTTCGCTTGCTGTGACCGGGTGAGGGCCAGGCGCGATTGGGCTTCGGTGTTGATCAGGTTCACGGGGGCTTCGGCCTTGAAGAAGGCGGTGTTGGCAGAGGGGTCGAAGGAGATGAATATATGGGCGCGTAGGGAGCACGATGATCGGGATGATGTTCCGGATGAGTTTGGCGATGGGTTTCTAGAGGAAGCAGGACTGTTGAGGCTCGGGTCCAACATGTCTACGACGCCCAGCCTTTGCAGGTGGATTCTGGACGAGGATGTGGCCATGATGAATGTGGATTTGGATTTGTATGTATGTGTCTGTGTATGTGTAGTACCGCAAGTGGTCAACCGTTTGGCCACGGAAGAGGCCAAGGAAGTGAAGTCCTCTTCTTCACAACTCGGTTCCTGGAAAGACGAATCTGAATATATCAGTAATAGGTAGGTCAGGAGAAAGAAGTAGATGAACGAGCTGTGCTGCCTCTCAAGTGTCCCTCTTCAAGTGTTCCCTCCTCAATCTCACCTACTCCGTCTTGATATCAAGAGTGTTGAGAGCAAGAAAGGGGAGAACCTGAAGAAGGAAAAGAAAACCCCCCTTGCGTAAGTGATACTCGACGCAAACGCAAAGGAATTCCCACCCTCCCCGGCTTTGGGTTGCCAGCACCTTATGTGGGCGTGATGCTGCACGAAGCAGCCTTGACTCCGGATAGTGATATGTCTGTCACGTGAACGTTGTGTTGTGGAGCGATGTAGCGAGCACTGAGGTGTTCAGGCTTCGATGGACCGAGCAAAGGATGAGGATGGAAGGAAGGTAATACAAAGGAAGGGGAAGAGGGACTGGTTGAAGGACTAGTTGAACATATGAGTACGGAAGGCAAATAATGATATTGGTAATAGCAATGAGAAGAATGGCGACAAAGGCGACGATGGCGACGACGGCGACAGCACGAAAAGACTAAACTTTAGCCACAACCTAAGCCTGACAACGCGGCTCCTCCTGTCCTCTCAAACTCTCCCCGTGACACGCATGTCCTGGGAGAGATGAGAAGAGGAAGATAACCAGGGCTGCTCCTAAAGCCCAGGACGTGCACGCGGGTCCTCTAGCAACGGGGCTCCTCCTGTCCTCTGGAACCTCGACTGAGACCTAGATCAAGACCTGACCTAGACTCGACGAGGAGAGCAGATGAGGAAGATGACCACGCTGCTTGGGTCTACAGAGACCCAGGGCTCCGGTGTATGGTTCCTGTAGCGTGGCGATAGGACGGCGTGGGCTGTGACTTATGAGACTCAGGAGGTCATATATAAGTGAAGAGTAATAAGTAAGTGAGTGAGAGTAAGTCTGAGGGATCAATAAGTCGACTGCGGGTGTGCAATGCAGTTGTCTTTTGCGCTGTCACCTGACGTTGAAAATATGATAGTGTATGTGTGTGTGCATGTGTGTACATATGTGTATGTCAAACTTGACGGTAGTCAGAATATTTTGGGTAATAGTTGTTGATGTTGATGTTGATGTTGATGTTGATGTTGAGAGGAGTCGAGGAAGAAAAAAAGGGGAGGCTGGGAAATGTGGCAAATACCTGCTGAGTAATAAATGTGAAACAAATCCCCTCCTGAAATATACCCTAACCCTGTTTACCATGCTGCCAAACCGCTGGTCGGCTGGTCGGTTAACTGGCAGCTGGTGAGCAGCTGGTCGGCAGCCCGACCGTGACCCACGGGCCATTTCCGGCCGGCCCGGAACATCCGGAACCCTAGTGTCCGGTCCGTCCTCCGGGTTATCGGCCCGACAACTCCGAACAGCGATAAGCGATAAGCTAAGCAATTATAGGTTTTGTTATTGTTATTGTCCTCTCCGCCTGTGATTGTATCCAGATGTCTGTTTCTATTATAGGTCTCTGTCCGAGATTGTGTGTGTCTGTGTTGTTCTAAATAGTTAGTCTCAAATTTAGTTAGTGACTGTGATTATGTCTGTGTCTGTGTCTAGCCCGCTCTACTCGCAGTTGCTGCTTTTGAGCGCGGCTCTGGGCTGTGTGAAAGGGTATGAAATTAATAATGACTGTGGATTGACTGCAATGTAAGAAGAGAATTCTTCATGAGATTTTTGAGATGGGCTCCAATGTTTTCACACGTAAGGAAAACACGACTTGGTAGAAGACGGTAACGAAAGTTTGCGGAGGAATGTTGAACTTCCCTATCAGACCAGATTCACTCCTAGTTCTCCAGGGGCGCTAGGGACGGTCACCCTTTTAGTTAGCTGGTGTAGTAATTCTGTTCGACAAGGAAGACTTCAAGATACTAAGTGTTCAGGCCGCATAGGAGTATCCCGGCGAGGTAACAGTACCAAGGCCATTCGTTGTATAAGCTAGGGCTATCCTAGAAATAATACTAACTCGCTATAAAGTCAACAAGGCCCTCGGCAAGGCAGAACTTGAGAAAAAACAGCAACAACAACAAAAAGCAGGGACCTCTAGCGACCTCCTCAGCGGAACTAGGGATAGCCAACTTGTTTTTTGTGTTTTTTGTTTTTTGTGTATGAAATGCTATATCACACAGTTTTATTTGAAAAAAACATGGTGTTTGAAATGGCCTCCCAGAAAGGGTAATATTGAGGCTATCCCTAACCCCTTTAAAAGAAGGATCTCGGGGCAGAACCCTCCAAGGGTTAGGGTTGAGTTTTACGGCACCCCCCTTATATTTGTCTTCCGACCCACTAGGAGAAACGGGCATAAAAAACACAAAAAACTGTTTTTTTCAATCGCAATACAAAAAACAGTGTGTTTTGAAAAAAACAGTGCTTTTAGCCATCCCTAAGCGGAACCTTTACCCTCTCTTGTAACGATGGTGCTTGCTTCTGGGGCAGCAGCATCTCAGGACTGAAATCGGGACGAGATTGAGGAACAGGGAAAGGGAAAGGGATAGGAATGAGTTGTCTTCGTGGATAGGGCACTTACGCGGTCAGGTCCCGCCTGGATAACCCCGACTCCCTAGCGACACACAAACCCGAGATGAAATACGCACACACTCTTCCCCGTTCTCCCAGGGATATTATAAGCTTCTGCATACATAAGGGACTGGGGCATCATCGTGTTACTTTCATTTCTCTGGAACTCTTTTAAATCCAGACTCAATTTTCCTCCTTCTCCCTCTGGATGTATCCCCGTTTTCCGCCTCTGCAACAATAATTAATCCTGCAATACACTAAAGACTTACCACTATCATCATTGTCACATCGCTATCGCCATCGATTCTGGTCTTAGGTTCGCGCTGCCTGTGCTATTTATAATCCTATCATAGCCTGTTCCCGCGATAACAAGACGTAGAGATATCCTAGCCATAACCACAACTAAAAAATCAGCTCGTAATACTCGCCAGCTCCCAAAAGTTCAGCACTACAGGTCTTCACATCCGGACACTGCATATCTAGTCCACATATTCCGGCTGGATATCCACATCCCTTATTGATCTCACTCTGTCCATCCTATGCTAATCTGGATATAGCCGGCGGCCACCCTTTCCTTAGCACCGCCGACTCTAATATATTTCACGCCCGCAACTTGGCCAGGAAAACTGCCTTACAGTGACTCGGCCACGGCAAATATCCACTTCCCGTAAAGTCTTATACAAAAAGACTCTCCTCGTTAGGTGATAGAAATAGTATGGAGTTGTTACCAGTGCATACTGTCTCCACTGCAGCGTAGCCGCTATAGTTCTTTATACCTAGCTGCTATACGAGCTGTAGCTCGCCGGGATTCTACAGTACGAGCACGAGACGGGTGTCGAGGGCCACCTCATCACCATCGCCGTTATCATCAGCATTGGAAGCAGAAGCAGAAACAGAAGAAGCCTCTAGCTAACGTCTTCTTGGTCTTATCTACGTGTAGCATCCTCGAATCCACAGTACATGCTCCTAACGGCTAGGGAGTATAGAGATAGCTCTTATTAAGGGACCGCTAGAGGTCCGTCTAGGCCTTGCGTGTCGTTGCGGGTAGCCTAGCTGGCGGCATAGGAGCTGGATATAGACTCCTTTTGTACCTTATGAATATGATCCTGCTTCTTCACTCCCTGTCCCTCTTCCGCTTTTAGTCTATAGGAGAGTGAACAGGTCCCTGTATAATGTAACACACACTTGCGCAGTCTGGAGTTCGGTTTCGAGTAGAGTGACAATAGTCTAGAGTTAGCCTTGTGAAATGCCGGCCTAATCCACAAAGCAGATGTAAGTGTTGATATTATTTAACTATAGTTGTGGTAGTCTGCGGTGCAGTACTCTTATCCACATCACCTTCGTTGTCGTGTTCTCCTCTTTTTCTTTTTCTCACCAGTCTATGAAAAATTCCAGCGCTGGAGGACCGTGTCTCTGCAAGATGTCGATATGTTGACATTGTTAAAGAACAGGGTAGGGTGGCTGTGGTGCTGGTATTCGAACCTCCTACGACGGGCTTCTTCCTATTGCCTTGCAGCAGCACTATTGTGTCACTCTAGGGAAGCGTTAGTCTGATGGCCATGATACTGCTGCTGGTAGCAGCACAGGCAGAAGCAGAACATGTCACTTCTCTCGCTCTGACTCTCCCGCTCCTCTCCATTTCGCTCGCCACAACTATTTCTACGCCTAGCTACTTCCCACCTCACCCCTACCACGGGTTTTTCTCGGTCACGACTTTTCGTTATCACGGTTTCTTCCGCCACGACTTCTGACTATCACGACTTTCTCTGCCACGACTTTTTACCATCACGGCTTTTTCGTCACTTTTCCGTCACGGCTTTTCTATTACGGCTTTTGTGTGCATCGTCGTCCAACTCGTCACCGGCGATGCCCATCCCAGGAAGGACAACAGAGATTCTTGCTGTCAGTAGGGTAAAATCTGAACTTTGGAAACTGTGGCAGGAACCATGTTCATTAAGAGCGAGAAAGATCAACAACGGCCAGCCGCGAGAAAACAGCCATCTTGCAACAGGCCATTATTGCGGTCAACACGGTTAGAACAGTTTGAGATCATCGCGGGCACAAACCTAGATCAGTGTGTGTGTGTGTGCATTTTGTGTGTGTATGAGAAACGGGGATTCCAGTGTCGCAAGCACCGTACAGCTCTGAGAAGACCGTGGAATTAGTGAGTGACAAGGCGAGGCCAGCGAAGATGAGATCACCCAGGCACGCCGATAATTCCATCATGAAATTCTGGCCTTGCATGCAAGCAAGCAAGCAAGGCTTAAGACTCTATAATGTCAGCAGCCAGAGGGACGAAAGTCTGTATTAACAAGATAAGCCAATAGAAAATAATGGAATGATCGTGGTGGCGATGAAGGTAAGTGGTGTGGTGATAGATGGAGCTAACAATGGATTATATAGGGCAGAGAGTAATCGATAATCAAATCGAAATAGGGCTGCATAGAGAGTTACGGTGTTGTTGTTGCGTTTAGTGTTATTGTTGTTGTTGTTATTGTTGTTATAAGAAAGGAGAAGAAACCTATAAGAGCTGGGGAGGATTAGCTTAGGTACGCTAGACCTTAAGATATAGCGCTTACACAGGTTACGCGTGGCTCTCAGATTGTAAGGTTAACCTACGGTAGTAGGTTCAGATAGAGGATTCCACATATCCACTAACTACATGTATAGCAGGGTAAGTAAATGCTTAAGTTGCTAGGTATATATATATATATATAGTAGGCTGTGCTAGTTAGCTAATAAGCTATAAGTAGGCTAAAGCTATTAAGGCTAGAGATAAGGTGTGATTATATACTTTATATAGATAAATATAATTACTTAAGTACTTAAGTATAGATAAATAACTGCTTTATACTAACTAAAACCTCTTTTACTATAAGTATATAATTATTTATTATAATAAAAAGTCGAAATAGCTTCGAATTTATATATTATCTATTTTTATTATCTGTTAGTACGTTTAAGCTTAAAACATTATAGAATATTAGTAAATAATGTTTTAAATTCTGTTTTTTCTTAATAAGTTTTATAAATATAAAATATAAAAGTAATATTATAATATCTTTATATATATCTTCTGCTTAGTTAGTTAAAAGGATATAATAGTAATATAAAACTTATATTTTATATTACTTAATTTAGTTATATTTAAAGCTTTTCTTATAATAATATAAATAAAAAGAAATTTAAAAAAAAGTATTAAAGTAATAAAATAAAAATATAATACTAGTTATATTATATTTTATTATATTTATAAACTTATTTTAATAAATAATATAAATTATATATATTTATATATTTATATATATTATTAATATATTTAATAAATAGTTTTTTTATAATATTTAAAATATTATTTTCTTTTTATTATTTTAATAATAATTTATATTATAATATTAAATTTAAATTTAAATTTAACTTAAAGGTTTTAAAATAAATATATTAAATAAAGCTTTATTTATATATATACTTTTTATTTATTATATATTTATTTAAAATAATAATTATTAATTATAATAATTAATTATAGTTATTAATTATTATTATTAGTTATAGTTATTAGTTATAGTTACTAGTTATAGTTATTAGTTATAGTTACTAGTTATAGTTACTAGTTATAGTTACTAGTTATAGTTACTGGTTACAGTCACTAGTTACAGTCACTAGTTACAGTCACTAGTTACAGTTACAGTTACAGTCACTAGTTACAGTTACAGTTACAGTTACAGTTACAGTTACAGTTACAGTTACAGTTACAGTTACAGTTACAGTTACAGTTACAGTTACAGTTACAGTTACAGTTACAGTTACAGTTACAGT
>JALQBC010000076.1:0-86758 GCA_023375675.1 Cytospora piceicola | reverse complement strand
TTCCGGCAGGCATTAAAGGCCTTATAATTGCTAGTGTATTTAATCACGGAACGACTAAAATCACTGCTTTCAGCAACCAATCAAATCCGAGAAACGGGTGCTGCAGCGAATCAGCATGATTGTAATTTAGAGCTAATCAGAATCAAAAACAGGTGGCACATATCTCAAGGGCAACAATTTTTCTATATGCTCGCCCGCCTTGTAAAACAAACATTAACCTTCTTAACGGAAGGTATTATAATCCCGATAAATTCATTTTATATAAGCGATTAAAAAATCGACTTACCGCTATTAAACTTATCTTTATAAACTATTATAGAAAATGTTTAGTTACTTTAAAGATAAAGTAACCGACGTTACTATAATCTGTCTTATTTTAACTAAATAAAATCTATTTAATAATAAAGGTAGCTAATATACTATTATAGTTTTTTAACGTTACGGCCTTATCCGTCTTTACTATTAAAGGCCGCGCTTTTATATAAGGTATTAAAACCGAGACGTTTTATTTAATCGGCTATCTTATTTATAGTATTATATATCCGGTCGACGTTATATACGATAATATTAAATTATTATTAAGCTGTTTTTTAAACGGTATTAAATATTACCTCGGCTTTATCTTTAATTTAAGCCGCTTATCTGTTAACCTTTATAATAGCTTTAAGGAATATACGTATAACCTTCTTTACGTTTTAGTCTTTTCCGCTATTCTTTAAGATTAAGGCGACCTCGAGGTACTTTTCTTCGATTACTTTAGTAAAGTCGATTAAAAGGTTTTAAGCCCGGCCCGGGTTTTTTATAATAAAGCTTATAAGAGTAGCGGGTGCTTTATTCTGCTTTTAAAGCTTTTAAGGCCGTATAAAGCCTTATACGATCTTACTTATAAGGTTAAGGATAATACGCTTTAAGGTAAAGCTACGGCTAAAGACCGATAATATAAACCGTATAGAAATATCTCTTATATCCGATATTAATAGGGATAATATAAGCTTGCTTACTTATTTTTAATATAAATTCTAATATACGAATAAAAGGCCCGGTAGTATAGTAGTTAGCTTATTAAAAGTAAAGATACCGGTATTATAGAAGGTAGAGGTATCGTTTTTCTTTTATAGTTAAGTTTCGACGATAATACTTAGCTAGCGTTTAGTAATTTCGAGGATAATACTTTAAAAGACCTATACTTTAGTAGTATTACTATCGAGTTATAAGCCGTACTTTTTCCTTCTATACGTACGTATAAGCTTTACGTTTATCTCTAAAGCTTTACCTACGTTCTTATATACTGTTTTAAAAAAGCTACGCGGTATTCTTACGTCGTATATAACGGTATACGGTAGTAGCTTTTTTTTAGTTTATTTATCTTAGCTAGTTCCGGGCTTTAAAAGTATATACTTTTTATAATATAAGTATAAGTCGAGGAGGTTTTAGTAGTTAAAGTAGGTTTTCGTTAAGGGTAGTATAATATATTTTTAGTTAGAAAATATATTAGGCCGAAAACAGGTATACTCGAAACGGTAGTATATAAACGTTACTAGCTAAAATTTAAGTTAGTATATATAGACGTTATAAATAACAGGCAGGATAGCTTTTTACGTTATTTATTTACTCGGTTTTCGGCTTATAAGTGTTTAGTCTTTAGCTAACGTTAAATAGTAATATATATATACAGAGTAATATATATATATAAGGCAGCGGTAATAGTAGTAGTATCGGTATCGGCTTAGGTTTATCTTTATATTATAGCTACGGTAGTAGTAATATTAATATCGATAGTTTAATAAGAAGGTAGCTTTACGCTTTTAAGCTAAGATTTTACGTTTATATAAATAATTACTACCTTTAATAGATAATTTTAGCTTTATATCCGATAGGTCGGGGAGGTTATATACTTATCTCGGATATATACTTAGATAGTATATCTTATACCGTTATAATCCGTCTAAATTAGGCTTTAAAAGATATTAGTAATAAACCTAATCTTTTTTACTAAATATCGCCTCTTTAGCTATTAGTTTAGTATTTAATAAATATACTTACAGCCTTCCTTATCTCTTTTTTTCTATAACGCTATTTAAACAGATTATTTTACTTTAATAATATAAGGATAAAAGCTTTTTATAATTTATACTTCGCTTTTTAGTTGTTTAGTTTTTAAAAAGAAGCTTTTATTTTAATTAGTATTAAAAAGTATAAACGAAATTAGTATATAAACTATTAGTACTTTTTAATATTAACTACTACTAGCTATTAACTAGTAATTTTAATCTGTTTTTAAGGTCTGTTATTATAATCTTTAAGGCTATTAATTATACCCGTTAAATTCTAAATAAGCGTTATATTAACGCGGTTAAAGACTATATTAAATGTAATACAGTCTTTTCTTATATTTACTATTAGATATAAACGACGTAGCTACTCGAAATTAGACTTTAATTCTTATAGTCGTTTACTATTACCGATATATAGTAGAAGTCTGTTAAATAACCTTATAACTGTCTGTTAGCTTTTTATAAAGGGCCTGCTATTAGATACTAGTTTTCTTTTAAAGATAAAAAAAGAAGGGAAAGCTCCGATACTTACTATAGTCGCTTTTAACACCTTTTTATAATACGGTTAATTATATTATAAATTATATTCTTTATATTATATACGGCCTTTACGCTAAATGCTTTATAGCCTAAAAGGAAAAGAACTACTTTATACTATCGAGTTTAAAGACTGCTTTCGATCCTCCTCTTTATAGCTACTATACCGAGACTAAAGACCTCCTTAGTAATAGCTACTATACCGAAACTAAAGACCTTCTTAGTAACAGCCTTTATACTAAGACTAAAGACCTTCTTAGTAACAGCCTCTATACTAAGACCGAGGACCTTTTTAGTAACAGCCTTTATACTAAAACCGAAAACCTCTCTAGTAATAGCCTTTATACTAAAACCGAGGACTTTAATAATAACCTTTACACCGAGACTAAAGACCTCTTTAATAACCTTTACTATAGCCTTTAAATAATGCCGGATAGTTAACTATCTATAAACGTTTACCTTTTATACGAGATTATCGAAGAGATTACCGAGATATTTATCCCGAGCAGGTTCCTCGATATATACTTAAAAGAATAATTCTCCCTTTTACCCTTTACTTAAATAAGCAGCTCTTTCCGGTAGGCTTATATATAAAAGGCCGGGTACGCCTTTTTAATAAAGATAATAACTTATAAAAGAGACAGATAACAGGGTATATAAACATTAAACGACGTATCTCTTATAAACTAATAATTTTATAGTAAATATAATAAACTTACGTTAGCTAACCGAGTACGATATACTCTTTATCGATATAAACGAATACCTATACTAAAGTAATACCTTTACGTTAGTCTTTTAAAATATAACGGCTATTATTAAAATCGTCTTATATAAACTTATAGAATTATTTAATTAATTTGCTATACTTAAAGGCTTATTAAACCTAAAAGAGGTAATACTAATATACCTTATAAAGCCTTACTTCGATATATATATAAGCTCCGAAGTAAATAATAAACTACTATATCTTATAGACGCGACCTTTTATACCGAGTAGTAGGGGTTTATAAGGTAGTTTTAAGACCTTTTCTTACTAAATATTATAACGTTTAACGATAAAAACCTTATTAGCTCTATACTTATACCTTATAAAGATATCTAAAGTATTAAGTATAAGCTTAAAATATAGTTTTTTAAAAACTAGCTTAGCTTAGCCTTTAAAAAGAAAAGGCTTCTTTAAGTTTATAGCTACGCTTTCTAGCCTGTTAACCTCTCGGATTCTATTAAGATATAAAGGAATAAAATTACCTTTTCTTAAAGTTAAAGCGAGTATAACTAAGGTACGTTATTCTAAACGTTCTAAACTCTTTGTTATATTAGGTTAACGTTATATAGCGTTTTGCTTTATTTAAAATTTAAAGAGACTAAAGAATTAAAGTAGTATAAATAGTACGGTATAAATAGAAAGTATATACTTAAATACTTAAATATTTAAAACAGATTTAATTATTTTTAAAAACTAATATAAACTAGTAGGCTGATTTAACACGGTACGAAAGTTAGTATCTCCTATCTTAATTAGTATTAAAAAGTACCGATAGTCTATAGGTCGATTAAATATACTTTTTAATACTAACTGCTAACTGCCGTTAGTTAAAAGCTAATAGCTAATAGTTAAAAGCTAACAGTTAGTAGTTAGCAGTTAACAGTTAGCAGTTATAGCTTTTATTATCTTAGCTGTTAATTAGCCTTTATATAAAAAATAATATACGATTTAGCTATATACGTATAGTACTTTAGCTAAGCCTATTTATTAAAATAAACCTCCGTTTAATATTTCGCTCGCTATTAATTAAGCTACCTAAGCGAATTTAGTACTATATTTAAAGTCTTTTAATTACCGGTAAAATTGCTAATTACTAATTGCTAATTTCGACTGCTAGCTAGTATTAGTTATAGCTAGATGTTAGCTATTAATTACTAGCTGTTATTACTAATATAATTACTAAAATACTAAAACACTATAATATTTAGTAAATATATACTATATACTTATAAGGTTAGCCTTATTTATATAAGATCGCGATAAGGTAGTATAAGTCCCGGCTTATAAATCTTATTCGGTAAGCTTAATTCTACTTAATTTAGCAGGGGGCAGGCTTAAAGATTAAAGTAAGTTAGTTCTTTATTATATACTTTATATACAGCTTTATAGGGCTACGAGGACAGCTGCCGAGCCTTAATTACTTAATAACCTGTAGCCGAAAACAGCTATATTATAAATAGCCTTATTATTTACTCCCTTACTACTAATTAGCTATATATTAATTATATAGAAATAGTACGAATTAATTCGTTTAGCTAGTTATTTTTATATATAAAAGTAGAGTATATATAGGTATAGGTTATCTAATACGTGCTTTCTAATCTTTATAATTTCGTTAAAAATACCTTTACTTAACTACAGATTTTAGTAGTAGTTAGTATTAAAAGGCGCGAATAGATTATACCGTAGGTTCGAAAGTATATTTACTTTAAATATTTACCTTAGACTTGTAGAGTTTACTTACCTTAAACGTCTTAAAATACGTACGTCTACGTTAAAAGATAAGTTTAGTAGCCGTAAGTCGATTTATTACGTTTACTATATAAATTAATTAGTCGGCTTATATAAATATATATCGGAGCTTACTATAATATATATCGGGGTAAATATATATCGGAGGGACTATAAGAGGGCCGATAAGAAAGCAGACTCGAATAACAGTATATAATACTTAAGGGCTTTAATACCTATATTATAGGGGGTTTAGTCGGCTAAATTAACTAACGGTAGTAATATTAGTAATAATTACTAGTAGTATATAGTAGGTAATAACCTATAGGTAAAGCTATAGGCAGTAGGTAGTAGGTAGTAAGCAGTAGGTAGTAGGTAGTAAGTAGTAGGTAGTAGGCAGTTAGTTTTAAATAGCGCTAATAGATTAATTAATAGTACTATATAATGCTATTAATTAGTTTATTTGTACCTTTTAATACTAACTAAGGCGAGAACTGTATTATATAGTTTTATTATAAAGATATTAGTAGTCTGTAAAGCTATTTATAAGTTAGACTTAAGTAAATAGTTCGGTAAATAACTATAGACTTACGAGAATAACTATCTTTTTTTAATATATGTATATTAAAAGATAAGTTTAGTATATATAAGTTAATTTTTTATAATCTTTATATAAAATAATTTATCGGCGATAAAAAAGTATATACTTAAGCCTACCGTAACGTACTATATTATAAACTTATATCGAAGGGACTATAAGAAGGCGTTCGAATTAAAAGAAGGATACCGGAGATAGAATTAAAAGTAGTAACTTAAGTAAAGCTGTTTAGCTTACTAAATATCTCGTTTTTAAGCGTAACCTTTTATAAAACGTACCTCTTCTTAAGTAACGTATATACCTAAGTAGATATTCTATATAATAATAGCTTATTTCCTCTTAGCTTAGCTAGTAATACTTTTCGAGTACGTAATTATAGTAGTAATAAGACTTTAGATAATATATAGTAATAGCTAGTTAAGGCTTATAGTTTATCTTTAGGCTTTAAGGGTTTATTTTTAGACTTTTTATATAAGATATAAGCTTATTTTTAAATAAAAGATTATTTATACGTAGTATAGGCTTAATTCGTTAAAGTAAGTTATAGTAAGTCTATACTATCTCTTAAGTAATATTACTTAAGTATATTACGTAGGTATAGCTTATCCCTTTTTATTTTAGCTATAGCTTAGATAATAGTACTCTTTAAGTACGTAATTATAGTAGTAATAAAAACTTAGGTAGGTTAATAACGTAGTTTTAATAATAATCCGGGTTTTAAGCTTTTAAACGTATAATAGCTTTTTAAAAACTCTGTTTACAGAATATTATAGTTATTTATTAAGCTAGTTTTTTAAAAGATTCCGAAACGGCGTTTTAATACGTAGCCTTTTAGTTATAAAAGTTATTAACAGGTTTTTTATTTTATATAGTTCTTATTATATAGTCCTTTAAATAGCTTAGTAGACTAAGAGTTTCGGTTATAAAGGATTTATAACAGATTTTAACTTTATAAACGCGGCTACTTCGACAACTTACGTTAATAAGAAGCGTTAGTTATACTAGTATAAGCTTTTCTTCGGATAAATAATAGGTAATACCTGCCTTTAGAAAACGTTAAATAGCTATACCCGGAGTATTATAACCGCTTTAGTACTAAAGAAGCTAAAGTTAATTAAATCTATAACCGTACTTAAAGATATTTAAAAGTATAAAAGCTTATACGCTAAAAGTAAAATCCGTATCGTATAAGCCTTTATTATAGCGAAAGCTTATATTAAAGATATTTTTTTTAGCTATAGGTTTAGTTAATAAAGTATATATAAACGGAATATATAACGTATAAAAAAGCGTTAAAGGTAATATAACTTTATAATAAAGTATATTAATAAAACCGCTTAAAGGTATTATACTATATCGATAGCTATTACTAAACTTAAATATAAAACTTTAACGGTAACGCGAATATAGATAAAGACGGCTAATAAGCCTATAAATAGTAATTCTGTTTCTTATAACGGCTTTTTACTTTAAATTTAAAATAAGGTTCCCGGCCGGAAGAGTTTAATATATTTACTAGATCTGTTATAGCTTATTAGTCTTTTAAAAACCTTTTATAAAATTATAGGTTTTACGCCTTATCTAGCTAAATAATATTATAACGTAGAGTAGTTTCGAAGAACCTGTAATAACGGATCGTTTTTTAATTTAAGTTTATATAGAAATTAAATATAGACTTAAAAGCGAGTACTTAAAGAACCTATAACGTAGATCGTTCTTTAATTTAAGCTAAAAATTAAATATAAACTTAAAAACAAGTACTCGAAAAACCCGCGATACAGATCGTTCTTTAATTTAAGCTAAAGATTAAGATATATACTGTATTAATTAACCTTATAAACTTTTCCTGCTTATACACTTATACTAGTATATCGTACCTCTTACTTTTAAAGTAAAGACTTATAAACTATTATTTAAATATATAGTTTTATTATTTTTTAAATCTATAATTATTTTAAAGATATTCGGAGGTATAAAGACTTATACGTTAAGAGTAATATTTATTAAACCGTATAAGTACTACCTATTATAAAAGTATCTGTTAAGGATATTTTTATTAATTATAAGTTTAATATAAGTTTATAATAATATAGCTGCTTATAAGTATAAGACTAAGGCGGCGATAAAGGCCCGGATAGCTTAGTCTTTATACTAAAGGTTGCTATAGACTTCGTTATCGTAAGCTGTTACTATAAGCTGTTATCGATAGATCTGTTACCCTGTTAGATCTGTTGCCTTACTGGATCTGTTACCCTGCTAAATCTGTTACCCTGCTAGATCTGTTACTCTGCTGGATCTGTTGCCCTGCTAGATCTGTTCCCTTATTAGATTTATTCCCTTACTAGATCTGTTCCTTTACTAGATCTGTTGCCCTACTAGATTTATTGCCCTGCTAGATCTATTATCTCGTTAGATCTGTTGCCCTGCTGGATCTGTTGCCCTGCTGGATCTGTTACTCTGCTAGATCTGTTACCTCGTTAAATAATGTCTGTTGCCTAATTAAGGGTGTTACCGTGTCTTATTACTATTAGATCTGTCCTTTCGTTAAATCTGTCCTTTTACTAGATCTGTCTTTTAGATCTGTCTTTTAGATCTATCCTTTAAATCTGTTACCGTAAGCTATACTATTATTCTGTTACCTTATTAGATTTATTACTGTAGGCTTTATCGTAAGATAATACTTTTACTGTATTTAGATTGAGATCGCCTTACCCGGGCCGGCTTATAAAAAGACAGGTTAAAAAACGTTTAAAAATATATATTTATACCGTAATTTATCCTTATTATTAATTAGCTACTACTTTTAAAGAGTATTAATAAATAGTGATTTTTACGATACCTTACTAAATAGTAAGGCTATAGTTTAAGTTATTAATAATAAAAGAATAAGGATTATATAAGACTTTCCGGGTTCTTCGGATTTATCGATATTAATTTACGGTATAGCAGCTTATCTGTATTTTCTATTTAAGATAACCTAAATAACTTTAAGTTTTATAAGTTAATACTTATAGAATCGCGTTTATAAAGGGCTAAGACCGTTAAAAAGCTTTAAAAACTCGTCGACGTTATAGTGTTTTTAATAGGCTTTATTTAAAGAAAGTAAAATTTATCTTTAACGTACTTTTGTTTTTCAGGACTTTCTTTTTAGGTAAATAGGTCTTTTAAGTCGATTACTATTATTCTTAGTATTATTACAGCGAATAGTTAATAAGCTAGAATTAATTAGTATAAGAGCCGTACTTTATCTACTCGACTACTCGACACTCGGCTACTAAACCCCGCTCCCTTTTAGCTACTCGGCTACTCGGCTACTCGGTAACTCGACTAATTAGTTAATTAATATTCCTTCGGTTTAAACTTACCGATATTACGATTTTATTAATTAAAATCTTTAAACGTTATTTATCTGCTAAATTAACCGATTTACGCCTTAAGCAGACTTTCGACTTTCGACCTTTCTTTTAACCTTTTTTCCGATCGCCTTACAGATATAGTATTTCTATTATAACTTCGGATAATAGCACGGCTAAGCGTATTAATGTATATAAAGAACGACGTTTTATTTCGAGCTTAAATAAGGCTTTAAATTTAAAAGACGTTAAAGTCGAGTTTCCCGAAAAAGAGGCAGCTACTATACTAAAGGCGGTAGAAGAAGAGTTTAAAGTTAAGGTTAGGACCTTAGTAGGGCGTAAAAGATATATCTTTTTATATAGAGTTAGTATTATTTAGTATTAAAATAATACTATTTAAATAATTTCTGCTACTATAATTTACTTTAATTAAACACTAATTATAATATATATAATGTTTATTTATTACCTATATACTTATTAAGAAAGGAGCGTAATTAGTACCCGAGTTAGTACTTATAAGTATTAACTTTAAACCTAATTAATTAAACGTTTTAATACCTTTTAGTATTAACTAGCTTTATAACTTTTTTAAGGCTTGTGTTCGATGCTCTATAGATCGGGCTACTATTTAGTTTTATTACCTAAAGACTATTTAAGTACTTAAGTATTACTAACTTATTTCTTAATTTAAATACCTTACTTAATATTATATATCTTGTTATATTTATAAAATAAATACTATCTTAATATATTATATAGTCTTATTACTAAACTAGTATTACTAACTCCTTTCTTTAAATCTAAACACCTTACTAAATATTATACTCTATTATTTTTATAAATAATATATTAACTAGTATTACTAACTCTATTCTTTAATTTAAACATCTTACTAAATATTATACTCTGTTATATTTATAATTAAATACTTATTAATATATTAATATAGACTAGACTAGTACTTACCGTTATTTATTACTTAGTCTGTTTAGCTGTTATTTAGTCTTTTTTCTATAAGAGAGTTTACTAACGTAAGATAGCTGGCTGCCTGTTTAGTTAAGCTATATTTAAGCCGATAGGAGCTTAAAGTATATCGGGTTTATATATATCTTTAAAGGTTTCTTTTTGTTTAGTAAGAGGTAGTAAGATAGGCCGGAAAAGTAATAGCTTTACGCCGATATTACGTATAATAAGCTTAGTAAGACCTTACTGCTTTAAATATAAACCTTAAATATTCTTATTCCGAGTATAAATTTCTATATTTTAATGTTTTATCCCGGCTACGTTTAAAACCTTATATAATATTATTTTATATACGTTCGGATTCTGTTATAAGCTGTCGTTAGTTATAGCGTCGGCTATAATATTTATAATTACTAGGTGGGCGATTAGTAGTCTTTACTACTATATCTTTTACTTATTATAAACTTAAAGGATATATCGATTAGTAAGTTTACTACAGAGCTTTATAGCTATTATTTTAAACTAGTTCGGCTTATTAGGTAGCTGTTATAGCTGTTATAGCTGCTATATCTGCTGTAGCTACTATATCTACTACGGCTACTATATCTGTTGCGGCTGCTATATTTACTATATCTGTTATAGCGAGAGTTGTTTAACAGGTTATTATAAGGTTTCCTGACTTAGTTGTTTTAAAGCTAGCTGTTAAGCTATTACGTAACGTTAAAAGAATTTACCTTAAGTAATAGTTAGTAATATACCTTTTAGGACTTAGATAATAAGGATAGACCTAAATACGTATCTTAATAAGATTTATTTTAGTTAAGGCAGGATTTTACTTATCTATTTACTCCCGGATCTTATATTTAGTTATATTTATAAAAGGGAGTAGCTTTAGCTCGAGTAGGTCGTTCTATAGTAGCTTAAATTCTTAAAGCGCGAAGAGGATTATAAGCTTTTCTTATCTTTTTTAGTCTTTAATTAGGATAGCCTACTTTTTAGCTTAGTCTTTAAAATTATTCTATAAACCGTTATTTAATACAGATCTGTAATTTATTTAAATAGTCTGTTATAAAAGGACGCGTTATAACGGGGTTAGCTGTATACTATCTGCCGAGTTTATCGTGTTTATAAAGGGTAGAGTATATAGTGTTTTAAGGTTAAGATCTAATAGTTTCGAAGGCGATATATATAGCTTAAGTAAGTAGTAACGATTAAAAGGCTTAAAACTCGGGCTTAAAGCCGTTATAACGATTTCCTTTAGCTTAAGGCTGTTACTTAACGCTTTTCTGTTAATAGCTTTTAGCTTTTTATCGACTGCTTAAAGCTATCTTAGTATTATCCCTTTTATTTTTATTAATATTATTATTAGCTAAGTTATTCTATAGCTTTCCGATATTCTAAGGTATAAAAGAGAGCGGTTTAAGACTTTTAAGAGCTTACTATAGCTTTCCGATATTTTAAGGTATAAAAAAGACCGGTCTGTAGTTTTAAAGTTATTTCTATAAGCTACCGATATTATTAAAGTATAAAGGAAAGCGGTTTAAGACTTTTAAGAGTTTATTATAGCCTTCCGATATTTTAAGGTATAAAGGAGACCGGTTTAAGATTTCGGAGTTATTTTTAAAGGCTACCGATATACTTTAAAATCGTTTAAAGCTATATTAATAGCCTTAAGCAGCCGCTAGGTAGGTAACTTAGGTAAACAGATTTAAAGGCTTACCTTTTTTATATTAACTTTCTTAGAATTTTTAGATTTCTATAGACCTCTTTTACTATACCTCTTCTGCTATACCTTATCTGCTATACCTTTTCTGCTATACCTTATCTATTATACCTTATTTGCTATACCTTATCTGCTATACCTTATCTTATAGATATTATCTTATAGATATTATTCTACAGATCTTATCTTACAGACCTTATCTGCTAAACTATATCTCTACAGACCTTATCTGTTAGACCTTATCCCCTAGACCTTAATTCCCAGACCTTAATTCTTAGACCTTAATTCCCAGACCTTAATTCTTAGACTTTATCCTTTAAACCTTATCCCCTAAACCTTAATTCCTAGCTACGTTTACAGAATAGCAGAAACCGGATACTATAGGTAAGGTAAGCTCGAGACTGTATATTATTTCTTATTTTATTATTAATATAGATAATTTAAAAGATAAGATATCGTTTTCGAAGGCTGCCTTTACCGCTATCTCGGAAGCTATAAAAGGCTAATAAACTATTAATAATCTTTATATTTATAATAAAGTAATATTAGTAGTAAGTTTAAACTCTTTAAATATCTTAATCCTTACTTCTATACTAACTAAATCTATAGAAAGTCGACGTATAAAAATAAGCCGCTACTACTACCGCTACTACTACCGCTATCGCTAAGCAGTCTTTTTATATCCGAAGGGACGATAAGCTAGCCGACGGCCTTTTACGGTTTTAGTAAGGGATAAAGGATAGATTTAAGGTGTTTATATAGTTAAACTAAACACGCTTCTTTAATAGCGCTCTTAAAACTATAGACCGATAGGCTTAGATTAGCGATAGCGAACTGAATAGGTTAATTTAACTCGCCTAACAGGGAGGCAGTTTAAGGTTCTTTCTCGTTAAGGTAGTCTTATTAGAAGTAAATATAAGAGGTACGTACGTAGTAAATATAACCGCCGATTTTTAATAAGAAGTCTGAAACTATATTAAGTCGGCCTTTATATATATAGCGATTATAGATCTGTTAAAAGAAGAAGGTAGCTTATATTAAGCTCTGATCGTTATATATAAAAGTAAGCTCCTATATTTCGATACGTCGGCTTTATAACGTGTATTTACTCTTTATACTTAAGAACTCTTTATACCTATTTTAACTTTAGCTAGTATCGATACTTATTTCTTACTTATTACGATCGTCGAAGTACTTTAGTAATTAAGCGGGTAAGAGTATAGACTTTTTATTACCGAGATATAGTATAGAATCGTTTATAAAGGTAACCCGATAGCGGTTATAAGTTAAAGCGAAAGTATCGAAAAGGTTATCGAGCTATAAAAAACCGCGATTATTTAAGAGCTCGGCGATATTAAGGACGAGGATAGGCCCGAGGGAGCGTTTAAGCCTTACGTTAAAAATAAGTACGTAATTATCGCTAAAGTATATACCGACTAGAAGGCTAGCGATAAAGTGTTTTTTATTAGTCTTAAGGATATTCTTATATTTAGATTAAAGTCTTATACGTTTCTGTCTTATTTTCGGAAAGACGAAGTATTTATACCCGGCTTTTCTTAAAAATAGTATAACGAACGCTTTAAAGATATTATAAACAGCTTCCGGTATAACTTTTATAAAATCCTGTCGGCTAATATTACTTCGGCGGAGGCTAACGAATACCTAAAGCTATAAGCCTTCGACTTTTTAACTAGCTAGAATACCTTTTTCCTAGCTTCGCTATTTATACTATCCTTAAAGGCTTTTATACCGTTTACTTATCGTTAAAGGGCTTTATATTATTATATAAAGGCTAATATAGTAGTTATAATAGGCTTTCTGAACTAGGTAAAGGGCTAAAATTGGTTTTTCCTTGACTTTATAATCGACGTATTTTAATAAAAAGTTTTACGAGATTTCGAAACTTTTTAAGCTTAACGCCTTCTCGTTCTTTAATAGCTTACTATAGCTATAGAGAACTTAATAGTAGCTCGATATTTGTTAAGGTTCGTTAAGATATATTAAGCTCGGTATAAGTAATAGGCTAAGATAATAAACGAAGACTTAGAAATAGTTTTTAAGACCGTTTCGACGGGGAGAAAGACGCGGATTTTAAAGGAGAAGCTTATTAAGGCTAAATATCCGCCTCTTACGCTCCGAATCGAGACTTATAGATCTCTTAACAATATATTAGTTTAAAAGGTATCCCGGATTTAATAAAGCTACCTAGCTATTTTTAAAAGCTACGGCTTTAGCGAATCGGAGTTTAAAACTTATATACTTTTTAATAACACGATTTATCCCTTTTATATCTCTTACTATAGCTAGCTACACTCTTTAAGCTATATAATTAATACTTTATATATTATATTAGTTTCGTTAGAGTTTTATATAAAATATAATAAAGCTATAACGCGCTCCGACCTTTATAAGCTTAAACTAAGTATTTATTAAAAACGATTCCTTTTTTAGATTATTTATAACGTTTTATAATAAGTCGTTTAAGCTGTTTAAAAGGTTAGTAACTAACGGCTAAGTAAAAACCGCTACTTATTAGATTTTATACTTAAGGTTTAGTAGTCGATTATAAACCGTTAAGGCTTCCCGATTATATTATTCGAGTATAGCCTTTTCCGTTATATACTTATTACGTAAAGACCTCCGAACTCGGTAATATTTTCGAGGTATTAAAGTCCTTTATTACCGGTAGTTAGACCTGTTAAGTACCCGGACCTATTCGATCCGGTCGAGAGCTTTTAAAATAAATTTCGTAACGTTATTTAAAATAGTAATATTATAAATAAGATTATAGGCTTTTACGATCTTTCGTTTTAACTAGCTTAGTTTACTTACCTTTTACAGATCTTAATAAGTAGTCTGTTTTAGTAGCTCGACCTTAAACTTAAGAAAAAGCGATAAGCTTTAAAAGAACGTCTTAAGATAAAAGCCCTTAACTTTTCGTTTCTTAACCTTAACCTGCTGGACCTTTTATATACTTAACTTATAAATAGTTAGAACTAGCTACTTTCTTTCCGGTACTTCGATTATAATACCGATAACTTTAACGCCGGCTAGCTTTAATATTACCTTAACCGCTTTTATAGCGAGTAAAGGTATAGATATGATAATTATTAAAGGTTATTCTTAAACTAAAAAGCTTTAAAAGCTTATCGGGATATTAACTTTTATCTCGATATAAAAGGGGTACTCGATTAAGTATATAAGTTTTTTTAGAAATACTTCTGTTACGACTATATCGACTATACCGGAAGGTAGGAAAGATATAGAGATAAAAGAAACTTAAATTAATACCGTTAGAGTTATATACTTTTAGAAAAGTAATCGCTTTTGATAATAGTTTATAAATACGGTTTTTATTAGACGGATAAATTAAGTTCGCTTAGCTAGTATTAAGCCTCCCGATTCTATTAACAGTATATAAATAACCGCGGTAAGCTTAACTAAAGACTATTAAAGACGTTTTAATACTCGATCTGTTATATCGAGACTAACAGAAAGAGTAAGTAGTAAAGATATAAAGACTCGGAGAACTATAAAAAGGTTATTTTTTACTTTAACCTTTGTTTTAAAGGTAAGATAGATATTATCGATAAGGCTGCCGTTTAAACGTAGAAGGCTATTTAAAAGCCTTTTTTGTTATAAGTACTTTAAGATTCTTAAAATAACTATAAAGCTATATAAAATCGCGGTCTATAAAAGAAAGGCTAAAGTAATAAATAAAAGGAAAAACCTTTTATATATTAGGTTTATAAACTAAGCTTTTAGGATATAACTAGTTGCGATTAATATCTTAAATCTGTAGAATACGAATTCCGAGATCTTATTTCTGTCTTATTATTACGAAAGTATTATTGTTAGCTTTACGACTTCGAGACAAATATTCTTTACCGGTCGAAGAAATATACTATAAAGTGCTATTTAATATTTAAGATCGAGCTGTTAAACCTTATAAGGAAGGTTAAAAACCTTTTTAAAAAGCTTCGAAATATCTTTTCGAGTAACGACGGTATTCTTACCGATTTAAGGGAATATATATATCCTGAATACCTCGGTAGTTTTTAATAGTTAAAAGACCTTCGAAAATATCGCTTAATAAGTAGCTACTATATAAACCGAGATACTTTTAAGCTAATCGATAATAACTTTTCGATCGTTTACGTTAAAGTACGAGTATATCTTAAAAGAGAAAGTTAACCTTTTACCGGAAACGATAGTTAGACTTTATAGCTATTACCTTAAAGTAAGGCTTCCGGGAAGGGTAAAGCGGTTATTGCTATAGGGGATATAGCAGTTATTAAAAGTATTATTACTAAAGGTATTTTTACTAAAGGTATTATTATTAAAGGTGTTATTATTAAAGGTATTTTTACTAAAGGTACTATTAAGGGTGTCGCTATTAAATAACAGCCGGTTTCGAGTATTATAAAGCTAACCTTAAAACGTCGGATTTTTAATAACGACTAATATACTTTAAAATAATCTTTAAAGCGTTAGTCTCCGGATATAGAATTAGGTACCGAAATCGGGACTACTATATATTAGCGTTTAATACGGCTAGCCGCTTTTTAGCTGTCGAGTAGTAGTATATCGCTATTAATATAAAAGGTAGCGTTAAACGATATTATAAATAAGAGTAACGACGGCTTTAAAGGTAACGATAATTTTAATAGTAACGAGGGTAATAGTAAAGATTAGGATATCGAGTAAAGATATATATTTAGTCGTTCTTTATTATTTATAATACTATATATTATATCTCTTTTACTTTTAGGTATTAAAGTTTAATACTAAAGGGCGTTAACTTTAAGTAAGTTTTACGGTTAATACTAAAGAGTACGAACTCGTAGTTACTAACTATAAGTTCGTACCCTTTAGTACTAATTATAAACTAGTTTTAAGCCTTTTAACTATTTTTTAAGTATTCTAGCTACTTTCGAGTTAGTACCTTTTAATACTAGTTTCGAGCCTTTTAACTACTCTTTAAGCATCTTAGCTACTTTCGAGTTAGTATTTTTTAATACTAGTTTCGAGCTTCTTAACTACTCTTTAAACATTTTAGCTACCTTCGAATTAACACCTTTTAATACTAACTATAAACTAGTTTCGAGCCTCTTAACTACACCTTACGTATTTTAACTAACCTTAAGCGACTAGGTTGCTTATTGCTAACTAGGATACTTAAAGTAAGTTAGTATACTTAAAGCAAGTTAGTATACTTAAGGCGAGTTAGTATACTTAAAGTAAGTTAGTATACTTAAGGCGAGTTAATATACTTAAGGCGAGTTACGATACTTAAGGCGAGTTAGGGTGCTTAAGGCGAGTTAGAGTACTTAAAGCGAGTTAGCACGTTTAAAGTAGAGTTAAGATACTTAAGGCGAGTTAGAATACTTAAGGCGAGTTAATATACTTAAGGCGGGTTAGTATACTTAAGGCGAGTTAGTATACTTAAGGTAGGTTAAGATGTTTAAGGCGAGTTAAAATGCTTAAGGCGAGTTAAGATACTTAAGGCGAGTTAATATGTTTAAGGTAGAGTTAGGATACTTAAGGCGAGTTAAGATACTTAAGGCGAGTTATAATGCTTAAGGTAATTAGTATACTTAAGGTAAGCTAAAGTGTTTAAGGTAGTTAGTATACTTAAGGTAAGTTAAAGTACTTAAGGTAATTTAGAATACTTAAGGTAAGTTTTTAAATAGTTAGTACTTAAAGTATAAAAAAGGCTATTAAAAGTGTGTAATTACGTAACACGGCGTAGATAAGCTCTTTTATTTAAAAGGCTCGGAAGCTATACCGTACTTATCTTAAGCTACTATACTTATTTCGAGCTGCCGTGCTTATTTTTAGTAAGGTAAAGTATATACTTATATACTTAATATACTAGGTATACTAGCGCCTACGCCGGCCTTACTGCCTTTAAGGCCGGAGCTCCTTTTAAAAGCTTAATTACTTTATATAACGTATAATTAAATTACTTCTTATTATTAGTATATTTTCGTTTTCTGTTATTTTAATATAAGTATATACCTAAGTACCTTTAAACGTATTTCTAAAGTTAAGCTTAAAAAACATCCTTATTACTACTATTATTACTATTACTACTACTATAACTACTACTACTACTACTAATAATAATAATAATAATAATAATAATAATAATAATAATAACAATAACAGTTTATATTACGCTTTCTATCTATAGCTCGATTAAAGCAATTATAAAACTAACTACTATATATAAATAAAATGCCCTTTACCTCCCTCGCTAAGTTACTTATAGCCGCCCGAGCTATAAAGGCCGGTATATACGCTCTTTAGCTCGATTATAACCTTTATACTAATAACTTATTAAGTAAAAAGAAAAGCTGTACCGGCGGTATTAAAAGTATATATATATTAACTTACTTTATTTATTTTAGTTACTACTATCTAAAAGTAATTACTAACTTTTATAATTAGAAAACGCAGCTTTAAAGCCTGCTTATAAAAGTAAAATCGGCGGCTTAAGCTCTCTTTCGTATAAGTTACGCCTTTTATTATTTATTATTTATATAAATTACCCTTTACGTTCTCTGCTTATTCGAATATTATTACTGCCTTTTATAATCCTTACTTACTCGAGTATTATTATTACCTTTTATATTCCTTGCTTATCTCGAGTATTATCACTGCTTTTTATATTCTTACTTATCTCGAGTATTATCGTTTATATTATTAACTAGTATATAGCTACTTATATATACGGCCGTTTAGCTAAGCCCTTTTTTTCCCCCTTCCCCTCCGATAACGATAATAACAACGATAATAAAAACGACGATAATAATAACCTCGGCTCGCCTATAGCTGTTACCGCTTACCGTTAGTCTGCCTGTCTTTAAAAAGTTAAAGGTAAAGCTAAAGGTAAGGCTAAAAAAAACCTTTTTAAGCCCGAGATATTCGAAGGTAGCTTATATACCGACCTATATATTAGTTATATAAGGTCGGCTTTAGTTAGTCGGAGTATAAAATAATACTTCGACGTTTTCGAAAGTAGTCTTTTAAATATAAAAACACGCTACGCTTGTTATACTCGAAGCGGCTATACTTATACCGTTATTACCGGCCTGGTAAAGCCGGCTTATTATATTTTCGTAGACGCTTTAGCCGGTAAAGCTAAAGCTTAACAGGTTAAGGTATTTCGTAGTTTTATTTATAAAGTTTTCGAGAATCTTATATTAAAGTCTGCCTTTAGTAAGGTAAGCGCCTCGGTAGGTAAAGGTCGTACTTAACTACGTATAGCTAAATACGTTTTTATAAACTTACTTTTAAACTTAGTTTAATAAAATATTTTCGTATAAGGTTTTTAGTTTAGTTTAAGTATTTAGTTTTACGCCGGTATATATACTTTATAAAGCTTTTTATTTATTTATTTATAGTTTACGCCGGTATATATACTTTTCGAGGTAAAATTATAAATTAAATATTATACCGATATATATACTCTTTTTAGGTATTTAATATCTCCTACTCTTTTTCTATATATATAATATCTAATATTAAAGTAGTTAATACTAAATAATACTAACTCGAGGTTAATTAAAATACTCGAAATTACTTAAGTTCTTAAATAGCTACTTTAATACTTTAAACGGCGATAGAATACGATATAAGCGATATAGGAATCGTAGCTAAAAGGTTAGTTATAAAAGGCTTAGTAAGCGTAAAAGTAAGGTTATTATATAAGTAATTATATATTCTATAGCAGACCGACTATAAGAAGTATTATAGCTATACGTTACGTATTCCGGGGCAGACCGACTGTAAAAGGTATTATAGCTATACGTTATATGTTCCGGGGCGGACCGACTATAAAAGGTATTATAGCTTAGTATCGTCTTTCTTACCCGGCGTAGCCTAAGCCGACTATAAAAGGTATTATAGCTATACGTTATATATTTTATAACAGACCGAGTATAAAAAGTATCGTAACTATTATAGATCTTCCGGGGCAGACCGACTATAAAAAGCATCGTAGCTATACGTTATATATTCCGTAGCAGACCGAGTATAAAAGGTATCGTAGCTATTATAGATCTTCTATAGCAGACCGACCGTAAGAGGTATTATAGCTATACGTTATATATTCTATAACAGACCGACCGTAAAAGTATCGTAGCTATTATAGATCTTCTATAGCAGACCGACTGTAAAAGGTATTAGAAATACTACCTATATAGCTACGGTTAAATAAATAAAAGACTATTAGCTAAAGACTCGAAGGCGTAATAAAAGCCGTAGTAAAAGCTAAACGATTAGACTCGATAGCTACGATTAAATTCGAAAGCGATATAAAGATAAAGAGTTAGCTATAATTAAACTTAAAGGATAAAGGTCGAAGGCGATATAAAAACAAAGATAGCTACGATTAGACTTGAAAGCGATATAAAGATAAAAAAATAGCTACGATTAGATTCGAAAGTCGAGAGTCGAAGGCGATAAAGATAGCTATAATTAAATTCGAAGGCTAACTTTAAGTTATAGTTTTAAAGGCTCGAATATAAACTTTAGAAATAAAGTCTTAACTTACGATATATATATTATACCCGGGATATACTCTAAAAATATATATTAGACTCGAAAATACACTCTAAAAACATATATCAGACTCGAGATACACTCTAGAAACAGTGTCTCAGAAGTTAAGACCTGCCGAAAATAGAGAAAATTTACTCTCGCTTAACAGGGAGCCCGCTGAGGCCGTGGACTACCGTGCTCCCGAGCACGACAAAGCAGATGACCGGCCAGACCAGGGCCTTGGCCACGTCCGTGTCGTCGTACGGCGGCCCGTCGGGCACCTCCGGCCTGGGCAGCGGGATCGACGTGCCCGTCTCCAGCTGTGCCCTCGCCTCGATGGCCAGGAACAAGGCGCCGACGCCCATGGGCCCGAAGTGCCCACAGAACAGGGCCTCCCTGTACGTCTTGACGTCCGGTATGAGCCTCCCGGCCTGCAGTGCCAACACGACCGGCATCCTCCTGAGCAGCAGCACGAGCACGAGGAACAGCGACAGGCTGCCCAGCCCGATATGCCCGTGCAGGACGCCCGTCGGGCCAGCGACGAAGGACGACCACGGGATCATGGACCCAAAGTAGATAAACACGGCCGAGTTCAGGACCAAGTCCACGATATGCCTAAACGGCACATCACCCTGCATCTCCTCGGCCTTGCTCGAGATCCAGCCGTCGTGTGCGAAGCCGATGCCCGCGCCAAACGCCACGAGGAAGTCGTCCAGGCCCAGCGTGCTCCCGACGCCGACGCACAGGATCGCCAGGAGGAGGTAGAAGACCACCAGGCTCGGCCGGCCGGCGTAGCCCCTCCCCTCGGAGAAGCGCAGCACCCCGTTGGCCAGCCACCCGACGGCGTACCCGACCAGCAGGCCCAGGGCGCACTGGTACAGCACGGTGACGAGCAGCCAGTCGCGCCAGGCGGCGCCCGCGGTGCGGTCCTCGAAGGCGAACAGGCCCACGTACAGGAAGGGGAAGCTCGCGCCGTCGTTGCAGGCGCTCTCGGCGCCGAGGAGGTCCCGCAGGCGCTTGGGCACGCGGGCGCTGAAGCGCGACGCGCCCAGGACGCTGGCGGCGAGGACGGGGTCCGTGGGGCTCAGGCAGGCGCCGATGATCATGGCCGTGGGCCAGCTGACGGCGAAGACCAGGCGCGCGAGGAGGCCCGTCGCGGCCCAGCTGTAGGTCATGACGGGGCCGAGGAGGAACAGGATGGAGACCCAGTGGGCGCGGCGGGTGAACCAGTGCGCGGGGAGCTCGATACCGAGGGCAAAGCACTGGATCCCTAAGATGAGGCGGGTGAACTCCTGTGTAGAGGCGTCATCGAGGCCCCAGGCCTTGGTGTGGGGGGAGAAGACGTTCAGGAGAGCCGGGCCGAGGAGGATGCCGAAGAGGACTGCTAGGGGCGGCTCGGAGAGGTGAAGGCGGTTTCGGATCAGGACGGAGAAGAGGGAGAAGATGATGAGGAAGATGGGGAGCGTCAAGTAGGTTATGTGTGGTGGGGTGGGTTCGAGTTGGGACCACATTGTGAGAGTGTATAGTGGTGTGGACTGCAGCTCGATGTGATTGAAGGAGGCTTACTTATCATCTAACAAGTGACGACTCCATGTTGACGATGAGGTTGAGGTTGTCCAGCAGAATGAGAATGGAACTGGTCGAGATGGTATTTCATGACATGACGACATGTTGGAATCCGGGGAAAGAGACACGGGATGCTACCTAGGTACTTAGCTCGCGCCTAAACAGGTTGTTCGTTCCATGGGGCCTTTGGTAAAGTATCAGCAGCGTTCCTGATACGCTCGGGCAAGTGCATGGAAGTATCCATGGATGCATTTCATACCAGAATTTGGTACCGACGTTGTGGTTGTTTTGATTGACCCAATTGAAGGTTCCAAGGTTTCCTTCGAGCAACAAGAATCGGTACTTGATAGTTTGATTAGTCATCTACCCAATCAAGGGTTTCTGTTCTCCTCCCAAACCCTCATCCATCCATCTGTATCGATCCTCCTACCACCGCCAGCTTGACGAGACTCATCACTCCAGCGGCATCCGTTGACATGGCATAGGAAAGAAAGAAAACAAGAGAGGATATCACCAGCCACGGATCCACCCAGTTTCCCTTCGACTTCTTCCCATCAGCAGAGACAGTAGCAACTTCGACAGCATGGTACAGCGCCCCCTTCCGGACAGAACGCAGAGGAAAGAGATGATTGGATGGATAATATGACACGACACGGTACTGATATCAAGCTACCACAGGCTAACTTCCCCAACCTGCGAAGGCTGTTCGTCGAAGCCAGAAGTGATGACGAGGAAAGAGAGGTCTCGAGGAAAGCGGTCTGTCAGACCCCCCCCCCTCCTTGACTTTTCCGTCTCTGGTTCTCATACTCAATCTTTCTACGACCCCCTCTCCTCTCATCCGCCAGTCATCTCTAGTATATCGTACGCAGGCTGACGTTTTCGATGCAGTTCTACAACGTGGTGCTGTTCATGGGATCCGTCGCCGTCTTTAGTTTGATAGCACAGAGGTTGAACGCCGGCAAATGAGACACACAGCAAGGAGCCAGCCAGTCGTTGGGCATGATGAAAACCACGCTCCACAAGCGGTGCGCGCTTGGATTGTATTCATACTGGCCCCCAGAGACGGGAGGCATAGTATAGTGGTGACCAGATAGAGACAGTCCTCTTCTCCTTTGAGACCGCTAGACCTGACAGTCGCGCCGAAAATGATAGCCACGCAAGAATAATGCGAAATATCAAAACACAGAGGGAGAATAGCCCTCACCGAGCTACTCACCAGTCCGAATCCTCGTCGTCTTCCAAGAAGTCCAGCCCGGGCCGCGCCTTCCTGCTCCTAGCATTCGTCTTGGGCGCGTCGCTGTCGTCCTCGTCGTCCTCGCCGCCGCTCTCATCACCATCCGCCTTGCCGCCGGGCTTCTTCTTCTTCTCCTCCTTAACACCACCGCCAGCTCCCTCACCCTCACCCTCACCCTCACCCTCATCCTCATCACCGCTGTCCTCCCGCAAGCTCTTCTTGGGCGCCGCCCCCCTCCTCCTCCCGCGCCCGCCGGTCCCCCAGAGGTCGTTCATCTCGTTCACCGCGTCCAGCTCGGCCGCCAGCTCCCTCCGCTCCTTGATCTCCCTCGCCCGCGCCTCCGAGAACCGCCCGTCCATGCCGACGTCCCTCAGCATCTCCCGCAGGTGGCGCGCCTTGGCCCGCGCGTCGCCGCCGTGCTTCTTCAGCTCGAACGCCCAGATCTTGCGCACGCCGCACTTGAGCAGCTGGCCCTGCAGCTTCTTGACCTCGGCCTCGTCCGGCGACGCGGCCTCCGCGGGCGCCTTGCGCCCCTTGGGCGCCGCCTTCTTGCCCGCGGGCGGTTCCTTGGACTTGCGCTTCTTCTGTGGCGGCGGGTCGTCGACCACCGAGGACAGCTCGCTGCTGCTGCCGCCGTCCTCGTCGCCCGCGGCGGGTGCCTTGGCCTTCTTGGCTGGTGGCTCCTTGGACTTGCGCTTCTTCTTTGGCGGCGGCTCGTCGTCGAGGACGGATGACAGTTCGCTGCTGTCTTCGCGCTTAGCGGCAGCAGCTGGCTCGGGGTCCTCATCGTCGCCTTTCGGTGGCTCGGACAACGGCGTGTCCTCCTTCTCGCCCTCGTCGACTTCCATGACCTCTATGCCCTCCGCCACTTCGGAAGCTGGCTCGTCTTCGTCGTCCTCAGACTCCGCCGCCTTCCTCTTGCGCCCACGCGGCTTGGTTTTCTTCTTTGGCTCCGAGGATTCAGATAGGTCCTTGTCCTCGTCGTCCTCCTCATCTTCGTCCTCCGACACAGGCTTGCGCCTGCGACCACGCGGTGGGGCCTTGCTCTTTGTCTGTTGCTTTTTCTTGGGTTTCACCTCCTCTTCCTCATAGTCATCCGACAAGTCAACGTCGTCATCGTCGTCGTCATCCTCTTCAGGAGCCTCGCTCAGCTCGGATTCTTCAGACTCGACCCTGGCCTTGGGCTTAGCCTTCTGCTGTCTCTTCTTCGGGGCAGGTTTGCTCTCGGCCTTGGCACCATTCTTTTGCGCCGCCTTGCCCCTCGGCTTTGGCTTCGCCTTGGTCTTCGGTGTCGGTTCAGGTTCGTCCTCTTCCTCTTCCTCGTCGGGTGGGTCGACCTGTGATGACATGGGCTCGCCAGTGTCCTCTTTCTGCATGAGTTCGTCCTGCATATAGGTAGCGCATCAGCTCAAGCAAGTTCCCTACACGAGGGGGCAGCTCCCCGGTCCACGATGTGCCACGTGCAACGTACCACTTTGCCCTTGATGACCAGCTTGGATCTATTCTTCCACTCCGGGCTGTTGAAGAAGCCCTCCTCCAGGCCGTTTTCCTCCTCGCACTTCTGCCTCACATTGTTGACAGAGAGCTCCTCACGATTCGGACCGGTAAAGACACCCTTGACGATCGCGACGAGCGAGGCTTCGAGAGCTTTGTCGTCCATGGTTGCCTTGGCCCGTCTGGATTAATGTATTTAATCAGACGTGATTGTTCAGTCTTGACTGTACTCCCAGATGTTGAATTGGCAGGCGGCGCGTTTGGGTGCAACGCGTGACTGCCGCGACGAACACGAGAGAGAAGACAAGTCAAGGCAACACAAGATAAGTTGTATCAGTAAATCAGTAAATGATCACTGTCAGAGCACAAACAATCAAAACAAGTCCAGAAGAGAACGCGCAAGCTTGGCGTTGGAAAAAAAGGGTGTTCAATTAGTATCAAACTTTCGAGGGAGCTCTGTCGCGTCGCAAAACAGCTGCGATGGAACTGGTGCTGAGGTGACGCGCCTGAGTTTACGGCTGGCGGATCCCGGGTGGAGAAGAGTTGGGCAGGGGTGGGTGGATTGACGACCCCAACGGTGGCCCGAGCGCTAAGACCAGGGGGGGGAAAAGTCCTCGGCGTTGTGATTAGCCCGATTCGGCAGCCGAGCATGTTTCGGCCGACGGCCCGTAGTGCATTGCAGTGTTTCAAACAGAACGTTTCCATCACTGGACGGTGAGACTCGCAGTAACGGGATCGTTTTCACTTGTCGGTGAGATTTGTGTGGGCTATAGAAAGTCCGCACTGAGTCCCTCCTTTTCAGACAGCGGTACAGCGCGTGTGTGGTGGGAAGACAGAAGGACTCTTCGCAAGAGTCTTCCTCCTTATGTTCAGCACACTTCCCATATTATACCACACACTCTCATCACTCATCCTCAACATAACCAAGTAACCTGGAATGCAGTACAATATCTGGGTGATTTCATAAACAAGCTAAACTAAGTGAGCTAGCTATACAGCAAGCCTCGTGTCCTCCTCCATGACTTGAGGGTGAGTGCAAGTAATAGCATACACCTCATCGGTCCTATCGCCCTGCCGTAAAATTCCTACCAATGCCTGTAAACCGTCGTCATAACGCCAGCGACCCATGCCCGATGTAGACCGAAGTCACCCAAAGCAAGCCGTCCTCGAGAAATGACCAAACGCCTGCTTCTAAATACAGCATCATGTAGACGCAAAACTATCCTCCTTCGTAAAACTTTGACTCTTTTGACTGATGCGACGTGGTCGACGGTGGTTGTCGTCCACTGTATAATCCGGGACAATGCGTCATTTCACCATGTGCTTGGGCTCTCGTGACCATACCATCCTCGGCCTCCTCCTAATTGACAGTAAGGTGCCCGTCCAGCAACCCATCCTAGGGGTTCATGATAAGGCTCCCACTAAGCCCACTCGAGAGGGTAGGAACAGAGGGACTAGGCGCAACGAGTCCGGACAGCAAGCCATAAGATCCAGCGCCACCAGTGGTGCCGTTGGCCGTCTTGGTAGCTGCCATTTCCCGAGCAGCCATCTCTCGCTCGGCTTTCTCGCTTTCAAGCTTCTGCTTCTCAAGCTTAGTGATGCGCGGCTTGCGAGTCGTCGATCCGCCGCGGGAGCCGGGGCCGCCACCACGGCCTCGTCCACTCTCACCGCCGCCTCGACCTCCTCGGCCACCTCGAGAGCCAGGGCCACCACCACGGCCGCGACCTCTCTTCGCGGGACCATCGCTGTTCATAAAAGTCAATTCGTATTCTTGATCATCAACTGTGGGGACAAGGAGATCAAAACATACCGCTCAGGAGCCTTTGGAGGCTCTTGCACCAGAGGACCGCTGTACACGAAGAAACCGTCCTTGACTGCTGCAGCCTGCTCCTCCCACAGAAGCTCCGAATCGTCAACGAACTCATCCTCCCTGTCGTATTCGTCTTCGCGCCAGTTTCGCCTCTTCCGCTTCGGCTTGTCAGGGGCAGCGTCAGCACCGCTGGTCAGGCCACCGCCGTTGCCCATACCGCCCATCTCGATATTGCTGTTCTCGTCTTCGCTGGCGTTGAACTCCGGATCCTCTTCCTCCGCAGAGTCGCGCCCGGATTGCTGCTTCTCCAGGGCTGCAGAAGCAGCAGCGATGCGGGCCCGACGGTCGCGGTTGGCAGCTTCGCGAGGGTGCAGTGCCTCCCAGCCGTACTTGTCCTCGGCGAGGCGCATGAAGTTGATGTACTTGTTGGTCTGGCCATTGAGCGGGATATGAAGGACGATGGAGGGGCTCTCCTGTTCCTCACCAGGACCAGCCTTTCCAAAGTCAAGAATGGACCGCGAGTTTGAGGTGCCCGGCAAAGGAGGCACGTCCGGCAAGGCGTTCTTGAGACTACCCATCTTAGGGGATGATGAAGTGGAAGAGGCAGGCTTCTTCTCCTTGCGGGTCTGGGCGACGACGGCGGTGATCTTCTTGGAGGGGGCGGGCATGCCGGGGGAATTGTTGGTTGCGCTGATCTTGGATGACTCCGCTACCTTTGGAGGTTGAGGCATAGAAGGTGGGGCAGGCTTCTTGATCTCGACCGTGGCTGACTTGGGTGCAGGGCCGGCCATGGGTGGAGGGTCCTTGCGCACTGAGGTCGAAGGAGAAGGCGGCAGGGAAGCCGGCTCTTGAAACCGAGATTGAGAAGTGCTGCGGAAAGAGGAATGCGCCGGAGTGGGCGAGACGACCTTGGAAGCAGGTGGGGGTGGGTCCATAAGGCTAGATATAGACGGGGACGCACTGGCGCGGTTTGGCATCTGGGTAGGAGCCCGGGGTGAAGCCAAGGCAGAAGTGCCATAAGGATCGCGGGTGACCATTGTCTCCCGAACAGGATCGTAGCTGGAGGACCGCACAGGGTCAAAGGCCATTCTCACCGGAGGGGCGAGGGGGGGTGGGGAATCGCGGTTCAACAAAGACATCATTGACGAGGGACCCTCGCGCTTTGGGACCTTTGCTGGGTTGGGTTGCTGATTGGGGGGACTGGCGCTTGCTGCTACTGCTGCAGCAGCTGTCGGCATTGGTGGCCATGGGTCCAGTTCCATGCGCATAGACGTGGTCTCAGTGACCTTGGGGCCCACCAAGACGGGCTCGGGGACATCCTGAGTTGCAGCCTTCCGCTTGCGCTGGATAGGAGGAGCATTTGGATCTCTAGGCTTGCGAGGCCTCCGGACCTTCGGAGCGTCGGCGACGGGTGTGCCGTCAGGGTTGACCTTGGGCTTGACAGTGCTTCCGGGCTTTCGGCCGGGCTTCTTCCGGGGTAGACCGGCTGCGGTCAGAGGGACATCTTGGGCAGGAGGCTGTGGGGGCGCCATGACTCCGAATCGGGGGCCAGATGCAGTGTCGACAACAATTTCGTCCATCTCGATGTTGGCTCTTCCGACGTTGAGGCGTGAGGGTGATGCAGGGTTGCTGATGGAGCTTGATGGCGGGGATGACAGGGAAGTAGGCGAGGAGCTGAATGCGCGCATTCCTGATACTCCTTGAAGGTCTCCACCACCTCGAAGGTTCAGATCCATAATCTGCACCTTCTCTGTGCTGGGGTCCCTCAGTTTCCTCTGGCCGCCCAGCTAGTGTCCTCAATAGTAGTAATTAAGGTAATAAAAGATCTGTCCTGTATGTTTGCCTGACGACGCGAAGTTGACAACGTAGACAATTGTAGCTGTTGGTTCCTCTTTTTGTGAAATACAAAAGTCGGAGGAAACGCAAATCAGTCTCAGTTGAACCAAGAACAGTTACAACAAGCCGCGACAATCAAAAGTCCGATTATGACAATAGACACAATGCGTGATATTGGACGTTTGTGAATATAAACGTTTTGACCTTGTCGCTTATAACAGTGCAGGCACTATTTTTGGGTAGGATTGGCGGGGTAGATTGTTAGTGGTGACTGAGGTGGTACCCGGGTGCCTGTTTTAGTCGGTGGTGCAACCTGACTGGGCGGGTTGTTCGGGGGGGTGGGCGGTCGGGCGGGCAGAGCGGCAGGCACAGTCCGGTGGAGATGGTGCAGCTCGGTCGGGATAACCTCAAAAACGACTTGGCCTGCAAACTGTCGACAGGTTTTTGGGTGCTGCGCGACTTTTGCAGACGCAAAAAAAGAGGACAAACGAGGGAAATCAGTCAAGTCAAAAGTAGAAAACAAAACAGAAAAGAGTACTGATTTTGTCGATGGACGAATTGAAATGCAAATCGATAGGCGCAGTGTTGTTGTTGATGAATTTGTGTTCTCAACACCAAAAAGCGGTGGTGATTTGTTGTGTGTAGAAAGTGGAAGATGAGAAGGAATCTAAAAGTGCGGGCGGCGGAAAGGTGTTGGAAAGAGATTGGAGATGGTTACGTTTTGGAGGGATGAAATGGCAGGGAAAATCGGGGCCCTGGCCACCATTAGACAAGTTCGGATAGAGACAACGAACGGGAAAACGTTATTATTAAACACACGAGTTCTAAACCACCAAGACCACCAAGACCATGACATGGGCAGATGGGGTGGGATTTGGGATTAGGGGGGGGGGGAGAGGAGAAGAAAAGAAGGGGGCACGGGGATGGGGAATGGGATGATGGGACGGACGGACACTTGCCCAAACCACCAAGCCAAGGAAAAAGGATGGGCGGGAATGGATTGGTACGGGAAACCCAGAGGAGAGAGTAGATGGGAGATGGGAGATGGGAGATGGGAGATGGGACAAGGGACAAGGAGAAAAAGGATGGCCAGAGCTTAGTAGCAGAGCAGAGCAGCGGGCAGCAAGCAAGAGCTGGGACGGACGGGGCGAGAGCTGGCGAGATGGCATGGGAAAATGAAAACACCAAGGGCCTAAGCCTAAGAGACAAGACGAGATACAGTACCGAGGGGAGAGAAAAAAAAAACACCACAGCATGCATCAGATGCAAAGTGGCCCAGCTGACTGGGTGTATGCAATGGGGGTGTGTGTGTGTGTGTGTGTTTGTGTGTGGCGGATGGCGGGGGTGAAGGGTGAAGGGTGAAGGGTCAAGGAACGAGGATCAAGGCAATCGTAATAGCCTCAACCGTTCCCAAGTGCCAGGTTACAGTGACGGCGCCAGGTTATCCGGACAGGAAACGGGGGGACCAGGTTGACCGACAAAAGCAAGCCTAGCTACACACACACTACCAGGACTACTTATTAGGAGGTAGTCGAACCTTGGAAATCAGGGACCGTCCGGACCATCCCATCCAAACCACATGTCGGTTTGTTTGAGAAAACCAAAGTCACTAGCAGTGGTAAAACGGTGGAGGGGTACAAGCAAGCGGAAATACACATACTATGTATTGCAAGGTTGGATGTGCCTAGCCTATGTAGGTGCCTTAGAGGTGCCTAGGTGAAGTGGGTACAAGGCAAGGAAGGGGGGGAAAAAAGGTGGACGTTGTAAAAGATGGGAAGGATGCAGGGCGACAAGGATGGTAGTACAGTAGTAGTCAGAGTCCGGAAAATAATGGAATCTGCTGCGAGTTTGAGAAGGAAGGCGGCTGTCACAGTCATGAACCCTTGTCCCTTGTCAGCTGGCGTGGGGTACTGCGGTACATCGGTACGTTTGTACGTTTTTATTCTTGTATTTCCGTACATAATCCGTAGATTCCGTACGACTTGGCGATAAAGGTGGGTCCGAGTTAGACGACAAGCGCCAAGTCACTGCAGGGGTTGTTTGACTCCGACAGGGGAAGGTGCATCTCTGGTCCCGGCCGGTCCAGCCTTCTGGAACCACCTGTGCTGTGCTGTGGCAGCTGGGGCAGCTGGGGCTTGACTTGGCCGGGCGGCCTCGACCACCGGATTGGCGCCGTGCCGCACCAGATCAGCCAGCCCTTTCCAACCTTTCAAGGTTGATGACGGAACATCACGGACCCTGATATAGAAATGGCCATAAGCAAAAACAAAACTTGCAGATTTGACTTGTCGATATTTTTCTTGACTCGTCAGCTGGGCTGCTGATTCATCCCAAAACTAAAATCACAAAGGATGCATTGTTCCAATCCATGGATGCTTTGTGTCAAATGTTACCAAGTACACGGTACCTGCCCTGTGTTTTCCCAGCCCAGCCAGTGTCATCACACCGGCATGCCACGGTTCGCAGGCATGGTTGCATGGTTACCTTGGTTTAGTTCCACGCCGTGTGACGCGACAATTCGACGCTGCAACCTGATATGCACGAGTAAAGCAGCCAACTGTATACAAGTGCACTGTATACTGAGACCGAGTGCGGTACCGTGAGAGGGGATTTTGATGAATTCTCCATCGGCTGGTCACGGATCCGTACATACTAAGTACTTGATGGATTACGCGGGTGCGGGTGCTTAGCTTCCATTACAGATGGCCAAAACTTTACCTAGGTACTTAAGTATGTAATTAAACAAGGTCAACCCTTTCGTGGTATAACCTGTGTCTCAGACATTTTACGTTAAAGAGTCAAAGCACATACACAGTACTACAGTACTGTAACTTTTGAGAGTGAGGCGCATGTCTTTGTCTCTGAATCCTGCAGCCACACCCACGTTCGTCAATCTTAAAAGGCCGATCGACGCTAATGCAGAACCTTAAAAGTCCCCAAACAAAGTTAGGAACCCTGAAAACCTGAGAACCGAGGTGCCAAAACTGTGGCGGTGCAGGTCTTCTTGAGTGTGGCTTTGCTACTGGAAACTTGCTTGCAGGGAAGCTTGAGACTGCTGCTAGAGACATCCTATCCTGCCTAACCTACACAGTAACACTTCCTTCCGGGCCATTCTTCCTGAAGCCACCAAACGTGACGTACACCTTGTCAAACTCGAAACTCCAAACTTACCTAGGCACACACACCATGAACTTCGTTCTCGACATCAAAGAGAAGGATGTTGGCAACGTGAAGGCGCCCAGCTTCCCAGCACCAAAGTCTGCAACCACCGGCTTTCCAGAGCACAAGAAGCGGGCAAAAGCATCCGCCTTCAAGAAGCAACGACAAGGACCAGACGGCGCTTCCTCAGAGCCTCAAGATGTTCCAACGACGACAAAACCAACGGCGCCCACTTCCGCTGCCACCCAACCAACTCCTCTTGGTCGCATAGGCGGAGGGCAAGAGCGAAAGATAATAGATCAAGAGAACAACGATCTGCTGGCATCCATGTCACCAGACCAGATAGAGGAAGAGAGGCAGGAGCTATTGAACCGGCTTGATCCCAAAATAGTACAGATGTTCCTCCGGAGGGCCAACATCGAGGAGACAAACTCGCCGTCACCGTTCGATGAGCCCCCAGAGGCACCTAAAGACGAAGTTGCCGCCGAGCCTGTCAAGCGTGAGGATTCCCCCGCGAGCGCCATGAAAGACACGAAAGCTAGGCCCAAGATCCAGAAGAGGAAGAAGTCGGTGCGCTTCGAGGACGACCTGCCGCCGCCAGAGCCCCCGTCCGACCTCTTCGAGGCGGCCTCGGAGCCGCCGCCCGGCCCGGCCGCCCCCTCCAACGCGGACGCGTTCGCGCCCAACAGCACGCACTTCCCGCGCCCGGACCCGCTGCCCGACCTGGACCCGTCGGACCCGGACTTCCTCCAGACCCTGCACGCCAAGTACTTCCCCAGCCTGCCGGCCGACCCGTCCCGGCTCGCCTGGATGGCGCCCGTGCCGACGCCCGGCTCCGCCGCCGACCGCGAGTCCCCGTACTACCCGGGCCAGGACTCGCTGCCCATCTCGGCCCTGCGCTTCGACTTCAAGGGCCAGCTGCTGGCCCCGGCCACGTCCCGCGCCATCCCCGTCACGCAGGGCCTGCACCACCACGGCCTGGCCCCCGAGGCGGCCGGGTACACGGTGGCGGAGCTGGGCATCCTGGCGCGGAGCGCGGTCCCCGCCCAGCGGTGCGTCGCCTTCCAGGCGCTGGGGAGGATCCTGTACAAGCTGGGGCAGGGGGTCTGGGGCGGCGCCGAGGGCGACCTCGCCAAGGGCATCTGGAGGACGGCGCAGGAGAACAGGGTCATGGACAGCCTGCTGGAGGCCGCCGAGGTGCCCGAGGGGCAGGGCCACAAGGGCAGCAGGTCGTACGCCATCGAGGCGCTCTGGCTGTTCGAGAAGGGTGGCTGGAAGGAGAAGTTCCAGGGCAGGTGAACGCCTCCTCCGGCCGGCGAGTGAGCGGAGGGGGCGAGTGGTGGACGGCTTGGCGAGGAGTCTCGATATGAGGACTTTCATATTCGTTGGGCGGAATATTCAAGATACCAATTTTAGGGCATTTTCGATCATAGCATTTCCTTAAAAAGACAGGAGAGCGTCGCAATACCACGACGAGTGCGACAACGAAGAGGACACAGCTCCTACCTTTCGTCAGGGCCCCTGAGATCAGAATCACTGTCACGGTGTGATCCAAGGTTCCTAGATCCTGTCGGCGACGGTGACTCTTGTAAGAACGTTGTGTGGAGGTTTCGTCCGATGAAGACATGGCTACCGAGGATGATATGGATGCCAGCTCTATCTGCCCAAGAAAATGGGAGTGTGGCGTATTTAATGTCTCTTCCACCGAGGTTTATTGAAGGCTCGATATCATGAGATCGTCCTGTGAGTGTCCATAGACCCGATGCGTTCAATGTGCCGAAATCCCACTATTGTCTTACTCCAGTGGCCTTGGGATGGAAGCAAGTGACGATAGTAATCGCATGCAGGTCCGTTAGCACTCCATACATGATATGCATATCGGCGCCTTGATGAGATGCACGCCAACTCACGCAAGTTGTATGCTCATCTCATAGAGTATTGTGTCCTGGTTTCTGCGAATGACCCTGCCCAGATTTAGGTACTATCAACGTCAGCCAACGACCATCCTGAAAGTGATTCCCAGAATCTCCGGAAGTCTTCCCTCCCGTCTTCATATCTCTATAGGGGGAAAAGCTGACATCATCCAGGCGAAAGTCTCCACGACTCCTGCTTATTTTCAAACCAGGTATTATAAGATCGAGCTTCAGAACAGACCGGAATACAATTCCCGTTGGCCCTCAGAGGCGCCGCTTCTGAACAACTACCTCCAGATTCTGTGCATACCTACACTTGAATTCTCTGAACAGCCGGCACCAGAAGGGGGCCCGCTGGTCGGTGCTGGTAACAATGACCCTGTGTCGTGCCGAACGACTCATAACGATTTTGCAAGGCGTCAGTTCTATCTACCTGTGACGAGACACTTGCCTTCATTGACCGACAAGAGAATCAGGCTCTCACCAGGCCTTTTATACCAACCTCGTGATGGTCACCATGGATGGCGAGGAATAACTAGGGGCGTGACAAGGACGCCGCCTACCTTGCGGGGGCTGGCTCAGTGGTAGTGAAGCCCTCTTCGAGGCCACCAAGGATGGAAAAAGGATACACGGCAGGACCATTGAACGAGACGCAAGGAAGCCAGAATAGCAGGAAAAGTGTAATGAATCAACCCATGCAACCCCCTTGGCGGTAGAATGATGCCAGGGGGGAAGCATGAAGGCCCGCGTTGCCAGCACGCCGGAAGACAATGACTATACTAACATCACCCACGATAAGGGGGGAACGGCAACGGCCATCATTAGCACCCAACTTCTGGCTAGTCCCGGGAAAGAAGATAAAGCAAGCCGTTCGGATCCACCCTGTGCAGGCTCATACTGCAAGGGCTTCTTGTCAAGCAGCTAGGCAGGCTCTGATCGCCGGAGCATCAGCACCACGAGCCAACACGAATCCGTTGGCACAACGATATGTGTGGTCTAAGAAAGGAATAAGACGTCGAGACAAACACAAAACGCCAACCTTGGAAGCTCTAAACAAAGTTCGCGAAGGAAACACCGGTCTGTCACTTAGTCATCAAGCAAATCACATAGTCCAGTTCGGATCGGAGGACGAGGACGGGAGTAAGAGGTATGAGAAGTTGCAAGATCAAATCCATGTTATCTCATCTTTTCCCATGGCAGCATACACATGAAGAACGTGACCTATTCATCCATTCCAAGAAAGAGAAAGAAAAAGAAAATCATCTTCGAGGCAAGAAGGTTCGCCTTCCTCCTCCCTCCCTGGAGTCCTGTCAACGCTCCACGGCAAAACAATAAGCAAAGGACCAGCATCTTCGACATCCCGACAAAGGAAAAACAGAAGTCAACCGCTTAACCCATAACCGCCCTCCCCCTCTTCGCCGCTCTTCCCCACTCATATCGATCGTCGTCCCCGGAGTTAGGATTGTGAGCATCGAAAGCGACACCGACATGTAACAGGGACAGAGGGCGAGGTCACAGGCCAGATTCAACGTCGTAGAGCACCAGAACCAAATGAAATGGGGATATTCGACGAAAATATAAATCATCACGCTGTCCGCCCCTCCCCCCAAATTCAAACGAGACTGGCCCACCCTGCCAAGACGGAGCAAAAGCCAACCGCCGGTCCAGCCGAAGCATGCAGCCAGCCACCATTAATATTTCCTATAAATGACAGGAACGAAGTAAAGGCGAAACATGAAGACGCCAGATGTCGAAACCACCAAAGACAACGCTGCACGTGATAGACGGGAGAAGTGATTAAGTTGTTTATATAGGCAGTGCCTGGTAAGATAACGAGCTAAATGTCCGTTGGGGGGTGGTGGGATGCCGATTGCGGTATATGCCCGCGGTAGGATGAGAGTTAAGGTGGCATTGCGGAGCGATAGTGGTATCAAGAGTAGGACGAAAGCCGGCTCCAGAACGCCGCTTAGGAGGATGTCGAACGTCAATTGCAAGGGTATAAAGTAAAGGCGGCCCAAAGGTCGATCAGGCCGCCTGCTGGAAGGAAAGATGTCGAAGGTCGGTTAGGAGGCTGTCGACTGATAGGGTATCGAATGTTGTTTTAGTCGACGTTGACTAGGAGGGTGATGATGATGGATAGGCGGATTACCAACCCTTCTTTCGTGCGAATCGCTTATTCAGGAGAACGAGTACCTTTGGTACGTTGAATTGGACATATTCAAGGTCGAGCTCTTCCTGGCCGTCTTTCTGCATCTCCAGGAGGTCGTCGAGCTTGAGGTCAAGTTCCAGAAGACCACGGTTGCGGCCTGGAGAAGCAAATGTCAGCGTCAAATCAACGTGCGGGTAGTATTAGCTTGACTTACCCTTGTAGTGTAGCGAGATGACGAATGTGCCGGGCAGCGGGCTTGTGAAATTGAAGTATATGTTTGCCCTCCTGTTATCAGGCACGTTACTCTTCGCAATGACACCCTCCTTCTCGAGTTGTTGGTGGGTGAACTTGTACGGGCCGAGGATTTGCTGCTTCTGTTGCTTGCGCTTAGTCCCCTCGCTCTGGCCACGGACATTGTGCAGGTAGCTCTTGTAGGTTTCCAACTGACCAACCAAATACGTGTTATGGTCACGAATCGTTTTGTAAACCTCGTCGAGCTTTGTCGTCTCTAAAAGAACCGCATCCTTCAATGACCCAAGGTGTTGCAGCTCCTGTTCAACCTCATCCCTAAGAAGGCCGAACTGATCGGACTTGTCAATAACCTTGAGCTCTTGTAGCTGGCTGAGCAGCTCCATGGCACGGATACCCTTTCGGACCATAATCGCATCGTTCCGAGATGTCGCCGCTGCATCGGCGACGCGTTCCAGGCGAAGCGGCCTTCGACACACCGAGCTACTCGGGGGAATCGAACGCATGATCTGCACGAAAATGGACTTGGCCTCCATGAAGAAGACTTCCTCCTGTGTGATATCGAGTGCGGCCGTCAGGTCGTCAATGGCAGACTCCCATCTGCTGAACAGGGGCAAGTTGATCTGCCGGTTCTCCTTCCTGGGCACCTGCGCTGGAGAAGCGCCAAGCTCGGTCATGATGATTGCGAGGTGCGAGTTCTCGTCCTTGCAGATCTCCCCGCGGTGCTTATCAAGGAGGGAATGCATGGCGTAGATCTCGTTCAGGGTGATGGAAAGCTCCAGATCCTTCTTCGAAAGCGCCACGTAGTTGTCCATCTCCAGGCTTTCGTAAAAGTCCTGCACCTCACACAGGTCCAGCATGAATTTGTTCACGCGGTCCTTGTTCTGTTGAATGAACGGCTGCAGCTTGGCCATGTACGGCTCCTTCGCATACGATGGCTTGTTAGCGAGGTTCTGCAGCATCTTGGCAATCAGGGTCAGGGTCCGTCTCGGCTTCTCCGCAGGTGTTCCGTCGATGAGCATGTACGACTTTGGTGTAACAATGGCAGGGTTGATGAAGCGCAGGAAGAAGAAACCCCCAATCAACGTGCAGATCGCCTGGTCGTTGGCGTCAGGGTACTTTCGTTTCGTCAGACTTCGGATCTGTTTGCAGATCCATCGAATACCGTATGGAGCTTCATCCAAGCCGTCGATAATGGTTTCCAGGAATCCGTTTGCGATATCGGTAAGCGACGTAAGTCTCGGTTCGATGATGGCCTGGACTTGCTCATTCTCCGCAGCCTCTTCAGCCGTGACCGCCCTCGGCAAATTGGCCGGAAGACTACCAGTGTCCTTCTCAATCTGTTCGATCATACGCTCGTAAACTTTAAGCGGGTTAATTTCAAGGTCCAGGTCTTCAAGCTCGATCAGGCTGTTAATCCTATCCGCGAGTACCGCCTTCAGATAACTTTGTCCCGGCCCTCTCCTTGTGTACGTCGTCATCATTCGGGACACTGGTGTGTTGGCTCGGAGCAGAGAGGAGTATTCAGTGGTGTTGTCGAATTGGTACGTCAAAACAGACTGATATTGTAAGTCAGCAACCGGCTGTAATCAAATCACCCTGGTAGGAGGACAAACCTGAAACATAGTGAGCAGAAGATGCTCTTCACGGCTCTCGTACTGGTTTCCGTAGATGGTAAACATCACGGTCTGCAGCAGCGAGTCGATCTCAGACATTGACACGAGCCTGCAAAGCTGTGCGATGTGTCTAGGTTCCGATTGCAAAAGAAACAAAAGGTTGCCATATCGCTGTGTTTTGTCGTCATTGGGAAAGAATCCTTCCTGGACTTCTGTTCCATCTTCCAGGTGGCTGGCGACCTCGTTCTGCTCTTCCAATGCCATACGGTTCTGGATCAACAGAGCAATCCGAGAATCGAGATATCTCACATCCTTCTCGAGGACGAAGTTCTTTTTTGATTGCGAAGATATCTTGGACTTCAGGTCCCGTAGTACCTTTTGCGCTGCAGACAGTAAGTGAACTGTCCTCGACCGGTGGGACCAATCGATCACAAACCTTTGGCAAGCTCGTCCTCAATTTCCAAGTCGGTCTCCTGTGCTGACATGGACATGTACAGCGCGGACATGGAGTACCGTTTTGACTGGCGGGCTGACCGCGAGCCATCGTATGAAGACATGGTGTTCTGTCGGGATAAAGGTTGGTAGGAGGATGCGGAGGAGGTTGAGGTCCTGGAGGGTGTTTGCAACATAACTGACATGTTCGCAGCCGGCGTTGCTATGGGCGTAGACTGAGTCGACAAATTAGGGGACCAGGCCAGGAGCCTGAGTCCTCTGGAATGGAATAAATAGCACGGCGCTCAGGTCGACCAGATGCCTTTTCCTCGGCTCGTAACGGAAATTGAACAATGTCTCGCAAGACAATATGAGTCGTCTCGACGGTCGGCGACTTGGCGGGAAGCTGCGTACGCGCCCGTTAGGGGGGCTCCGTATTCCCGCGGCTGCTCGTGCACGCCCTTACGGGTAATTCAATTGAAATCGCGGGTATTAGATTCGAGTTGGGAGTGGCAGGCTTGAATTGGTTCGAATGCAATGATAACGTCGCTCGTTTGACCAGAGGGCGGTTGGTTGGATGGACTCGCACGGCGTGTGCTCGAAGGGTGTCGGGTCGAGAAAGAAAAGACAGAAAGCGGGATGGATGGTTTCGATGGTTTGGGGTGGTTTTGCAGAGGGTCTCAAAGGCGCATCGCTCAGTGATCAGCGCGATTGATAGTCGGCCAGCGAGCGCCCTGACAAAGAGAAAAGCGGGACGTTATCACAACAAGACAAGGCCTTGCCTGTTCGGCTATGCTCGCTTGCTGCTCGATACCTTTTAGATGACCGGCCAGTACTCCGTATCCTCCGCTGAGATAATACTTTGGCCGTTGAGTCCTGGAAAAGCGTAATACCCGTCCAGTCTGTGGGGATTTCCACCAAGTGCGATACGTAATAGTCTCGGGGGTATGAACCTTCTCCGGGATGCGTCAGTGGACAGATGGACGTCTGTCAGGTCGCAGAAGACGTATTTGTGAGTGTATGTGTATGTGTATGTGTATGTGTTGGCAGGTGAAGTGAATTCTCAACTTGGGGAGGGGGGGGGGGAACGGTTGGCTGGTTGCTCGGAGCGGATTTGTGATGGAGAGAATGGGTGATAACGATGGACGGAGGGTGGATGGAGAGGCTCGAAGCTGGAGCTGGAGCTGGAGCTAGAGATGGAGATGGAGAAGAAGGAGGGGCGTCAAGCGCAGGCACCGTACGATGGTGAGTGGCCAAGCCCGGATGCACAGTCACGGAAAGACTCCAAGGGCCATATGGACCTGAGGAACCTGAGGGACAACGCCTGCCAAGGGCGAGGGGAAGGGGAAGACCAGGGGGATGGCGTGGCTGAAAAGGGCTAGCACGTGTCGGCTAGCAGGGGTATGTGTACAAAATTGTGCAGACCTGGAGTGTTTCAGGTTCCGTGAGGGAGGGATGGGGCGTGCAACTTGACTAAATCGACCTTTTTCTGTTTACTATTTACATAGTACGTACATACATCCTAAGCGGAGGATAACCTTCCCTCTTGTCCACTACTAAAGTACCTAGCCTAAGTCGATGTTCTTGTTGAGGAAGGACACTACCTAGGTATCCCGTGCTGATCCCGGTGTACTTAGGTAACGTCTCCGAGGTTCCTCGGATATGGACTACCTAGGTAGGTACCTAGGTAGTTCTAGTCTAGGTATTTATCTAGGTACTGAATCTAGGTCCTTGGTAAGTACTCATATTGAAATCAACCTGGTAGGCCGACAGTACTTTGGTACCTGAATGGGTACTGTGTACTGTAGATCTGGAGTTGGAAGGAGCCGTCAATTTCAAGGAGACCCAACCCCTGGCACACAACCATGGGCTCCTTGGAGCGCAGCCGCTTTAGTCCCCAGAAGGAAACGTGGGCGCCTCCACACTGCAAAATGCTCCGGTTGGCGCTGAACCCGAACACCCTTGACTATCGCCGCGCAGTGGTAAATTTACAGGGTCGGCGACATCTGCAAGACTGTGTCTCATGAGACACCTTGAGCCTGAGAAGCTCGGACGATCACAGCTCTGTTGTCCCTACGCTGCTACATACACAAAATACTGTTCATCCGCTGCTGCCGTACGCTTATATCAACAAGGGGTGGTTGGCAATTCTGAAATCTGTTTGACCTGTCTGTCTGACGACGATGGGTAACATGACCGGCGCGGTTCCGGTCCAAAGAATGCCGAGCTGACGTGATATTACACTTGACCAGTACTTTAACTAACGCAATAAACACATGCGAATGCATTGACAGACACATGGGTCAAGTGGTCCACGCCGTCCGTATGGCGGACTCCTGGGCTCCTGGCTCCTGGCTCCTAGATGTTTTCCAGAATGGCCGAGGAAGGAAGGCCACCATCGAATCCGCCGCATATTGCATATGTACGTGGTCTCGGCCTTTCAACACGACAGGCATACGGTTCCCAGAGGCTGCTGGTGATGACAAGCACCCGATAAGGCGACCGCAGTATGTGCAATGTGCGATCTTTCTGGTGATATTTCTGCAGTCAGGAATGTCGTATCAATCTCAGTCTGCTGCTGTACCAAAGAAGATCGAAGGCTGGGCTTCCCAACCAGAAACAAATTTGACTGCCCCTGAGATTCCTCCTCTGCTTTACGCACATATGCATACATGCCTGACATGCAATGGTATAATTCCCCTATCTCGACGAATTGCCGGCGATCAAAACACCCTCCCAGGCTGCCAGGCCAGCCAGGCCCGCCCCCTCTTCGGAATGAGGTGCACGCAGATCATCATGCACTCGACTCCGGATCCGGATCGCAAAGCCTCGATCCGCTTTGGCTCGCCTGCTTTCTCGGGTTGTGGTATCCTAGTGGCCATTAATACTCGTTTTAAGACCCGTGTTTAGAGTGCTGCAGGGGAGCATACATGGAAGGTGGTGAGGGGCTTTGGCTTCTGACTGGACCATGCGGGGGTCTCCTCTGGCCTCCCTGGTTTGCGGCCAGGGCTGCCAGCTGCCAACACTGCCAACACTGCCATGACAGGGCCATCTCGGAGCGCCGTCTGATGAGGTAATTCTCCACGGCGGATACGGCACTTTGTATGTAGCTCCAACATGTCACTGACCCTGTTTGCCGCGAGCATAGACAATCCTGGCTCTAGCACGAACTGCATCACCCCTAGCCTGCAACACACAATCCCTGGCTACAAGCTCCGTCCAGCTTTTTTTGGTGTCACCAGCCAGCCAATTCAGCCTTACCGCGTCGCATGAGACGTCTACGAATTCCCAACACACCCGCGGTAGCACCCACCATGAGGGGCGTATTCCCACCGCACTCCCTGTCCGGTGCCGGGTGTCCGGTCAACGACGTCGGCGATGACATCGAGCGCCTGTTCGTCCTCGACTTCAGCCCGATGCACCGCCGCGTCCCGAAGCCGCAGCTCCTCACGTACACGACCGCGAAGCAGGTGCGCCAGCTCCGGCTGCTGCACCCCCGCACCAGCGCCCTCGAGGTCGACAGGATGACCGTGGTCGTGTCCATCGACGGTGCCTGTCGCGACAACGGGAAGCCGACGGCGCGTGCGTCCTGGGGCGTCTACTTCGGCCCGGGCTCCCGGTACAACTCCAGCGGCCTGCTCGGTCCGGAGCTCCCTCAGACGAGCTCCCGGGCCGAGATCGAGGCGCTGTCACGGGCTATCGATATCATCCGTGAGTTTAGCCACCAGGACATGACCTTGCAGGATATCAAGATCCGGTGCGACTCGGAGTATCTGTGTCAAGCTATGGCGATGTGGATGGAGGGGTGGATGGAGAACGATGGGCTGCGATCCAACGGCCGTGCAGTGGCGCATTTCGACAAACTTGTAGAGATCCACGGAAAGATCGATGAGATGACCTATGGCGACGAAGGAGGTCTCCATTTCCAGTTCTGGAACGTCCCCAGAGAGGAGAACCGAGAAGCTGATGAACTGGCGAACAGTGCACTGGATGGTTAAGGTCGCGGCCGCTCCTTTCTCCACGGAGCGCTAACAATCCTGGAGTGCCGATCTGATGTGGTTGGCTGCCAGGTTGGGTTGGCATGACCCTCAGCCGGCCTCGACGTCGAAACAACTTCCGTTTTGGCATGGATGAGTAGCCGCTGCGGCGAAGTAGACGGTGCCCAACAAAGCTGAACTTGACTGGTTCTCAAAAATAGAACGAGACAAACACATTCGAGACCAGCACGCACGTATGGCTAGCTGATATCAAACCCCAAATATTTTTGCTATGTTTCCTCCTCCAGGACCCTGTGCAAATAGCTAGGTACCATACAGAGCTTGGGCTGGTGCGCCCAGTGACCTGGAAGTACTGTAAGTACCAAGTAGTTTAATGTATGCGGGCCAAACAACCAAGGTTAAAAATAGCGATCCACTTCGCGCAATCGTACCCTGCCTTAGCCTCTTTGTCTAGCAGGCCTTAGCCAGGCACAATCTCAGGGGTTGAGAGCCGCGCTAGCTGGAACTAGTCAACTGCCAGGAACACCTTCCTCATTCGGAGTCCATCACATGCAGTGGCGATACTACACTCTCAGGATTCAATATTCGGTTCGTGGCAGTCTTCTGGTCCTGAGGCTGCAGATGTTTGATGACAGGAACCCACAGACTTCGTGTGCCTGCAGCCACAATTACCTCTCAAAAAATTTGAACCAGATAACCGTCCCGTTCCAAAAAGTATTGGCACTGGGGCTGAAGGGGCTGAGGGGCTTGGATATGGGTGTTTTTAAGAGAGATGAAATGCGTCGCCGACGTCACTTCCTTCCATCCGACTGGGCCATTTGCAAGGACAGGCGGTCTGAGGAAAGCACAGACTTATCAAAGTAAGCGAGATCTCCAAATGCAAGACGGACAGGACAGTATTCTCGGGGATTACACTGTTATCACTACTACACTACATAGCAGGCGCGCAGCAGGGGTAGGTTGATTTTGCAACACTAGGCCGTAATTTGTACAAATTGTGAAGCCAACAGCTTTTAGACCCCAGCAAATAACCGCTTTCAACCGCTTCCCCCCAACCTGATAAAAAATGCCCACAGCACCGTCATCGCAGCCCAAGGCCAAGGACGTCTCTTTGCGAGTATGTGCCAGTGAAGGTCATTTCCAGGCACATAGGAAGGAATATCGACGATGCGTGTCCCTTTTCAAGGCGGAGACTGCTCATCACGGAAGCGTTACATTGTCGCATTCGTCAAGGTGGGCAGATCATCGTCGCATACTGGGATAGTCGAGAATCATCATGTATTTCACACCTGACGTTCCTGACCAGCTCGAGAGCAGGGGAGCTCCATTCTCTCATGTCGTATCGTTCCAGGGTCCTGCTGCTTGGACCATTCCCCGACATTTCTCCTCCGAGGGACCTGGTCGATCTTCGGCAGGATGTTCCAGCTCTGATGTTCAGGGACGTTCTAAAACCACGCACATCGACGATCGGTACTTCTTCATCACCATTGATCGCCGCTCGAGAGAAACCCCCCCCCCCCTCCTTCAATCTTTTAATCTCGACTGATCACACTCGCTTCCAGGTTTTTCCCCCTTCTCTTCCTTTCTCCTCTAGACCCCTCGTGACCCTCAAACATGCGATTCCAACCAGGAACCAGGAACGCAACGCGCGTGCGCCCGACCGACGTCGCACTCCAAGTGGTCTTCTATATGTATGTACCGTAGCTTAGGCAAGTGGCCCATGATATTATGTATTGTCCGGCAACCCCACCGTGCCACTTTCAATCCAACCCAGTCGATACATACATCGGCGGCGTGGTGCAACGCGCCATCCACTTTCACCGGGACCCCGACATTTCGGACTTTTGTGACTGCGAGTCGCCGGAGGGTTGTTCGTGACCTGATCCTGCCCGCCAGCAACCCGGCTGGCCCGAATGCTCCCGGACGGAACCACCACTCTGCCGGACTTCGGCATCTGGACGTCACTTGTTTTGACAGTTGGTGTATGAGAGGTGGTTTATATTACTACACGCTGATCACACAATGCTTCTCTTTCTTTATTGAGTCCTCAAAGGAGGCATAATACAACGAAGTTCAATATATAGCGAGTAATATAAAGCTCCAAATGCTCCTCGAAGCCCTGATAGGTCAGCATCACCAAATAGACACAAAACATTGCATATAATTATGCGGAATAAGCGACATGGTGTGTGCCGTCTAGGCGGTCATAATTTCAACGCCAAGCGCTGCCAGGTGTCCGACAGCCCTAAGGACCGGTACTATAGTGCGCGACAGGTGCTTCTCTGCGAAAACGGGTTTTAGTTAATAAGTTTACGCCCTTAAACAGGTCTGCTTATACAGGTTTAAGTAATATACCGTATATATATAAGCCCTATACAATAATGCTATAGCCTATATAGCTATATATAGTTTACTATATTTAAATATAAAGATAAAATTATATTATTATCCTTTTTTTCTTTCTCTTTTATTTATTTATATCTTCGTTTATCTTCGCTTAAGCTTATTTAAGTATTATTATCTTTATATTATCTATTATCGCACGTCGTTTATAACGTTTACCTTTATACGTTTAAGTATAAAAAACTTTTAATATATCTTTTCGTCGAGATAAGTTAGTTCTTTATTATTTAATTATATAAAACCTTTATATAAATATTAAAAATAAATATCCGAAATAGGTTATATATCTCGACTATAAACTACCTTTTCTATCGTCGAGTAAACCTTTCTTTATTAACTTTACTACTTTACTTCGAATATCTTTATTTTTATATAATATATAATAACTAGGTATAATAGCTATCTTTACCTTATCGTCGAAGATTTTCGTTTAACGATTAAGTATAACTTTAACTATAAGTAGTATACTTATAACTAAGCTATTATAAAACCTATATAATATTTTATTTATAAATGCTATAAAGAAAAGTTTTAGCGATTATATAGAAACTGTTATTTAAAACCGGTACTATAATAAAAAAAAAACGTATATTATAAAAAAAACTACTTCGGCTTTAATTATAGTTATATTATAATTAAAAAAATAAAAACCTATAAAGTTATATAGGTAAATTATTTCGAAGTTTTATAAAACTTATAAGGCTAAAGTTTTACTAGCTTAATTATTCTTTCTTAATATTAAATATATTTTATATAAAGCTTTTATTCGAAACCTTCTTATACGTAAAGGTATACTTATAGATTTACTTTTATTAAAGTAGAAACTAATTATATCGGCTATAACCGAGTAGTCTTTAACTATAATAGATATTACGTTATTATTATCTAAGGTTAAAACTATATAGAAAGGTATAGTAGCTGTTTATATAAAAAAAGGTAAAGGTAATATAGTTATATTATCGTTTATATATATATAAAAGATAAAGCTTAACCTAGTTCGGATAAAGATAAAAATAGTTATAAAACTTTATATATATAAAGACTAGTATACTAAAATACGAATATATTTATAGACTTAATAGCTCTAAAAAAGCCTAATCTGCTCGGCCTACCTTTAATTAAAGAAAAAGATATAAATAATCCTTTTTATAATAATCCTTTTAACGATAATAAATATTACCCTTCCGATAATAATAAGCTTATAAGTTCGGTCGAGGTTAAACGTTAGCCGAATATAAAAGTTAAGCTTTAACTTAAAGCTAAATATAAGTTAAGTATAAAAATTAAGCTTTAACTTAAAGCTAAATATAAACTTAGTATAAAAGTTAAGCTTTAACTTAAAGCTAAACGTAAACTAAGTATAAAGCTTAAGCTTAAATAAGTATAATAGAAATCTAATTATACTATAGCCGAGCCGAAATAAAACTAATAGTTACTTAGTTATACTACGGCTAAGCCGGAATAAAACTAGTAGGTATTTAATCGTACTACGGCCGAGCCGGAACAGGTATAGTAATTACTTAGTTATATTATAGCTAAGCTAGAATAAAACTAACAGATACTTAGTTATATTATATTAAAAACAGTTACTAATAATAAAAAGGTATATTAGTAAATACGAAATTATATAAGTATATATTAATAATATTATATAAACTACTTTAAAAAAACGCTTTTATTTAATTAGTATAGTTCCGTTTAATATAAATATATATAAAGTTAAACGTTTTAAAAACTTTTTAAAAATTAAAAATAGTTTATATAATTTAACTAAAGCCGAATAAACTTAGTAAATAGTATATAGTATTAATAAAATACCGTATAAATAATATAACTTAAATATATCTTTTTTTATTTTCTTTTATATAATCTTAATATCTGTTTCTATATCCGATTCGATATTAAGGTTATCTGTATTAATACCTCTTTACTATAGCTATATTTATAAATATATAAAGCTACTAGTATATAAATCGAAAAGATATACCGACAGTTAATACCTTTTATTAATATACGATCGTAGTTTTTACTTAAGCTAGTTATACTTATAAATATACGGTTATATATAAATCTTAGAAGTAAAATAAATAAATATACTATTAATTAAATTAACTATACTTTTATATATAGCTATCGTTAACTCGAATAAGTAAATATTTAAGTTAATATCGTTATATCTAACTAAGTTTATTAACTCTTTAAAAATATACTTTAATACTTAAACCTAGTAATTTTTAACCTTATCTGTATTAAGAAGGTAGTAAAGAACTTAAAGCTTTTTAAGTATAACGTATAGTTTTAACTTCTGTTTCTTAATATAATAAATATTTTAAAGATATATAAACTTAGTAAACTTATAGTAAATCCGGGGTATATATATATAAAGAAAAGTAACTTTATTTATAAAATCGTATTTATCTTATATTTTTAATACCTTAAGTTATTTAAAGAAATTTTAAGTATAAGTATTAGCGAATATAGTATAAACTTATATATAGATAAACTTACTTTTTAAAACTTTATATAACCTTTATTTAAACTTTTTTACTAACGTTTAATCTTAACGTTATATAAGCTTTTACTATATATTTAATATTAACGGAAAGTTAAATCCGGTATACTATATATAAGCTCGGTCTTATTATTATTATTACTATTTACTATATTAGTAAAGCCGGAATTAGGCTTATATACGTTTTTATTCTTACTTAAGGCTATATAAATCGGGATAGTAAACACTTTTCGATTACCGAAAAGTAATATATAGTAATAGTTTAAACGTAAAACTATATAAAGCTTTTAAAGTTGTTTTATAAAGTCGGTATTAAGTAATAAGTAGTAATAAGCTTTAGTAATTAATAATATTTCTTAACCGTAGTTTATATAAATTAATAAAAATATATACTTATACTATTCGATAATATATACGTATTAGGTAAATACGTTTTAAGCTATTTTAATAAAAACATTATAGTAAAACTATATTATATACCTCGAATAAGTATTAATATTAACGTAATATTTAATACCGAACTTAAATAGCTTTATATAGCTATCGATTAACTATATAAAGTTCGGACTATAATATATCTAGCTACTATAACGCTAATACGCTTTATTATAATAGAAATCGAAGTTTTTTTAATAAAATTTAAAGTAAACTTAAAATAATATATCCCGAAGAATATCGACTATACGCTATCGAAGGTATATATATAGTATATTCTTTTTTATTCGTATAATAAGGTTTTCGATAAACTACTTATTTTTAAAAAACGTATATAAATAAGCTTAAGTATTTATAATCTGTTCGTTATTACGCTGTCGGAAGATATATATCTTTCGCTATAAACGTATAATACCGGTTATTATTACCGGCTAGTTCTTTTTTATAATAAATGTTTTAAGTATTTATTTATTTAATAACTTAAGTTTAAACTAAAGTTTAATAATATGTTAATATAAAGCTATATTTAAAATAGTATAGCTTTAAACCGGTTTTAATAACTATTTTTTAATATAGTTATAAAGCGTACGTTCTTTACTAGTAATTTGAAACCGCTATATAAGCTTATCTTAAATAGATAAAATAAATTTACTTTTTTTAAAGCGTTATTTAACTAACGTATAATACTGTTTAAAAAAAGCCGTTAAATAAGGTATAATAAATTATATAAAATTATATAAGTATAAAGCTGTTTAAAAACGTATAAGCTTAAAGTAAAGCGTATAGCTATAAAAAATAATAATTAATTATAAGTAAAAATAAAGAAAGGGTAATTAGTTATAAGTAAATATAAAAAAAAGGTAATTATAAATAGTTTAAAACGATTAAAGTTTTTTAAGCTAAAATAGCCTTTTTTAATTATATACTAACTTAATCCGGTATATACTTCCGAAAACTATTTAAAATTACTAAATACGTTATATTAAAAAGGTATTGTTTATAAAAATATAAGTATACCGCCGTTTTAACCTATATATCTACAAATAAAGACAGGTTAAATAACTTTATAAACTATTAAACTATAACCGTTATATATAGGCTTATATAAGCCTATATACGGAGTTAACTATCTAACTTAGCCGGGAACCTATATATACTAGCTTAAAAAGTAGTAGAAAAATAAAAACGCTTATAAACTAAGCCGACTACGTTTATTTATTAGCTATATATACCCGGAAAGGTATATATTCGGACGTTTAGTAGTAGTAATAGCTTAGTTATACTATAAAACCCTAATAAATATAAAACCTTTTTATTTACAGCTATTAAACTAAAATACGAATATATACTAGCGTATAGACCTATATATATAAATACAGCTTATATTTAGTTAAAAGCTTTATTTATAAATATATCCCGGTAGTATATAGCTAGCTTAAACTAAATCTTAAACTAAAAAAGAGTTAATACTTTTATAGTAGTTTATTTAACTTAAAACGAAAATATTTAAGTATATTAACGGCTATATAAGTTATTATTAGTGTTATACTTAGTAGAACTAATATATATAAAGGTGTTAAAAGCTATAAAGCTATAGTTTAAGCTTAAGCTAAGCTTTATAAAGCTAAATATACCGGTTATCGTTTTCTTTTTAATAAAACCTTTTTAAATAAGATCGATTGCGTTTATATAGCCTTAACTACGCTTTTTTATCTTTTAAAAAGCTTTAAAAGTTACCTTATCTTTATTTTTAACTATATATATATTAATAACTTTATATAGACTTATATATACTTAACTATTAATGTACTTCGGTAACTATAGCTAAATCTATTCGACTTAAACTAATAATTAATATATACGTTTCGAAAGACGTTACTATCGTTGTATATATAATCACGTTAAAGTCTTTTACTATATAAGCTTATATAAGTAGTATACTTTTTATAATTATTACCGGGTATATCTATAAAAATATAACTAAAAATAGCCGAATATTAAAGCTAACGAATAAAAACGTTTAGCTTCTTTTTTATAATTCTTTACTTAAAAATAGTTTTAAAAATAAGTAGTTGTTTAAAATCTTATAAATATATTAGTTTAGCTTTATATACCCCGAAATAGAATATATATATACCCGGTCGTCTATTCTCTTTTAGATTATCTTTTAGTAGTTGTTATATAAAATATTTAAAGCCTTTTTAAAGTAGTATAAAGTAATCTTAAAGTCGGTTAAATTTTAAATAACTATATTCGAAGCCGTAGGAAAGTATTTACCTAAATACTTCTATAAATTAGCCTTTTTCGAGTTTATACTTAATAATACCTTAAACAGGTAAAGGTAAAAAGGGCTGTCTTTTTCGCTACCTTTTTCGGTAACGATTTTATCGACTTTAACTGCTGTAGCGCAATAGGGTGCAGGCCATTTTAGCCTGCCTGCCGGCCGGCTAGGCCTGACCGCCCGGCAGAATGCCAGATGCCCCACCAAAACCTAGCCATCAAGGCCCTTAAGGCCTTTAGTTAGTTAACACACAACAACAACAGACAGACCTACGATGAATACACTTCAATACCCCATTCTGCTTCACCAAATGGTAGCTACAATTTAAGATCTATTCGACCACGATGCCCTCATTCTGAGCATTCGAACGATACTATTTTCGTGTCAAAACGACCAGATTCGCCAATTCAGGCACCAAATTTACCCCCCACCAGACCCCCCACCAGACGGCCGATCGCCATCACCAAAACCACCACAACCATTCAATCAGGGACGCCTTTGCTGGCCCAGTCTCTCTCGCGATGCCTTTAATCTATCGCACCTGCCTTGCCACCTTCAAAGGCACTGATTGGACCTTTCAAGGCCTAGAAACCTCGCCAGAACACCTCGCCCGCTATGCTTACGCCTACGATAATTCCCAAGAAGCTTGCTGCGATTGCTGTGGTACAACCGTCCAGAGGGACGAACCTAACCCCCTCTGGCACCACTGGTTTAATAGTGACGGTTGTAAAGTCCTTCTGAAGGCTTTGGACGAAAACCCTGAACTCAAAGCACAGGTTTACATACTAGACCTTCAGTCTCAGGTCGCAGACCTTCAGAAAGCCCTTAAACAGTCACAACAGCCTCAGCCTCAACCTCAACCTCAACCTCACGACATCCTCCTCGAGAACGTCAGCCTTCGCCAACAGGTTGGTTCCCTCACTGAAGAAAACGCTAGGCTTCGCACCCAAATCGCCAGCTTCCAGACCGCCCACAGGGCACTGCGCGACCTTATCATTCCCGATCACGATCACAACCTTCCCAAAGCTGTTGATTTCAAGTGTCGCAAATGTGGCGATGGCTTCACATCACGGCGCACCCTTCTCGATCACGTCTATTCGAACGTTTGCGGTCACAAGAGACAGCCTGCGAGACAAATCACACCCAGATTTGGTACATTTAGTCTCCCTTCGAGTCCTCCCTCCTCGAGATCCTCCTCGAGATCCTCCCCAACCTCGAGACCGCCTGTCCCACCCGCTTCCCTCCCTTCCCGTCCCTCTTCGAGCCTGTCCTCTATACATTCTTGCAGGTCTTGCGGCTTAACCTACGACTCGCGCAACAGACTGTTTAGTCATTTGAAAGAGGAGGGACACGTACAGCCTCGCATTCAATTGAGCGACAACGAGGGCGACAACAGCGATGGCGATGCCCTCAGCCTTCACGATGGTGACAGCATTCAATTGAGCGACAACGAGGGCGATGGCGATGCCCTCAGCCTTCAATTGAACCAAAGCGACAATCAGAGCGACGACCAAAGCGACAACCAAAGCGACGATCAATTGAACGATCAAGGCGACGATCAGGGCGACGATCAAAGCGATCAATTGAACGATAGTTACAGTGATTCGAGTGGCCATACAGATCCCCACGGCGATGGCGGTGACGATGCCTATGTCCCTTGACAGCTGCCAGCCAGCCGTTACGTTTGATCGATTCGATTGATTCAATCAAACTCATCGGAAATGAACGATTTGGCCTGGGAACAGATTTGGTTCGGAAATGGAAAAAGACAAAAGGTGTATAGCAGGGAATTGAACTAGTGACCTTGTGACGAGGACGTCACACTCTTTTTGCGTGCCCGGCACTTGCTGTAGCGCAATAGGGTGCAGGCCATTTTAGCCTGCCTGCCGGCCGGCTAGGCCTGACCGCCCGGCAGAATGCCAGATGCCCCACCAAAACCTAGCCATCAAGGCCCTTAAGGCCTTTAGTTAGTTAACACACAACAACAACAGACAGACCTACGATGAATACACTTTAATACCCCATTCTGCTTCACCATTAACTATATTATTATATAATTATTAAAGTTTAATAGTAATTATAAATAGTTAAATACGAATAAAGCTATATAAAGCAGGACAGTATTATATAGCTTAATATTAACGTTAGTTAGTTAATTTCTATATATTTATATTTATAAAAGTAGTAAGAATACGTTAATTAAACGTAGCTAGCTAAATATTACTAAAACCGATATAATTAGACTAAAAAAAGGTTAATATATAAACTTTTAAATATAGCGGTTTTAATAGTCGTATATATAAGATATAAAATAAGCTATAAAGGTATAAAACAGGCTATAAAGGTAGGCAGTTAAGTATAAATATATACTTAAAGTTAATAATAAAGATAAATATAAATATACTTAACGGCTATAGCAGAAAAGATTTCTAATAAAAGTAAATAGCTTATACGTAAACCCGATTAACTATAACTAGCCTATATACTAACCCGATTAACTATAGCTAGCCTATATATTAGCCCGATTAACTATAACTAGCTTTAATTAGCTAACGTATAAGGCCTTTAGCTTATAGGCTTTTTAAATATATATACTATATTATATGCTCTTACACCTTAGTTATAGCTTATATACCCTCTGTACCGAGCCCCTACAGGGGTATAGCCCTACCTAAAAACCCGTTTTCGCAGAGAAGCACCTGTCGCGCACTATAGGTACAGCCACGGGCCAGCCATTCTCACTCAGCCTTTGCGCTCAGGAAATAGCGCCCGCCTGTGGTTTTAGACAAGTCCCCAATGATTTCGCAAGATGAACCTCGATGCCACAATCCGTGTACGGTGGTACTAGATCTCAAACAAGTCTCACAGCCACAACAAGCGGTGTACTGTGCTCACTCTGAAGTGAGAGTCTAAGACATGGGACTGTTGTTTCCCTTCCGTCGGTAAGGGAGCCGAATAGTTGGTCGGGTGTCTGACTTGCCTCCTCCCTTGCCAGTTGGGGCTTGAGACGTCCGGATAAGACCTTGGGCATCAAACAATAGTTGAAGAGAGCGATGATACTGCAGCTCATACAAATAAGCAAGTGATCTCGAATGACACCCTGGTGATCATCACGTACCGCATCATCGTGGCAGTCCAAGCATCCACATTGTGCCATCAACTACGTCGTGCGAACGGTCGGCTCGTGCAAGAATTGAGACTTCACATGCTCCACGGAGCGCAGGGCCAGGCACATACCTAAGTACGTAACGCAGGAACTTCCAGTCTCGGATATGGAGTAGGCCTTGTCCCTCCATCAAATCCTGAGTAACAAGTCCCGTGCCCGTCCGGTCAAACCTATCCTGCAATAAGCATTGGGGCCATCCATAATCAAACAACACGAGCACTCTTCACATGGGCCAACCGGGGGTTTCCGGTGACCCTAACGCTGCTGTACTTGCCTACCACAAACACCGCAGCTGCCAACCTTGCGGGCTCGCTTAAGGCGAAACCAAAGCACGGTCGTGCGGAAGCCACGATCAGATTGGTGTAACGGAGACACCACAGATGATCCCTTCGGACGGCTGGAGATACACCACCGTAGCACAGATCACTTCAAACCGAGCGTGGAGGATAGACCTGAGACGGCGGGATCCTATACGCCATGGCGAGCATACTATAGCCGAGACAATACTGAAGCACGAGGAATGCGTATTGTACGAAAGCCATTGTTTTGGGGGTTCTGTTGGCCATATGTAGTCTTCCGAGGAGGATACCGCGAATATCTATTGCTTTTCATAGCACGATTATCTCGGGGGCCCATCTATATCTGGGTCACGTGATTGTACAGTCGGCTCCTTATGCAGCAATTGAGGGCAGACAAATGCAAGGATGTGTGGAGTGTATAAGCATGATGTTCAGATTGGAGTCTGATCCAACCTGGTTCTCTGAACCCAAACATGCAATGGATTCAGAGGATTGCCAGTGGTGCTTTTAGAAGAAGCGGAAGATGTCTGGTGTGAATAGATGCCTCAGTGCCGGACACCTGACAAGCTCTTAAGGCATGGAGACATTTTCAGGTTTAGTATCAGAACTGGATAGCTATTCTCCTTTTTCCTTATGAAAGCATCTGCTGGCTTTATTCTCAAGCGTGGTCTGTATTCAAGTCTGCCAATATTTGGTATTAAATTTTGCAACTTTGCACACTTCCATACGGGTCCTCCAAGGTCAATGCCTTCTATGTTTTTCAATCAAAAGCCAAGAACATCCACGTAGTGATTCTAATTAGTAGCTAAAAGACAGAAGAATTTATGCAGTATGATATAGAACATAGCAATGATCCAAGATTTTGTGGGGCAAGCCCACTGTAATCCTAGAAGAGCTTAGCACAGTGACCTTTCTAAAGGACTACAGGTGTACCACCAGGTACATCACGATGCTGCCGACTAAGCCAGCCGCGCGGCTGAGAGCCACTTACACGAGGCTGTGCGCGACCTCACTTGTAACCACAAGCCAAAAACCCAATCCACCCACCTTCTTCCCTTGTTGCCAATTCAGTTTGACCCAAACTACACAATCGTATTCAGCCTGAGGAGCCAACTACTTTCTATTGTCAAACTGCAAGTCCGAGTCCAGCCTTGCAGTTTTCGATAAGCTGGGCCTCAACTGAACGAAACGGAACAAGTCGCAACTGACAACTTCCCTCGACATGGACATCCAAGAAGGCACAGATCCCTCTAACCCCGTTGCTGTTGAGCCTGCTGTCACTGACATTATTGCAGTTCACAACGCTACAGACGGCCGCGATTCTGCGGTGGACGATGCGACCATGGAGACTAACCAGGCCTATAAGATCAGCGCTGACATGACCGCTCCCAAGAAGCGCAAGCGCAAGGCTTCGTCGCGAAAGCAGAATGAGAATGTTGATGATGGTCTGAGCAGTACTGTAAGCAACACGGCTCCAGCTACTGACGATTTAATTGATGCTGACACCACTCAGCAAATGCAGCCGCCCCCTCTGCCCAACCGGCGCCCAAGTCTATCTCGCAATGCGAAGAACAAGGATGCTCATAAGGCTTCAGGTACCAGTGCTTCAGATACTGGAGATGCATTTACTATTGACAACACCCAGCAAGCACAGCAAGCCCCCTCGCGCAAGGGAGGCCAAGCCCAACCTCGCGAGATGGAGAATGAGAACCCGCAACAGGACTTGACAAGCGAAGGTGACAGCACCGGCAAGGTTGAGCTCCCAGCCAACGTCAAGAGGTCGGTTTTTACGCCTACCGGTACGAGAAAGTTGGCAGAGTTGGACTACCTGCCCGGAGCGTACAAGAAGTACCGGTTGAGGAGATCACGTCAAATCCTGCCCTGTGCAACCAGTTCACGCCACAATCTACGTTCACGTGGCCAAGCATCATCTCCTGGTAACGAAAACTACCCAAGTGCTTCTACCCCCTCGCAGCTTGAGCCCAGCAGCCCCGATGGATCGTCCACTTCACCCGGTGCCCAAGGTAGCTCTCCTCAGGGACTGCACACCCAAGACTTGGCCTCCCCAGCTCAGACAGACAATACAGGCGACAACCAGCCAGGCTCGCCCTTCCGGGACCCATCCCCTCAAGGTCCGAACAACTCAGGTGGCCATCTCCCCTCTCAGCCTCAAGCTGGCCAGCATCCTATGGGCTCGTCCACCGCGCCTGGTGTCCTAGCTGGCTCTCCTGGTGGCTCACACGCCCAGGACCCAGCTCGGTCTAGGGCGCACAATACAGGCAGCCGTCCTGCACTCCAGCTCCCTCAAGGTACGTACCTACAAGACCCTAACTACCTAATTGTCTACTAGTCGCCCTCGCAACCCTTATTTAACTACTTAAATATTCTACAGGTTCCTTCGCCGACCCTGATACCCCAAGTAGTCTGAACTTCCAAGGTCCACCACACCCTGGCAGGTTTCCCCCAAGCTCTTATGCCACACCTGGTACCCCAAGTAGTCTGAACTGCCAAGGTCCACCACACTCTGTCAGGTTTTCCACAAGCTCTTTCGCCGCACCTGGTACCCCACGTGGTAAGAACATCCAAGGTCTACATCCCACTGGTAGCCATCTCAAGAAGACCTTCTACACTCAAGGTCCTCCCCCTTCAGCTCCCAATATGTTGCCCCAGGACAGCCCACAGACCGGCGCGAGTGGCTCCTCGTCTGAGCCCTCCAACCCATCGGTTTCCCCTACTCAGCAGAATACCAACAAGGCCTACTTTGTGGTCCCTGACGGAGTGGACCCAATTGCTATTGCCGCAAGATTCCTCCCCACTGACGATAGCGACCTACCTGTCATCACCCCAGCCATGGCTCTTGAGACGGCCCCAGATCAGGCTGCGCCGCGCCCGCAGCCCGCGAGCGACCGCGACGACGCGACTGACGACATTGGCCCTGACGACGGACCAGCTCCCGCTGGAGATCCAGCGCAGGACCAAGGAGACGAAACCACGCGTCAGGTCCGCCTGCCCATGGCCATTCGACGTCTCGGAGGCCTGACCATGTACATTGTGACTCCGGGCACTTTGCCCAGGACCTGGCCCCAACTGCGGAGCAACAAGCGAGGGGCATACTTCATCAGCGAGGTCATGGAGGCGAACACGCGGTAAGCAGGTGAGGTTCGATCCGCTGTTTTTGGTCACAACTGATTATTCAATCGCAGCATTTACAATGTCAATTCAGTCCTTTCCCCCGAGGAGGTGCTGATGTTCCGCAGCGAGCCGACTACTCTGGCTTCCTCGTAAGTGTTCTGTTGATCTGACAACATAAGCTTTCGCTTTCAAACTCTTCTCCCTTCCTGTACCAAGCTAATCAAACCATCCTCTCCCCTTAGCCTTTGGCCTGATGCGGATTCTCACAAGCTGCGCTTGGCCATCGATGTGTCGATTTGGTCCATTTCCTTGGACATTTTCCTGAAGAAGACCGCCCGCAACGACCCCTCCAAGTTGAAGGCCCGTGTCGATGATTCAAAGCGCGTCATGCGAGACGCGGTGGAGGACCTCAGTGGCCCACCCAGGGAGGTTTATGGAAGATGGACCCGCGGATGCACTGATAGCTTGAATTACGTTGGTCTGGAGGCGAACATCCGCCGAATCGTGCAATCCTTGCGCGCCTTCTACAACCCAGGTGAGTACTGTTCAGGGTCGAACCTAATACTCTTCCTGATCTCTTTGCTGACCAAACTGTCTTTTGACATTTAGATCAGTTGGACATTTTCAAGGAGGACTTCTGCGACTACATGGATGCCATTGCGAAAGAGCAGGAACTGCTGGATGTCGGACACATTCGACATGAAGATTACGCAGAATTCCTCGCGAAGCCTGCCCACGTTCCTCCCATGTTGAGGATTGCTATGTGAGTCTCCCACCACCTGGCTGGCTCTCCGTGGATCTACCTCATTCCATTTTGAACAGAGATACTGACAATGATGCCCTTCAGGCTGGATACGTACGGCAAGGACAGGGACAGCCGTTGTGTTCTGTACGAAACTCTCGTGTGCCAGGCGCATCGCATCATGAGATTCAGCAGTGACCTCTTCTCCGTCCGCGAGGACGTGGAGATGGGAAACGTTCTCAACTCATTCATCCTGAGACACGACGAAGACAATAGTCCGCAGTTGGCAGTCGCCAAGGTCGTCTGTGATATCAGCCTTACCTGCCAAATGTTCGATCAGAAGGCTGCACAGAAGTTGCTCGCTGCGAGGGCCGCTGGAGAGCTGGAGGAGGCGGAGTGCAGGGTCAAGATCGACTTTTTGCGACACATGTGCGTGGGACACTTCGACTGGTGGTAAGTTAAGTCCCCAGGCCTGTTCATCATGACTGAATCGCTCTGTGAGAACTACTGCTGACCTCTCATCGTTTTTGTTCCATGCAGCATGAAGAACCAGCGGTACAACATGAAGAAATTCTACCAGGAAGACAACAAGTGCTTTGCGGTGCCGCTTCCTCACGTGGGCTCCAGAGGCTAGGTCAGAAGAGCACTACTCATGATGGCTGTGGTTTGGAGACGTAGTTAGACATGTTTGTGTTGGGACCGCGTGTCGCGACGGTGCCTCTTGGTCTACGAACAACGGAGGCTGATTCTTGGAAGGCTTGGAAGGATCCTCAAACGTTTTGAAGACCATCTTTCAGGCCTACAGTCCAAGCTGAAGAAGTAGATTATTGTAAGATCTGAAAATATACCGCACATCCTTATGAATCTGGTCTTTGTGTTGCCCCACGAGCTTGCATGCTCACTTGCATGATGCGCACTTAGAAGAGGCTGTGGCAACCTTGCAGCACGGGCCACTCAACTAATTACATGGAAACACAAGACTGGCTGTGGTGAGCTACCATGCAGTTCGTAAATGAGCGATTATCTCGGGAAGGATAGCAATACCAAGGAGGTAAGTATCTCACTTAGATTTGCTGTGTATGAATACATCCTGATCTTGAGGGGAACAATAAATAGCTATGGGGACATCACACTATGATGCCAGCGACAAGAACAAGAAGTAGCCCACCAGGGAGGACGACGCCAAGCTGCGAGGGCATATGTCCAATGTGGTTGCCATGAAGGATATTGCTGCGCATTGAAGCGATCCTATGCAGCATCAGCAGCAGGAAGTGGTGCCTGGATGCAGACAATATTCGAGAGGAGCAGTTAATCACAAGGGAGACTTCAAGTCCACGGCTTCAGCTTTTTCAAGCCTTTCTAATGGTAACTCGAGGCACATCGAAGCTTATCCATAACTCATGTTTGTATGGCCTGGTCTAACTTTGAGCTCTTACGTACATATATAGTGAGCGATAATCCAAGTCAACTCAGGGAAGCTCATTGTGAAGAGAAATCATGGACTTCCCTCGATTTGATTAGTTCTAAATGTAGGTACGTCATCCATGCATGTGGTCTAGTTACTGTTCTTGACACTGATCGAGACTGCAGGTCTGCATATTGCGATTTTGAACCCGGGCACAACTACCTCGAAGTAAGTAAGTTCGAAATAAAATAATCTTGTTCAGCCATCAGCTCAACAGTTTAAGCATTGGAGTGGGGGGGGGGGTGGAGACGAGCCACAGCAGCTTCGGAAACCGCAACATGAAACTGCCATGAAGCTACGTCCCAGTTTACAGATCCAGGAGGCGAGAGAGTCACTGCGATACCATTGTACAAGAGAGGCCGGCCGGCCATGTCGCCGTGGATTAGACATGGCGACATTCGAGGATGCACAAAGGCATTGATGGAGACATGTTGTTGGGATGAACCATCGACGGCGAGTCCAGTTATCGGTATTGTACATCAGTGATTATAACAGATCGGTAGCCAAGAAGCCGGCAATTTCGAAAGCTGACCATGGTTTGTAATAACATGTTTGACCGCCATCCTAGTCGGCGGCTTCGCTTCCAGGGGTCATCACCATTATAGTAGGTATGTGTTACACCGGTGAAGTGCCGGCAACCGGCAGAAATAGTGGGTCTATATCCGAGTGTTTTCCTTCCGGCTCGGAAGGAAAAGGTTTCGCTTGTCAATCATTCTTTGGCCGGCATATGTCGTGTCACACTCCTCGACCCCGGTATAGCTGTCACTGCCGAAAGTTAAGGGTTGAGGATCGCCAAATCTGGTGCGTATCGGCCGGGAGTCAGAGGAGGAGGAGGAGGAGGAGGATGAGGAGGAGGATACACAGTGCCAGCCGTCCGCGGACTTCTGTCAACCCACAAAGCTGGGTATCAAATCCAGTTGACTGAAAACCCCTGTTTATTTTATTCCAGGGGCCCTGCTCTGACAAATGACTAGAAACAGATAACGTGCTTTCTCTCCTTGTGGAGCTGAAAAGGCAGGGCAGTGAGGTGAGTCCGCCCCGGCCGGAGCCTCCAAGTAATCATTCGCACCTAAGCCGAGCCGATCCTCAGAGTCGGACCGGATGGCGACCGTTCTGCACACCATCACGACATGAGGGCCTGCCCAATGGGCACTTCGACAGAGGGAGAATGCTCCTTATGGAGACGAGGCAGCGTGACTGTCACACGACTACCAATTACAGATTATAAATACCAGCTAGTTCTTATAAATACCAGCTAGTTCTGCTCTGTCAGCATCTGCTGCTGCAGTATGCTTGTTAGGTTTGCGAAGGAGGTCCGTCCGGATGGTTATGCGCGGTTGAAAATGGGGCCGTTGGGTCGCTCAGATGTAAGGCATCAATTCCGCGTTATCTACGGGCTCCACCCATTTACTACTTATCTACCATGTACACTACAGTACCATTCGGTTCCTTCCATGCGGCGTAGTTCCGCCGTACCATTTGGTATTCGGGCAATTAAAAATCATGTCCTTCTAAAAGGTCTAAAAAGCCAGGGGACTGCAGGAGCGTTCTGTCTGTTTCCTGGCAGCTTTCTCCCCCCTTTGTGGCAAACTGTTGATTCCTCAGCAGGACGTCTAGAAGTCATCTCCTCAACACCGTTGCCGTTCTGGCCGGCTTGCTTGGTGATACAACTACACGATAGCTTATGTTGATGAGACCTGAGTGAGATACTGTCTATGGACCATCTCACTTGAGTCATCCTTCAAGTTTTGTTTCCAATATCTGTAGGGAAAAAGTCATCAGATACCGTCCCAGTCAGCAACCCATACCCTCCCAACCAGTGTTCACGCGCCGGCAGCAGTGACCATGGCAGACAACACTGGCGACCTCGTCAAGGACCACCCCCAAGCCACAGGAGGGGATGACGCCCAGGAGTATGACAACACGGACAACTCCCTGTCCTACGACGAGAAGGACTCCCCTCGGCTCGACCCCATCACCAAGACCAAGACGTCAGCATCGCGCCGCAGCCGAGCAACAACAGGCCGGCGCTCACGGGCGTCGAGGGCCGCAGCAGAAGCAGCAGCAACTCCCGACGGCTCGTCCACGTACTCCCACGACACCGACCCCCTCTCGCCCCTCGAGCACGCCCTCTCGCGGGCGGACCACGACGCCGAGCACCAGGAGGCCCAGGAGGACATGGAGCGGGTGCGGACGGGCGCGACGGCCAGCAGCGCGTGGTCGCGCCCGCCCGACTTCGAGGTGACGTTCGACACGGACGCGGGGGCCGGGGGCCCGCGGCACCCCCGCGACTGGACCACGGCGTACCGGTCCTGGGTCATCTTCTGCGTGTCCTACTCGACGTGGGTGGTGATCCTGTACTCGACGTCGTACACGGCGACCATCTCGGGGCTCATGGCCGAGTTCGGCGAGCCGAGCGAGACGGTCGCCACGCTGGGCGTCACGACGTACCTGCTGGGCCTGGCGGCCGGCTCGCTCGTCGTCGCGCCCATGAGCGAGCTGTTTGGCCGGAGGCCCGTGTACCTGCTGTGCCTGTCCGTGTCCATGGTGCTGATCATCCCGAGCGCGCTGGCCAGGTCGCTGGCGGGGATCATCGTCGTGCGCTTCTTTGGGGCTCTTTTCGGGGCCGTGATGATCTGTAACGGGGCTGGGACTATCGCTGATATATCAACGGAGGACGATCGCGCCTTGTACAGTACGTATCTGCTGCGCCTAGGGCCCTCCCTAAGTCTTGTCTCTAGAGTCGTGTTTCAGGAGCATAATGCCTTGTGAGACAGTTCTCACGACTCAAAAGACAGATTCCTCCAAAATTTGCTTGAAGAGGTCGCTAACTGAAACTTTAAAATAGTGAGTCTTTGGAGCATCGCACCTCTGAACGGGCCGGTCACCGGTCCACTGATTGGCGGTTTCGTGTACCAGTACCTCGGGTGGCGCTGGGACAACTGGCTGGTCTTGATCCTCACGGGTGCCGCTGTCATCTTGATGACGACCGTCCGAGAAACTTATGGACCGGTACTTCTCAAACAGAAGGCTGCCAAGCGCAGGAAGGACGAGGACGATGAGAGATACTGGTGTCAGTACGAATCGACCAAGTCGACGGCCCAGTTGATGAAGGTCAACTTGAGCAGACCATTCGTGCTCTCGTTCACGGAGCCGATTCTATGGTTCTTCAATCTCTGGTTAGTCACTGTTTTGTGCTTGTTTCGATTTGTGCGCCAGGCGGTGTGCTGACCCCTTCAACAGGCTTAGTGTCATCTATGGGATCCTATACTTGGTAAGTCAGCCCTCGTCACACCCACCGATTCATTCCATCGTGACCTAACGCCTTCTGTGCAGTGCTTCGTGGCCTACCCCATCGTGTTCGAGCAAGAGCGCGGTTGGGGGCCAGGCCAGACAGGTCTCTCGTTCATCGGAATCGGTATCGGGACCATGATCGCCATCTGTCTAGAGCCCTTCTGGCGCAAAGTCATCAACTCGCACGCCAAGGATCCAGTGACCGGCCGTGTCGCCCCAGAGGCCAGTGCATGCATTATGAGCATCGGGGCTGTTCTGACTCCTATCGGCCAACTTGTGTTTTCCTGGACCTGTCTACCAACGACCATCCACTGGGCTATTCCGATCGCCTTTGGCATACCGTTCGGCTGTGGGGTATGTCTTAACCCTGCTATCCCGGTCCTTGACAGTAGTGGTATAGAGTACTGACAACTCCCCATGATTAGAACACATTGTGCTTTATATACGGGTCCAATTACCTGGCTGGCGCGTACGGCTACTTTGCTGCATCTGCCCTGGCAGGCAACACGGTCATGAGGTCCATCTTCGGGGCAACTCTCCCCTTGGCCGGTCCGACCATGTACGCGGCGTTGACGCCGCAGTGGGCGGGCACGCTGCTCGGCCTGATGGAGGTGATACTCATCCCCATCCCGATCATGTTCTACAAGTATGGCGAGAGGATCCGAGCCAGGAGTCCTACCATCAGGCAGATGAGAGAGGCACAGGCGAAAACTGATAGGAAACGGGCCAAGCTGGCGGCGAGGAAGCAGAGGGAGGCCGATGCTGCTGCGCCTGAAACAGTGGTTGTTAGTACTGCGGAAGGACATGAGATAGGTGAAGTAGGGGTGGTGGCTAATGGGAAACCAACAGCAGTGACAGAAAACAGGGACGTGGAGAAGGCGGCTGAGTAGGGTCAATTATATCTTCACAAAGACCCGTCGATATACAGATGGCGGATATACCCCTTGGAGAGAGTCACAAAAGGGGGATGATACAGTATTGGATATCGGGCACGTATAGAGCTGGCGTATTCGCAACGAGGTGGGCAAGAGAATGGAGTGCTCGAGTAAGATACACTTCACAGGTTATGAAAAATGAATATACTACTTACAGACAAGTCCTGTGGTCTTGGAGAGGTTACTAAAGCCGCCGAACTCTAAGTTGAATTTTGTAATCAGTGGTTGCGTCTGGTATCACCTTGGACATCGTGGTCAACTTGGGACGTAAAACCATACTTTCCATATTTCCACTGTCCCCGACTGCTCGATGATTGCACAAGTTTCAACAATTTTTCCAAATGCTCCACCATTTACAGCACATGTTATCTGGTTGACATCAGAAGTTATAAAAACATAAATACATACAGTTGGACGGCGTGCTGCGCAACCGTTTTGTTTTTACGTACACCCTATAATTCCACACCTTGAAGTTCCAAGGTTGTCGCCACGTCTCCCTTCACAAATATGTGATTGTCTCTATCTGTTAAGGTACAAGTCTCCACGAGAACGTCTGGAAGTTACGATTGTCACGCTGACATATCCAAGAGAACACATAATGGTAACCAAGATATGGACTTATGACCATGTGCCGTTTAGAGGTGTAGCATTCATGTGCTTGAAGCTCTCTTGCGGCCTGATATCCCTTGCATAAATTGACAGAACAGTAACGGCTGGAGTTTTCCCCTCGTTTCTTTGTCTACTCGATCCTTTTCTCAGAGAGGCTCGTTGTCGTTATTGCAAAGGAGTGAATAATTAAATGTGGAGGTTACGGACCCTAACCCTTGTCAAGACTCGCAGCTGAACTCTTGAAACAACACCGTGCACAGTATGTGGCAATATAGTTCAAGACTCTGTGTAATTACTATACCCATTCCAAAGACACAGGGATGGTGTGTCGATCCGGCAGTCCGGGTGAATCAATTAGGGTCGGATATTCCAAGTCCATATACTGATACCGATTTTTAATGCGGCAGCGTAGATGCGGAAGGTCGCATCCGTCAAGCCTAACAAGCTTGACATTGTGTGGCCAATAGTGTAATATAGACTGCAGAAAACAAGCCCACCTCGGCCTTGAGCCAAATTACAACCTTAAAAATGAGATGGCATAGTGGCGGGTCCGAACCTGCGGCCCGGGATAAATTTGGTTGGCTCGTGAGTGAGACTTGTCATGTCGGGTTAGACCAGGTTGGACTTTAACCCGAAACAATGTCATTTGTGTCCCAAAGACGTTAGCGCATAGACTTGAGCCCCCGTCCTCGTTGCCGATCTACCGCCGTTGACAATCTTCGTTTCAATCGGCCGGGAATGTATGCAGTCCTTATATACGGATCACTAGGTAGCTACCTAGGTAGTGCATGTGTTCTATTAATTGCTGTTCTATATTCGATGCGTACAGTCAGCAAGGAAGGGCCATGATTGTCCGGCCATGTATATATATATATATATATATATATATATATATGTCATACCAACATACGGCAAAGTGTGGTTTTCTTTCCTTACTAATTGTAAATATCCATACCGTGCGATACGTTACCCCTTTTTGGCAGTGACTAAGGTCAATCTGGGAATCCGAAGTCACAAGCCTCAGGGTGCCCAGGTGGCTGCTCGTACAATAAAATCACCGGGGCCACTCCTGCCACTACTGCCCACACTACTCTACCCAAGGTTGCCACTCTGCCACTACACACCAACAAGTCCACCAAAGCTCTTTCCTCTGTGAGACTGTGCCAAGACTTGGGCGGGGCACACTTAGCAGTCTTGGCTCTTGGCTAAAAGTACTGTCTGGGTACTTAGGTACTTACCAGATTGGCATACACAGTATTCACTCCCCATTATCCATCCCATTATCCGGTTGCTGCTCCCTTGGCTCGTGACTCGTTACTCAACTTCAACTTCCCTTCAACCTCGACGTCGCTTCATCCATCCGCACTATTCCCTTCTTTCCTTCCTCTTCGGTCGCATACTGCCGAGGAAGACGAATTGGCTTCTTCAGCAGCTGGTCGTGTACTGCATGCAGGTCTCTTGTTTCTGTCCTGTTCTGACAGTCCAGACCGTCCCAGCCATGCTCCCGTAACATCGCCATCCTTTATCTATATACCTACGCCAACCACCCTCCTTAGCCTTATTTCTCACACCTTCGCTCGCATTTGCCATTGCACGGCAACCTTATATCCTTCTTTCATATACTTAGTAGCCCTAGACTTCGATCGCCTTGCGGCAGAACATATTCCCTGAACGGCCGGACCGGCTCTCCTCTCCTTTTCCGGACATATTATCAGCACACTCGTGGACAGCCCCTCCTAGTTCGCCCACCCAGCAAGATGATTCGGATTAGGAGGTACCGCATCTTTGTGGCATGCGCCATCTCCTTTGTCTTCCTCGTCTACCGGGCTTCCGTCAACTCGGCCTGGGACAATGGCTTCCAATACCAGGGCGCCGGCGCCCAGTTCAACACTGAGCGCAAGGCCACCGACAGGGATCATGTACAGAGGCCTCTCTACGAGCAGCCGCCATCAGTCGTCCAGGAATCCTTTGGCGAGGAAAACGTCAAGATATCCGACTTGTGGACTGAGACCGAAGCCAAGGATGCTCAACAAGATAATGGGGCGCTCCTGGAACCGCCTGCTCCTACCGACCCTCCTGACGTCGTGGTCCCTGACGTTGTGGTCCCTGATCGCCAGAATGGCAAGGTCGTTGATGCATACCCTCACGAGGACACCACAAAAACCACCACAAAAACCACCACAACGCCGCCCATCCATTGGCAAAAGCCAAGGGAGTGGTTCCCTGTTGCAGAGGAGTCCCTGATTCCCCTGCCTACGGGAAAGCCAAAGTCGGTTCCTAGGATACAACACTCCTTCGGATCCGAGCTCACGGATGTGAAAGCGAGGCGTGAGGGCCGCCTGGCGCAGGTCAAGGATGAGATGAAGCGAGCCTGGGACGACTACGTGGAATTCGCGTTTGGCCATGACGAGCTCAAGCCACTCACCGCCGATGCAAAAGACCCCTTTGCTGGCTGGGGCGCAACTTTGGTCGACGCTATGGATACGCTCTGGATCATGGGCCTCAAGGACGAGTTTGATAAGGCCTACGATGGACTGAGAGATATCGACTTCACCACGACTCCGTATCGTAATGACATTCCGGTGTTCGAGACGACCATTCGGTACCTAGGCGGATTGCTTGCCGCCTACGACCTCACTGGTGGTCCCAAAGGTGACTACCCACTCCTTCTGGAGAAGGCAGTCGAAATCGGAGAGATCCTCATGGGCATCTTCGACACCCCAAATCGAATGCCCGACCTGTACTACAAGTGGAAACCAGCATTCGCCTCCCAGCCCAAGCGGGCATCGACACACGCGGGCATAGCGGAGCTCGCCTCGCTGTCGATGGAGTTCACGAGGCTGTCCCAACTGACCGGAAAAGACAAGTATTACGATGCGATTGCACGCATCACAAATGCGTTAGAAGAGTGGCAGAACCGCGGGGATGACACAGCTCCCGTTATTCCAGGGTTATTCCCTCAGGATGTGGATGCATCTGGGTGCAACCGAACAGCAACCAATGCGATGAAGGAAGCTAGCGCCCTGGCTCAGAAGCAGGCGGAGGCTGCTCTCCTAGACGAACCTCTGGGATACGTGCCACCCGCAGCCGGCAGCTCAGGAGCGAGAAAAGTGACAACAGAAGGAAAGTCGAACTTGGAGTTCCAGGTCACACCAGGCACTGCCGGATCCCCCGAGACCGGCGGCTTCAAGAAAGTCGACAAGCGAACGGTGGCCGATGAGACGCTGTCAGATGAAGCTCCGTCAGACATGGCGGGTCAGAAGTCGAAGAGGACGCCTCCGATCAAGCCTGGTGAAAGCTCTCGTTTTCCGAAACTTGACACGGCCAAGCCACTTGGTGCCAACGGCCTGCCTATGGACTGGGATTGTGTTGCTCAAAACCTCACTGCAAGTTCCGGAATGCAGAGATTCTCTATGGGAGGGTCACAGGACTCGGCATACGAGTACTTCCCAAAGCAGTACCTGCTATTGGGTGGACTGGAACAAACCTATCGCACCATGCACGAGAAGACAGTCGCTGCCGTCAAGGATTGGCTACTATTCAGGCCTATGGTCCCGGGCGACCCCGACGTCCTCTTTTCTGCTCTGGCCAAGTTGCCTGCGGATCTGGACTTGAGGAAGATCACGTATAACTACGAGGTCGCACATCTTACCTGCTTCTTGGGCGGCATGTTTGGCCTCGGGGCCAAGATCTTCGAATCTCCAGAGGACCTGGAGATTGGCAAGCGCCTTGCGGATGGCTGTGTCTGGGCATACTCAGCGATGCCGAGTGGACTCATGCCAGAGTTGGCCCAGGTCGCCATATGCCAAAATGTTACGGACTGCCATTGGAACGAGACGGCATGGACCGATGAGTGGCTGGAACCAAACCCCCAGTGGAGGACGAAGCTGATGGACGATTATCTCGACCGTCTTCAGATCTGGGAGGCCGAAACGCAGCAAGTCATACGCCAAGAAGCCGAGAAGCTTCAGGCAGCTGAAGAGATGGCCCAAAATCAGCAGGGCCCTGGCAAAACATCACCGACAGCGGAACAAAATGTGGCGGAGTCTGGAGTGCGTGCCGGGTATAGCAGGCTGAGCGCCAGAAGCGACGACATCGATGGTCCCAAGACGCCATCCAAGGAGTCTGACGCAGAGACCGTCGACCCCCCTCTGGACCCAGCTACGCTAGACCAGAAAGCCATCAGGGAGAAGATGAGATTACTCGAGGCAGAGCTCAGCCTGCAAGACAAGACTACGGGCCGGCCTCAGTCTCCTGGCTCCGACGGGGCAGTGAGCAAGCTTCCCATCGACGTCAACGCCATCAAGCTGCCCCGGCGACCCATCAAGCCAAAGAGTCACGAAGAGTACGTGGCAGGCCGCATCGAGGATGAGGGCCTCATCCCGGGTTTTACGCAGATTAATGATAGGCGATATATCTTGCGGTAAGCGTCACACGCCACTTCCCACCCCCCTTCCCCTCTCCCAAATGATTTCAAGATCGATGCCGGACGTCAACTAATTTTTCATTCGTACAGGCCCGAGGCGATTGAGTCCGTCTGGTACATGTACCGGATCACCGGCGACCCTATCTGGCAGGAGAAGGGGTGGGGCATGTGGCAGGCCATCGTCGAGCACACGCGCGCGGAGCACGGCAACGCGGCGGTCGACCACGTCAACGACAAGGACGGCGTGACGGAGCAGGTCGACAGCATGGAGAGCTTCTGGCTGGCCGAGACGCTCAAGTACTTCTACCTTCTCTACTCGGACCCGGACCTCGTCAGCCTGGACGAGTGGGTGCTGAACACGGAGGCGCATCCCTTCAGGCGGCCGACTTGATGAGCTAGGCAAGGGCGTGCATGGGTGGGGCTTGGTTTGCATGTGTTCAATGCATTGGGACGGAGTTTGGCGTTTTCAGACGCACACACACACACACACACACACACACACACACACACACACACACACACACACACACACTTGGATATCTAAGCATGGTATATGGACTGACTGGGTTTCGCGGCATTGCATATCACAGTCGGCCGGGAGGTGGTATATTCACCTCGGGTGGCGTGGCAGGGAGATGAACTTAGACACCTTAAGGCCCGGATACCTAGTACCTAGTATACCTATTGAGTAATTACAATAAAAAGAATCACTAGTCACTGTCTGGTTCGCAACTGCTTCAATGTGACAATGATCATATCCATCATTGGAGTTCCGCCTGCCAGCGTACCTAGTTCTGGTGGCAGCTTAACCCCTTTCTATCCTGAATCTATGCACACACATACACACATATGCTGCTCGAAGTGTCGAACGCAGCCAATAACAAGAATATGAAGAAGAAAAAAAACAGTTATCGAATTAAACAGACCAAGGCAGTATAGGTATCGAGGGGGGGGGGGTTTCCCTCTCCCGCCCGGCCAACTGCAGTTGTGTGCTTCCCCCCCCCCCCAAAAGTGCACGATATACTCCTTTGACATAAACTCCGTGTCCCAAATGCTTGCTTTCTTTTTGGATATGATTTCTCCGGCGGGCAGGATGGTGGTGATGACGGCCGCCGGGAGTAGACAAGGAGAAGTGAAAGATGACAAAGAAAGAACAGCACAGCATTTTTTTTCATATACATTTCCGGCCGCCCTCGTCCCCCCCGGCCCCCGTTCGTGCCCAGATCGTCATCATTTCCGGTGTCTGTCATTATGTACCCTGTCACATTGTGTTGTTTTCTTTTTCGGCTGGGGAGGGTCCTCTGGTCGGCGGGCGCGCTGCGTGGTGGTGTCGGTCCATCAACGCCTGCCCAGTGGGAAGCTGGGCGCAACCCGCAATTTCCTCCACGCCGTCGGCTTTTCGCCTCGCCACCCCACAGCCTTTCCCTCTGCTCCCTTTTTCTTTTTCCAAAAGGGGGGAGAGAGAGATGAAAATCAGGCCTTCCGTTTCCCCATTTCGTTATGGTCATAAAAACCCCCCGCCCCTTTTTGCCATGGGTATCTATCTATCCTTTCGTTCCACTCATGAAAAAAAAAACTCAGGGACCCTCGCCCCCTCCCGCCGGGGGGGCCGGGGCCGGGGGGGGCCCGACCCGGCTACTAGTCGGCCATCTGGGCCAGGACGCGTATGCTGAGGATCATGACGAGCAGGCCGATGGTGACGATGATGAGCATGGTGAAGGAGAACCAGCCGAGGACCATGGCGCTGCTGCCGACGCCGGAGCGGACGCTGCCGTTGCCAAAGTCCTCGGCGATGGTGCTGGCGGCGACCGAGGCCGTGTGCTGCCAGAGGACCGAGACGAGGATGAAGATGGAGGCGATGAAGATGATGGCCAGGGCGACCTGGGAGACGGGCCGGCTGGGGAAGGGCTTGACCTCGCGGTCCGAGCCCTCGCTGTCCTCCTCCTCGTGCCAGCCCGGGAAGGTGGCCAGGAGGAGGAAGCAGATGAAGGCGAAGATGATGGCGATGATGCTGCGTGGGGGGAGAGGGTGTCGTTAGCAAACAATTCTGGATTTGGGGGTTGGAGGGGGCAATGTCCCCAATGGGGGCTGAAAACTCACATCAGGTATGGGAAGACGACCATGTCCTTAAACTGGCTCGCCAGCCAGATGAGGTTCAGCGGGTCCTGGTCGACCGAGACCTCCTGGGCCAGGGCGGTGGCATTGTTGGAGCAGAGCCAGGAGCCGCCGTCCGGGTTGATGCAGATGCCAAAGTAGCCCACGCGGGCCTGCAGGCGGGCCTCGCCGGCGATGGTGGCTATTTGGGAGTAGGCGGCGTAGTTGACCTGGGCCGTGTCGGGGCGCGGCGTGTAGTCGCGGTAGTAGAGGGATATTAAGAAGATGTCGGGGATGAGGGGGCTGGATGATGAGGAGCCTGCTAGGAGGAGTGCTGTTTGGGAGGATACATGTTAGCTACTGAACTGTGTTGCATGTACATATACATGTAGTGTAGTGTGTATGTATGTGTCCGTGGAGGAGGAGGATGTCTATGACAGGTATGGTAGGATAGAGGAGGAATTGATGTTGTTGTCGTTGTTGTTGTTGTTATTGCTGCTGTTGTGGTGAGGCTTACATAGTAGGATGATTGTTATTGCTATGAGTATCATCAACACATGGTGATAACCCAGGAACGGCACGAAGCGGTACCACCCCGTCTTGAACCTTTCCGCCATCTTGTCGCGTTCTGCCCAATTAACCTCCTCTTTTACTTTTGTATAGAGAAAACCCCGCCTTCTTCTTTCCTTCTGGGTATTATTCCCTTATCCCGACCTCCGTGGAGAGTCGGTGGGACGTCAAAGCGCCCTGACGGGCCAGTGGACGTATTCGTTCGGTCAGGCCCCGTTCAAAACGATGGAGTCGTTTTTCTTAGTCTTTTTTTGTTGCTCGTTCGTGGTGCCTTGCAGGACAAGACGGATCGGATGGGGAAGAGAAGACAAGTACTGGAATGGAAGCGTGGTTGTACGCTACTACTTCCGTACCGGTGGGCGTGTCTAGAATTGTTCCTTTGAGACAGACACCAAGAGGTGGGTAAGGTGAGTTGAGGTGGTGAGGTGAGTGAGAGTGAGGGTGAAGTAGGTCAGGTACGGTAATGCGATGTAAGGCACGAGTGGAATGTAGAATGTGGAATGTGGAATGTGGAATGTGGAATGTGTATGTTTGTCATGGAGAAGTGAGAGAAAGAAGGAAGAGAGAAATGCAGTCTTCTCGTCTCGTACACAACGCGCATGCAATCCCGCAGCTTGGTTCGAGTATTCAGATGGCTGGGAAACATGCAGACATCTGGAAGGGGAAAGGCGGGGACGTGGATTGTGGGAATTCGTGTCGCCTATTGGATCGTGGTCGATATTTCAGGTTCGGGAGATCCTACTACAAGGTACTTGGGCCAGGTACATACATGTAAGATGTACATGTTATTCCTAGGTACATACACACCACACCTGCGCCACCACTTTTTTCTTGCTCCTTTGCTTTCTTGACAACCGTTGTCGTCGACCCCTTGGGCCTTACCCTGTTGGGTGTTGGGTACTCAGGTACTGGGGACGCCAACTAGCAACAGGGTTACCTAGCAGTGGGTATCAGGAGCCACTGTGCATCATGAGGCTTCAGTGATCCGCCGCGGTCCAGAATCCTGTATGTTCAGTTCAGTTGCAGCCAGTACCTACAGTAGGTATGTATGTACTATGGTAATAGGTAGGTACCTGGGTACTGACTGGCTGACTGGTTCAGCACTGCCGGGGTAAACAATTCGGGGGGTTGGGCCAGCAACAGTCCCGGGTCCCCGAATTAGGCTTAGCGGGGTGCGGGATGCATCCACTTTAAGTGGTTCCTGCATCACTAGCCAGTGACGTAGCAAAGGTATATGCGAAAGGCACAAGTATGAGAAAGTCACGTGTAATATGGAACAGGTGGAACTGGGTGGAACCTCTGTACCCACCGTACCCCATAGTACCCAATTATACTCCACCGAGCTCCATAACGTGACATCACTCAATTAGGTCTAATAAGTGCGCACAAAACAATCAATTCCAACTCGTTCTGGCGAGTAGTATAGGTGGTATCTATACAGACTTGCATTCACAGAGCTTCAGGTTCAAATGCATTCTGAAACTGTGCTACTTTTTAACAATATCTCTGATATTTTTGCTTGATTTTAGGTTAGGGGTCAGGGTTAGTTTAGGGGTTAGGGTTAGTTTAGGGGTCAGGGTTGGTTAGGGTTAAGGTTAGTAGCCCCCGGCCCTCGCGGCTGAGCGAGTGGTTTAAGGGAGGCTTCTGGGATATGATCTGACAAAATATAATAGTTAAGTAATAAGATAGATGCAGTGGAGCTACTAACCTAAAAGAGTATCGGGTTGTGCCTTTCGCAAATACCCGTAGCAAAAGCCTCGGCCGCTAAAGCGCGTGCGGACCGTGATGCTTGAAAGAAGGAGGCTGGGTGAACCCGAACCCTGGTGACATCTGTCGCGGCAAGGCCAGCTGGCCAGCACTGCAAAACGCGGGTGATGCATGATGCATGATACATGGTACATGATACATAATACATAATACATGATACTTTTGGCGAATTGAGCAGCACAAGGGCGACGGCTGCGTTTGGCAGGATGCAGTAGTTCGTAGAGGGGCCCTTATGCTTTGGGATCTATAAGTATGGACCTGATTGGCATTCTGGACAGGCACACAGACAGACAGACAGACAGACCCCAGCTTCTCATTACCGGTTGCCTTGGGCGCAGGCCCAATATCCCTGCTCTGGTTGGCACGAGATGGGCCATATCTGACCTGGTCTGGAACCATAACGACACTCATACACACTAAGATAAGACAGTCCAATATGAGGAAGTCAACCCAACAGATAATCATGCCTTGATCTGCACCATCGGGAGGTTTGATCGACGATTGCCCGATGCTATCAGGGGCCCCGGACTTCTGGATCGGGGCGACACACGCTTCTTGGACAGGTCGAGGTTGGGTGAACTCTCACGATTTGGATCACGACGCCGGAACACATGGACATCTGCCATCGCCTCGCCGTTGGTGGTGAACTCAGCTATATGCCTCCGCGCCGACAGAAAGGTAACAGTCGGGAGTGACCTTGCGTCTGGGGTCCTGATCGCTTTTGGCCAGTCGTTTTCAGGGCACTCATCAACGCACTCATTCATCAAGTTGGTGGTCAGGGTTTAGTCGGCTGGTTGATGTTGACCACCTACTTCCCTATCTACCTACCTAGCTACCTACTTACCTCCTTACTTACCAACCTACCTACCTACCTAGCTACTGTAGTGGTGTGGAAGGTACGATGGGTCTGTTTACGGTGTTTATAAGAAAAGGTTTACTACGGTAAATATACTGGAGATCTTTTCTCCAGAGTATCAACTATCTACCTAGGTACCTTAAACGGGCTGGCCACGTTACTCTATTCCACTTTACTTCATTTCACTACCTAACTACCTACCTATTACCTACCTTACCTACTTACCTACCTACTTACCTCCTTTCTTGAGCGACGACGACCACATATCATTATTGCTACGATGCTGCAGGTCGATGCTGCTGCTGTCTCGACATGCTACAATGCTAAGGCTGAAGTCAATGAGCTCCTGCAGGCCTATCATGAGTACCTCGGTTTGATACTGAAGGATTCACACGACCGTTGGGAGTACTACAAGGCGGTCCTTCATGATTTGCGTTCTATCTCGGAACAAAAGAGACGGATACCTGAACACACCGACAGCGCTATACAGAATCCGGATTATCAAGGGTAATCTGTTGGCAATGTAGGCCAGGAAAATAGACACCAGAACGGAAATGGAGATAGTTACCAGTCTTGCAGAGGAGAGGTTGGGGCGGGACTACCTGAGGCATGCCTTGTGAGGCGCCTACGAGGTTCCACCAGGTTAGACGTGGAGTCAGGCCTGCGCATTTCGATGCTGCGAGGGCACGTCTGGAGTAGGAACCACAGGCGGCTTCGAGTGAAAAGGGAAGAATGGGGCCGGGTCTAGAGAGGGGGGCGTATAATGCTCCCTGATCTCACTGTAGTAGGAATCACGGTCTCAAGGGCGGCAGAGGAGACGGTTGGGGGTGAGCCGGTAGAGAGGAAGATATAACTTGCCGTAATTAGGTCAACACCTATGTATACAACCCGAAGATTAAACGTTCCGTCTTTCAGTGCCTCCGTCTTAGAGGTAGACACTGTCAATACATCCATGCTTGAACATCGTGCACACGCCCACACCAACCATCCCCGAAACCTCGCCGCATCCTCATCGCGGGCGCCCTTCCCAACCCGTCCGCCCTCTCCTCTCCTCACAGTGTCTCATCGTCAACCCATCATCTCCACAGCCCATACACCTCCCCGAAACACAACCCCCGGCGTCACGGCCAGGGGAGACAGACAGACAGACAGACACCCAGACATCCAGTGGGAAAAGTTGCACATTCAACTCCACTGCTAGCTTCTGACTGTAGCCCTACTCTGCTAGTCTATTCCATAAACCCCCCCATCCCCTCTTCCCTTCCGTAATCACGCGTCCCGCCGATGAGATAAACAAAGAACGAAACAAGAACAGGTTCTCTGGTGGTTTTCGCGTGAGTACAGGGCGAGAGAAAGTGTGTACATGCCAAAAAAAAAAAAAAGGAAGAAGTCAGGAAGAAGAAAAGGGACCGTGGGATGGCGTTGCGTGTAATCTGTTTGTCCAGGGGTGGCAAGAAACCAAATAACACAACAACGTATGGATTTTATTACAAGTCAAGTGCTGATCGTCTCAATTGTCCATCATCTCGTGGGCTCCTTCCGCTCCTCCGACCTAGATACCCTCAAAGTCACCTCCCAAGTCATCCTCGTCCAGGTCGCCCTCCTGTATGTCATTAGCCATCTCACGCTCCCGCTCGCGGGCCTCTTGCGCATTCTTGAGCTCCAGACGGTGTTGGTTCATGGGGAAACGCATGGCCTGTTGCAAATGTGGTCAGTAATCCGCTCGGAACCAGGTATATGTGGGTGGAAAGGGTTAGAAACTCACCTTGACACTCTCATCGTGCAATGCCAGACAAGCCCTAATACGGTCGTGGAAGGCCTCCGTGGGCTCCCGCGTAGCATAGATGTCGCCAGTCTCCTTGCTCTTCATGAACCCGTGCTCGCGGTCCAGCGTCGCCTCGATGACACCGTCCCGGATCGCCTTCGCGACAATGTACTCAGCCGACTCTTCGCTACCGAGGTGTAGGCGGATGCAGATGTCGCGCAGGGAGATGCGAGAGTAGGACAGCGACATCATGCGAATGCCGGTCTTGATGACGTTCTGTCGCAGGCGCAGTATCAGGGTGTAGGTGCCGTCTCGGCGGAAGGTGTCGGCGTGGTCTGCGATGGTCGTCTCGAAGTCCTCCAGGTTGCCGACACGCACGGCCTGCACCAGCAGGAAGTAGGGGTGCAGAGCCTGCTCCATCGACGCCACTCGGAAAGTTGCGCGGTCGGGGATGTCACCCATCAGCAGCTCGACAACAAGCAGGAGCTTGGTCGCGGTCTGAGAGAAACCAAGGGCGCAGGTACTTGCAGGAGCCTTGCGGGTTGCGGCGGTCAGATGCTCGTGTGCCTCGGTGTACCGCAGCTGGATGGCACGGATGCGGCCAAGGTAGTAGAGGAACCTCGCAACCTGGTTGTTGGCCGCGTTCTCGGGGAATTGTGTGTGCGACACTAGCAGGTCAGCCTGGTTGATGTGGGCCATGATGAGGTAGTTTCGGAGCAGCAGAACAATGACGGACGCCTGGGTGTCGATGTCCTTGCGCAGAACCGCCGTCCGCAGAGCCGCCAGGAGGGTGGGTCGGAGCGCGACGATCGGGGACTGGGGCGAAGGAGGCAGAGGCGCAATGTTCTCGCAGAACAGAGAGTAGTAGAAGTAAACCTTAGCGGAGAGCGAGTCTAATGTTCGGCGGTTGAGGGTGCGGATCCGGTCGGACAGGTAGGAAGAGAAGTCGGCGCCGCGCTGGAACTGCTTAGAGTCAAAGAGCTGAACTTGGATCAGTATGCCGAGGAAGATGTCAATCTCAGGAATGATCTCCTTGGTCTCCTTCTTGCTGCCATTCTTGGCAAGGCCCTTGGCATCACTGTCGTCGACAGCTGCTTGTTGTCCCAGAGGCAGGTGCTCCTTTCCAAGAGCGACCAGGAGTTGTTTCGCAGCGTTTCCAGATGTAGCTGTGGCAGGGAAGGTCTCGACGATGACCTGGGCGAGGATATCGGGGGTCAGTCGTTTGCGGATGGACGATACGGATCGCAATGCTCGCAGGGAGAATCTGGCGTCGAACAGGGCCACAGCTCGGTCGAGGAGTGCGAAATTGCTCTTGACATCTGCATTGAGAGCTTATCGTCAGCGTCAAGCTTGAGACAACTTTGTAGTGATGGCTGTCCAGTGTTTGAGGGAAGGAATTCATACCTGATACGGCCTGGGCGACAGGGTCGACCTTCTCTTCCTCCTCAACATCTTCCATGCTCACGTCACCGTCGGCATCATTTGGAGGTGGCGCCGAGGACTGCTTCTTAGACATGGGCACGACGACGGTCATCTCCTCATCGCCGTCCTTGGCACCCTTCTTCCCCTTCTTAAGCGATGACGAGTCGTCCTTCATCTCGACGTCTTTGCTGCCGGGGTATCCACCGTTCTCGACGGGCTCCTTCCCGTTTCCGTTTGGTGTCTTGCCGGGCATGTCGGGCGACGATTATCTGTACGTTGTTGTTCGAGACAAGCGGACGTTGAGAGTGGTTGAGGTTGGTACAGACAGCTAGCTGGTGGGCTGCTAACTGTAGGGTGGGTAGTGGTGTAGATAGGAGGAAGAAGTGGGTTGGAGGCGACCGGCGAGGCGCGCTCTTGGAACCCGAACGAACGAAAATAGACGTAAGATAGCTTCGTGTTGCTTTTGGTTCAGCTTGACCGGAGAGACTTTCGGCAGGCTTGATGCAGTCTGTAGAAGCTGCACTCGTGATCGGTCTAGAAGTAAGTTCGCGTTGCCAACGATGGCTTCTTTGAATCGCTCGTTTGTCTTGTGATGAATGGATGGGGAGGACGGACGTTGGATGGAGGTTGCAAGACGTCGTCCGAAGCTCATCAAAGATTGCTTGCCAGCACGAAGCATGGGGCGAGGAGCACGCTAAGGGGGTACTTGGTTTTGGCGGCGAGATAGCGCCACGGGAAGGTATCTATCCATCTGCATCACTGCTCCCGGCCCAAAGACAGCCTGCAGCCCCAACTGGAACCAGCTGGCCCCCCGGACCCCGGGAGTGGGTCTCAGTGACGTGCGACATGCTGCCTGCCTGCCTGCCTAACAGCGTCAGTCACGCTCAACCTCGACAACCTCTATCTAGAGCTTATCGTTATCGGCAACGTTACTAATCACTACCAGATTCGTCACCACTCACTGAGCTTACTAAATATGGCGATACAAACATACCAAGTACTCACTTGGGACCACAGTCACTGATAACATGCGTAATTTGGCCATAGAAAACTCAATTCAACATCACCGCCGCCCTCGCGCTCTGGGCCACATGATAGCTACTATGTGACTAAATAGATAGGCACCTGGCGAGCAACCCATATCATCACAAACCCTCCACCTTGAACCTTGCCAATCCGTTTGTGTCGTCGTCGTCCGCGAGTGACCCTTCTGCAGTGCAGACGCCCTTCCTGATATCATTAAATCACCCTACAAACGCCAAATGAAGAGAAAAACAAAAAACAAAAAAAAACCGTAGAGCTACCGAGACCGATATGAACCCCCACTACCGAAAGGGCCAGCAACAGGGACTACCCCACAGGCTTCGCCCATAATAAGGCCGCCCAGAGGACGGCTTGGGGCTCCTTCCACTCAGAGATAGACCACCCACTCAGAGATAGACCACCCACTCAGAGATCGCCCTTTCCAGGCATGACCTTGGCGGCCTGGATAGCCGACATCTTGGTGATCCATCCCTGCGCCGGCTGGATCTTGCGGACGGTGCGCAGCTCGTCGGACGAGTAGCCGGGGATGCGGATGTTGTAAGTGCGCTCCAGTACGAGCTGGAGGTCGCGGATCTCGAGGACCTTGGAGCCGCGCTGCTTGGCGTTATTGCACGCCGCGTGCAGTAGGCGGTCCACGAAGCTGTCGGCGAGATTAAGGATGGACTGTGATGAGGCGTTAGATATTGGAAGATCAGGAAAATATGGATATGTAATGGAAGGATAGGGGATGATCTGCGCGTGTGGGGTTGTATGTGTTTTCTTACCTCCTCAACATCGGGCGTCAGCGCAGAAGTGCCCTCCTGGCCCTCCGCCTGTCCGCCGCACACCTGCCGAACGAGGTCGTTCAGCTTCTTCTGGTTGAGGACCCGCTCGCCCTCGCCCTCCATCTGGACGACGGGGAGCTTCGCGAGGACAGGGTTGCCCATAACTCCACCTGCCATTCCGCCTCCTTGTGTGTACGTGGGTCGGCCTGGTGTCACACCACCAGCAGCCAGGGAAACAGGCGTGGGAGGTGCAGCTGCTTTCTCGGGAAGTTGCTTGGGGATTGGCAGCTTCTGCGTAAGAGCTTGCGGCTGCTGGGTTGGGTGCGCGTGGGGGTGTCCAGACGTTTGTTGTGGTTGAGCCGTGCCCATAACACCTGGTGGTGCGCTAGATGATGGCGTGCCAACTGGACCTTGTGGTGTACCTTGTTGGGGGGGTTGATTTGGAATCGTGCCCGGCTGAGGACCGCGTTGGTTGGCGAGACTTAGAGCTGCTTGGTGCGAAAGTGAGCGCGGTGCGCCGGTTGTTGGAGTCGCGATTTGCGGTGTGCGGTTCTGAGTTGGTGTACCAGCTGAGTTGAGACCCGTAGCTGCAGCAGAGGCGATGGCTGTATTGACGGGTGGTGGGTGCGGCGGGTGCTGCTGCTGAGGTTGCTGCGGAGTGTGTTGCTGGGGTGGTTGCTGGGGGTGCTGCAAAGGATGTTGCTGGGTTCCAGGCTCGACTTTGATAGGCTGCGAGGCCGTTCCTAGAGCCGGTTGTGTTGTGGCAATAGGTGAGGCCTGGGGGGGTGCTGAGGGAGTAGCCTTGGGCAGCTGCGGTGGAGCTTGGGGTTGGGTTGGGGTTTGAGCTTGAGGTTGAGCTTGAGGTTGCTGCTGCCCAGCTTGGCCGTTCGCGCCTGGCACTGTAGCTCCAGCATTAGGTTGCTGGTTCTTTGTAGCATCCCCGGCATTTGCTTGCGATGGCTGTTGTGGCGATGGTCCAGGCCGTGCTGGCTGATTTGCATTGGCATTTGGCGCCTCGCTGATTGAAGGCGGTCTTCCTTGAGAATTGGCAGTCTGGGCAGCCTTCCTAGCTGTTTGATCGTTTCGAAATGTGTCGACAAAGTTCTTTGCGTCCTGGTGTGCTTTCATCACCTGCGGTTTCATTGCTTGGATGTTCGCAACCGTCTTTTGTTCCTCGCCAGTCAAATTCGGGCCTTTCTGCTGCTTCTGCCGGATAAAATTGTCGAAGTTCCTCATCTTCTCGGCCGTGGTGTGCATTTGCAATAGGGCCTTCTGGAGCCGATCCTTATTTGCAGCCTGCCACTTCGCAACAGCCTCCGGTCCTTGGTCGATAACGCCTTGGAGTGGAATGAATGTCATCTGATCCATGTGCTGCTTCACGAAAGGAGGAATGGCCACAGTTGGAGGCCGTACGGCCGCAGGTTGAGATTGAGCTGGAGCTTGCGTTGGAGCTTGAGCTGGTGGTTGAGGCTGAGGAATGGCCGCCGCCGCAGGAGCCGGGCTGGGCTGAGCCGCCGGAGCTGCCGGGGCCACCGGGGCCACCGGTGCGGCGGGAGCGGCGGGAGCGGTGGTATCGGTAGACGCTGGGCCTTGGTCGTTGCTAGCCTGCGTGTTCTGCTGACCCTGAGATGCGGGCCCGCGCTGTCGTATCTTCAGCATGAGCTGCTGACTGAAGTCCACGATCTTCTTGTGCGCCTCCAGCTGCTGTGGAGAGCCAGGCGCTGCGTTCTGCATGCTCCCCCACAGCGCTCGGAGGCCGTTCTCATACTTGACCTTCTCGTCGGGGCTCAGTTGTGGCAGACTCCGCATATGATCGGGTCGGAACATCTGCGCCCTTGCCGCTGCATTCTGTTGCTGTGCCTGGCCACCTTGGGGCATCTGGCCCTGTTGTCCCCCTGGATTCATCTTGGACTATCCGGTATATCCGGGTAGAAAGTTTGATTTGAAGCTTGGTAGTTCGATGTCAATATGGAAGAGGCGAATTTCGGGGAGAGTTGGAACTGTCGATCTTGGTGCGGTCAGTCACAAGGAAGTCGAGTATAGAGGAGTCGTCCTTGGTTGGGTGACAGGGTTGGAATTAATAGGGTATTACAAAGGGATGAAACAATGAATGGCTGTACAGTGTGTGTCACCGGCCAAGGTGATACTATTGTCTGCCAGGTTGAAACGACAGTGCCAAATGGCTATAATGGAGAAGGAAGAGAGTATGGACGCGAAGATGTGCCAGAGATGCTGGCGCGACGATGTTCCAACATGAAAGCGGGATGCACGGTCCCTCCTCTATTAGGCTCTGCACCCCTGCTCCCGGCTTATCTTCGGCTAAACACCAACTACACAGGTAGGTACTTAGTCTAGGTATCTAAGTGACTACCTTGCAAGTACATGGATATTATTGAAACCCATTGTGTAGTAATCTACCTTATGTTATAAATAACCATATCGTTCTTTTCGAATACAAGTGCCTGTTATTCTTCTGGCTGCTTACAAGCCAGTAACAGTGAGCCGTCCTTACTAAGTAGCCTGTGAGTGACTACCCGGGTACCCAGGTACCTACCTGTAAAGCTACTGGCCATCCTGTATTAGGTGAATGGGCAGCTATTCATATCAGCAACAAGTGACTTCGCCTAATATATACCCTAGGGTATGGTGAATCACAGTGTTAGAACTGAAAAGAGCTTGAAAAAGCAATAGATGCCAAGGGTTGATGAACAACTTGCACAGGGGAAATACTGCGATATTCTCGAAATAAATTGTTCATCAACATTGCCAGAGCACAGAGAGATCATCACAAGTAATGACACAGTGTGATGGATGACAACGTCAAGACATCTACAGGTTCAACGAATGTGCGTCAAAGCCTGAGGAGTTCTAGTCAGTTTTCAGGGTGAATGAACATGCCGAAATGTCTTCGATGCAGCAGGCAAAGAAGAACGCCGATGGAGATGGAGACGGCGCAACATGGACGAGGTGTTTTCCAGATTTCGGAAGAGGCTTTATGTACTCGAGTACGAAAACCTCATCACTTCGCAATTTAATTAGTCTGCACCAAATCTAATGGTGGCATCGAAACATCCCTGGTCAACCCCCCTGGCGAATATTCAACCAGGCCGACGAAGTCAATTATCTCATACTGGATAACATAGGTAGAACTGTGCTTTGGCGAATATTTCAGATCCAACACCAGAAAGGATATGAATACAGGGCCGTTGGGACCTACATCATAAGCTTCCTGGCCGTTATGATCTCACCGTGGGCTTAGCAAGCTCTATACCTAAGTATGAGATATGCTAATTCGAATGAGTCGTTGACCCAGGAGGCATCAATATAATGCCGATAATAACGGACCACGACTTCAAGGAAGACATCCCATGGGATGTCCGTGTCAGTCCCCAGCTTCACGCTATTTCGAAATGAGGGTAATTTTCCACAGCCACATGACTACATAGTTAGTAAGTACATGCCCGAGCGCTGGATTTCAGGGGAGTCCACCAGGTGCAGCGCCGAGAAAGCTACGGCTGCTTTTTAGCTTTCTCTGTCGGCCCGAGACATTGAGGCAAGGTACTGTACATCGAAGTCATGCAGACTATCCACATTGGTTGCCTTCGCCAAACTACCTAGGTAAACACTCAGTGCTTGCCCTGAACGACCAACATGTCGATCTTCTCAGGGGAAAATCGCAAAGTGTAAGTCGATGTAAGATGTGATGAGGGAGGAAGCACCTCGGGGTAGAAGTAATTCGGGCTTAACCTTCCGAAACCCGGACCTCTCATCCATCAATATACGGCACCCAGCAAAGAACCAAACATCAGCAGGAGGCCTTCCAAGATGTCCATTGGGTCAGGCAACCCAGAGGATTTGTATTCTATCATTCACCATCGTTATTTATGGAATCCTGTGTCTCAATGGATCTAGTTCGAGCACCGTAGCGCAAGCACTCCAGATCGTCCCACGGTAATTTTCGTTCCGGTTTCCTCCTCCTACCGTCTTCTTGTCACCGATTCCCAAAATGGCCACTCAGTTTCGCGACACAGCGTTTGGCCATCTTGTGCGCCTCGTGTCGAACAACCGTCTTCTTCAAAATCCAGACGAGATCGATCCTACATTGTGGAAGAAGTCTTTTTCGGGTAGTGATGCATCGTCGAAGAACACCAATGGCTCGCCAAGAGCGAAGACCAATGGCCCCAAGGGAGAAGCCTCAGATGGGACAGTCCGAGATTCTTCTGGTCCTGCCCACATGGTTGAGGGTGGCAAAAACATACACCTTATGGATTGGTACGGGCCTGATGACCCGGACATCTGGAGGTAATTACTTCTCGGAGTGTCTGATTGCCTCCCTGATGTGCGTACTGGACTTTGTCGTTTACATCGCCAGCTCCCTCTATGTCCCAGGCGAGACCTATCTGTAAGAAGAGTTTCGGCGTCAGCAACATCGTGGCCACCTTGGGTCTATCCCTATTCAGCATGTGAGTCCCAATCAACGACACTGTGTCACTGAGAAACGTGACTGACTTGTCATCCATTACCTCGCAGTGGATACCGTTTCGGTCCAATGCTGTGGTCCCCTATGCACGAGATGCCACATCTTGGCGCAGTGGCATCTATGTCTGGATCATGTTCGCCTTCGTTTTGCTCCAACTATATTTGTGGTAGACCTGCATACGACCTTGCTTTACGGGGTGCTATTTACCTGGTTCGAATCCTTCCCGCTGGTCTCCGGTGACATCTACGGCTTCAATGTACAAATCCAGGGCCTGTTGTACCTCAGATTGTTCGTGGCGAAGCTCATAGTCGTCCCGCTGTACTTGCTTTGAGTAAAGGTAGTCCTTGTGCCCAGTTCCTCGAAGCCCCCCCTTCAGGCCTGAGCATGTCATCCCTCCAACTTGGTCCGGCGCTCTGTCCTTCCCCATCCGTCTATCTGGTATAGTTACTTAGTCAGCACGAGCCAGCGTTCATTTGATCGTGCCCATCATCGGGTCCTCTCTTTTCACCAATTCTCTCGTCACGTTCTCAACGGCGTGCTGAATTAAATCGGCATGTCGTACCTGCAACACGCTGCGTCCGTGTTCGCAGGCAACGCTTCGTTCCGAGCCTTGTTTGGTGCCGTATTCCCGCTCCTCGTAAGTTTACACGCTTCGACAGCTTTGGCTCTTGATTTGGAACCTTTCTGGCATTCGTAATCCACTATGCCTGACGGAAAACTTCCCTTTCAGAGAGGTACGGTCGTTATTCGACAGACTTGACGTTGGCCTAGGAAGCTCGGTTCTTGGAGGCAATGTGGCACTTTTCATTCCGATCTATTTTTCCTGTATTTTGTACGTTACTCACCTTCAAGACACTAGTATTTTGGACTTGACTGACTGTCTCTTCAGTACGGGGTGTGTAGTGTCAGCCATTCGGCTTTTTTTTTTGTTAATTTGGCACCGATCCCCTTAGCCATCGAATACAACTGAGAGCCTTTGTTCGACTAAGTGCACTGCGGCCGATATTGAAACACCTGTGTTTCCAAGAATACCTTAGGATAATCAATACGTGTCTTCTCTCTCAAATCTTGAAAACCTGCCCCAGGGCGATAATCCCAGTGCTCCTTAGCCACGTTTGCGTTCCCACGGCACACGCGCGCCCGACTGCTTTCCAGTATGGCTTCGATTCCCCCACCCTTCGGTTGTGCGTCTGTGTATACGGGTGGCCGCTTTGAGACGCCAAATTCTCTGGGCGAGCTGTTTACTGTTCTGCTCGAGGCCAGCATCATACGCCTCGACAGCGCCCAGTTGTATGGCGACTGCGAGAATTGCTGGGCAATGCCAACGTCGCAGCCCAACCCTTCGCCATCAACGGCAAGACTCCCGGCTTTTTCGTCCCGGGCTCGCTGGAGCCAGAGCAGCTGAGGGCTGGTCTTCACCAGACACTCCCGCGCCTAGGTATAGCCAAGCTAGACACATATTTCGTCCACGGGCCCGACCCTATTCTGCCTGTGGCACCATGGCTGGAAACCCTCGACTGCCTGCACCGCGAGGGACGTTTCGCGCGGCTCGGGCTCTCCAACTTCAGCGCTGATCAATTCATCGCCGTGCACAAGCCCTGCGAGGAAAGGGGCTGGCTTGCGCCAAGTCCCTACCAGGGAAACTACTTAGCTTTCGCGCGGAGATAGGAGACGCAGCTAATTCCAACGTTGCGCGAGCTCGGGATATCCTTCTCCGCCTACAGCCCACTGGCCGGTGGCCGGTGGCCGGTCGCTTCCTTGCGCGGCGTAGGGGTCACTTTGCTGTGGACCCGGACAACCCGGAAAGAAAGAAGGGTGACTTGGGCTGGTATCGAGAGCTTTATAGCTCACTTCCGAAATCGATGGATGCCTCAGCTAAATGGTCGCTTATTTCTGAGGACGCCGGGTGTGGCTATCCGGCATATCAATGGGTCGCGTGGAACTCTGCCTTAGGGGGGGGGGGCCCGACGGCAGTCTAGGCGACGATATCTCTATCGGGACCAGTCGCGTTGATCAGGCCCGCAAGACAGTAGAGTGGGTAGCCAAGGGGGGTCTGGACACGGTGACATAGTAAGATCGATGCCCTATAGAATGATATCAAGCACGAGTCGCCCCTGGGCAATTTGCATGAATAGGGCTTGGTAGAGTCGTTGTTTGAGGGAGGTTTGTGTCGGCTTAAATGTTCTCAGAAATGATTACAGGGAGTATTTGGTTTTCGTCGGCAAAGAATACTCGTAATCCGCCGCCGTTCGTGCCTAAGTAACATTTGAATGGTCTCAGCCTTTTTACAAATGTCTGTTCCACAAAGTCCAGATAGCATTGAGTGGTTTTATCTTCTCACATTACGACTCATTGAATACCTACCTTCAGCTAATTTGTGAAGTCTACCAATTGCTTACAGTCTGTATAGGGTCAGTATAATAAAGACCCAATGTATTATGCAAGCGAGACGACCTGCTTCCAGCCCTGTTACTTATCAAGACGTTGCTAGTGGAACCGACAGCTACGTGACATAGGTTCGTTCTCTCTCGAGTACCCGTGGGCCCTACCCTGACGCTGTACTGCCCACTACGTACTACGCCCGTAGTAGGTGCTAAAATCAGTCCGCAGCTAAAATTAATCCGTATTTTAAACTCTCCAGATTTATATAGAAAATATACTAAATTTCTATATTAGACTACCTAAAACTAATATCTTTATAAGTTATATTCGGACTATATTAAGAAACTGTTATATATAATATAATTAAAAACGATAAAAATAACAATATATAAAAGTATTTAAAATTAATTAAATTATAGTTAGTTAAAGTTATCGCTTTCATTATTTCGAGGTTATTACCTTAGCTGCTTAAGCTATATTACATTACTTTATTAATAACTTACTTAAGCTATTTTAAAACTTCTTATACTTATATTATATACTAATAACTTTCTTATTTTTCCGATTATTATATTAAGCTATCCCTTCGATTTAAAGCTATTATAACCGGTTAAATAAATAGTAATAACTTTAACAGCTATAAGTCGATAAGTATTATAGGCACTTTAGTATTTCTTTTACTTTTACTTTAATTTACCTTATTACTAGCCTTAAATATTATAAACTTTAAATAGTTATTACCTACTTCGATCGTAAAGCTATTATTAAACGTTAAAATAATATTTAAAACTAATTTATTAGTAAGTAACTAATTATATAAAAGTTATAATAAGTCTTTTTTATACTTATTAAAATTAATATTTAAAAATAAATAAATATAGTCGTCTTTTACTATAAATATATCTTTAGCCGTTATATATTATAAAATATCTGTTTAAACAGCTAATATTATAAATATAGCCGGTATTTATAAATCTAGCTTATTGTTATCTTATATAGCTTTACCTGCCGGCTATAAATCTAAGTAATAATATTAAAGCTATTACTGTTTTATAACCTTTATACTGTTTAGTTTCTTTTTAACGTTATATTAAGCTTTATTAAAGTTTTACTTTTTCTTTATTTTATACTTATAAGCCTATTCGGCTTACTACCGGTCTATTATAGCCGTCGTTTTTATAATCTTTTAAGCTTTAATAGTTTATATCTTTACCTTTATTATAATACCTTTTTACTTAATTCCGTCGATTGTAATAAAGTTTATAACGTTACCTTTTAGCTTTCTTATAACCTTTTCTTTTTATTCTGTATACTTTTAAACCGTGTTTATTTATTCTTTTTATCGACGTTTAGTTTCCTTTTAAGATATATAACTTTTAAGGCTATATAAACTAAATCTTATACGATATAGTATATAAAAGGGCTTATCTAGTAAATATATTAATATATTAAGCGTTCGGTATTATAAAAGGTATACCGGTTATATTCGATAAAAAGGTTAGGTAAAAGGTTAAAGTAGGTAGGTTAATTCGAACTAAGCTATTTCTAAAGTATCTCGGTAAGAATAACTAAGGAACGGCGGTAGGACCGCCTGTTAAGAAGTCCTTCCGTTAAGAAGGATCGGAAACTTAATAGCTACTTAGTTAAATAGTTAGATACGCCGCTTAAGCTGCTCCGGATCCGATAAAGTAACGCCCTTCGGGCGTTACTCTATCGTCTCCTCCGCAGCCTTAAGCGGCGAAATATTTATTTATTTACTTTATAACTAAACTAGGGAACGGCGGTAGGACCGCCTGCCGAGAAGGCCTTCCGTTAAGAAGAATCGGAAATTTAATAGCTACTAAGATAGATAGTTAGATACGCTGCTTAAGCTACTCCGGATATAATAAAGTAACGCCCTTTAAGCGTTACTCTATCGTCTCCTTCGCAGCCTTAAGCGGCGAAATATTTATTTACGTACTTACTTACTTACGTACTTACTTAATAATTAAAGACCTAAATTACTAGCTACTTTACTAACTACTTTACTAGCTAATTTACTAGCTTACTTACTTACTTACTTACTAACTAACTTACTTACTTACTTACTTACTTACTTACTTACTTACTTACTTACTTACTTACTTACTTACTTACTTACTTACTTACTTACTTACTTACTTACTTACTTACTTACTTACT